>VXAZ01007607.1:0-75481 GCA_013399875.1 Gymnorhina tibicen
GCCGTCCCCGATGCCCCTGCTGTCCCTCACACTCCCGCCATCCCTGATGCCCCTGCTGTCGTTCGCAGCGTTGCCAGCACTGTCAAACACGCCCTGTCCATCTGGCTCAGCATCATCGTGTTCGGGAACAAGATCACCAGCCTGTCAGCTGTCGGCACCATGCTGGTCACCGTGGGGGTCCTGCTCTACAACAAGGCCAAGCAGCACCAGCAGGAGACCCTGCACAGCCTGGCCATGGCCCCACAGCCCCCGCCAGGGCCCGCCGAGGACACCGAGCCGCTGATCCCCAAGGATTTGGAACCCTATGATTAATGGGGTTTCTTCT
Organism: Gymnorhina tibicen; assembly: GCA_013399875.1. Lineage (NCBI taxonomy): Eukaryota > Metazoa > Chordata > Aves > Passeriformes > Artamidae > Gymnorhina > Gymnorhina tibicen. The sequence continues at coordinate 326 of VXAZ01007607.1, forward strand.
TCCAGCCGAGCGTGGCTCCGAGGAAATCTGGATGTGGTTGTTCCTGTGGTTCCTTTGAGTTCCTGGCAGGTTGAGCCCAGGACTCGAAGCAGGAAGGACCTGGGAAGAATCCAGGAAAGCCTTGGGAAAGTGGCGCCCCAAAGAGAGGACCTGGAATGTGGTAAATGTGGGCTTTGTTGTCTTTCCTTGACTGCAAATCGTGTACAAGCCTGTGTTGGTGAAAGAACTTCGGTGTCTTGTAGGAAAACAATTCCTGTCTCCCTCTCCCCATCCAAATAATGTGAAAACGTGGCCCCACTGCTGTATTCTGCTGGCAGAGGGATGGAATTGGTGCATCGTGGAAATTCCCAGTTGTCGCTCTGCATTTCCTGCATCCTCCGTCATTCCCGTGTGGTGTAGAGCTGGAAGAGGTCCAAGGGGGGGATTGTCCCACTCTGCTCGAGCCCCGAGGGCTTTTTGGGCCCTGAAACCTGCCAGAGCTCCAGGAGCATTTGGACAACACAAGGTGGGATTTTGGGGTGACTCTGCAGGGCAGGAGTTGAACTGGATGATCCTCGTGGGTCCCCTCCCGCTCAGGATACCCCATAATCCTAAGAGGGAACCCCCCCTTCTCTCCCAACAAACAACTTTATAGGTTTGGTTGGAGCAACTCGTGGGAAATGAGCAGTGGTGAGCACCTACTGCTGACTACAAATCTGAGATCTGTAGCGAGTTTTCCTCCTGGAACTGAACGTGGAAACGGCGCCTTTGTGTATTTGACAAAACTGACACCCAAGTATCCACACATGTAAATGGAGCGTTGAGTTTAATACCTGTAGTTGCTTAGAGGTAAAAAAACACTGAGCATGGTGGTGACAAAGGAAGCAGGATCTCTGTACTTCTGTAAAGAAACCATTTTGTTGGTTTAATTTCGTTTTATGGTGCATTTCTGTTAGGAGGAAATAAACGGGCGGTGGTTTTTTTGTATCATTTCTAGGAGCGCAGCAAAAGGCTGCCTTTTAGAAACTCAGGGTTATGAGTCTGACCTGTGTGTAAAAGATCTGATTTCTGGTTGTGTGAAGAATCTCAGAGCTATCTGTGACAGATGGAAGGGAGGAATACGAACCACAAACTGAGGCAAATCTTGATTTCTGCTGCTCTCAAGTTTCCTTTTTTTTAAAGGAAATCCGTTTTTATGGTGGACCGAAGATTAAAAGTTAACTCTCCTTTTCAGAACTCTGAAGGACAGTCATTAGTTTTGGCAACAAAAGCGCACATGTAGCTACAAAAACATCCGAATGGACTTTTTGGGAACAAAACTAAGTTAAAATTGAGTGCTTTTTAATAATTGCCACTCTTTTGGAAGGTTGTAGCATGGATATCTAGTGGTCTTTATGGTAGAAATAATGGCATTCCTGTAAAATTGAGACTCGTGGTTACATTTCCACTTGTGATTACATTTCCACACCCGAGTGGCTGCCTGGGGCAGATTCCCCAAAGACCTGAGGGGAGGGAAATGCCAATTTTTTTCATCCTCGTGCGTGTGATATGTCTGTGGTATTTTGTTTCTTTTGTACTCCTGTCACTTTTATAAAAGCTGTGGACTGTGGCGTGGAGCTCTGTGGGGTTTTTGTTTGTTTGTTTGTTTTTCTGCTAAGTAACACTGAGATTTTTGAAGGTATGACTAAAAAAAAAAAAAAAAAAAGAAGAAAACAAAGTCTGGTTTGCATCGTATTTCTGCTTTAGGTGCCAAACAGAAATCCCAGCTCTGCTCCTGTGTAAATCCCACCACGAGCTGCTCGAGGTTCGTGTTAAAACCCAGTGGGTTTTTGCCTTTCTGTCACCAAAACACAGCCCCGGGAGGGTTTGAGAATGGGATTTTAACACTCATGGGTGGCACCACAACCATCCCGCTCTCCGCTGGGCTTTGCTCCAGGGTTGATCTGGTGTATTTTTCTTTGCCCTTCTCCTTGGCCTTTGCTTTTCTTAGATTAAACAAAGCAAGCTCTTGGCTGTCCCCTGTAAAACCTTTTTGTTCTCCGTTCAGGCCGGTGAATCGCCTTTGCTGCCGTGTAAACAAGGAGCTTTTTGCTCTTCCTCAAGAATTCCCGACGGTGTCACACCCCAGCTCTTCCTGGTGTGCGACAGCAGCGGCGCTGCCCAGAAAACTGATTTTTTTTGGGAGCATTTTAAGAGTTTTCTGTCCCTGCATTTCTCCCGGCCACGCCCTGTGAGGAGGGCGAGCTCTGGGAGCTGGAGCCGTGCACATTATTTATTTTACATTATTTACTAATGCTCAGAGCAGGTCTTCCTTAAATGTGAATTCCTGACGACCTGAGGTGCAGGTGTAAGGTGTTACAGCGCTCCCTGTGTTTCTAAATTGTCATTATTTCCAGTTCTATGCCCTGTTATAATACTGTCATATTTCCAATGGGGGATGGATAATTAGGGATCAGTGCATAATGATCTTCGCTGTTCTGTGCCGTGCTCAGTCCCTGTGTCCCACTCTCACTCATTTCCGTTCAGGAACTGCAGGTTTTGGTTGGACTCGCGCTTTATTCAATCAAACCGAGCACTTTTATGTGTCATTAAAGGCGGCCCTGTGGTGACAGCGCCTCCATCCCCACCCCTGCCGCGTGCTCGCTGGGTTTGTGTTTACTGCTGGACAGGCACAGCCTGGAGGTTAATTAATGCCGCTCTGGCTGGCGGGGCCGGGCCGCTGAGGAACCAGCCAATTAACGGCTCATTAACGAGTTTCCTTAATTATCGCGCCGTGAGGCGGCGCTGACGTCATCGGTCCGCGACGGCGGACGGAAGTGACGCGTTAGTCGCGCGCTGCTGGTCGCAGTCCCCGGTGGCGGCGGCGGTGAGCGGGGCCGGGGGGACCTCGGGGCGCTCCGGGGGCACCGCGGGGGCTCAGGGGACACCGGGGGGGCTCCGCGGGACTCTCGGGGTTGTGGGGGAGCCTCAGCGCTGAGGGCGGGCGGCGGAGCGGCCGCGCTGCCGGCCCGGGCGGGCCCGCGGGTGGCACCGCTCCGTGAGGGCCGCGGGGCTGTTTGACCCCCCCACACCGGCGGGGGCCGGGGCAGGGCCGGGGCTGTGCGGGGGGCGGGCGGTGTTGGCCGCTAAAATCGGCTTCGTTCCGCGGTTTGACAAGCCGGGAATGACACACGAACGAGAGACAGCGATGACTTATCTCAGAGTTGGGCGCTCGGGATATTCCACAGCTCAAACCCCCTAGCTATCACCTTTTTGCTGTTTATACATTCCAGGAAACCAAGGAATTAGTGTTCGTTGGCTATAAGTTACATAGTTCTCTTGTTCACTAACATCCTACCTTCTATCGGTTAATTATTCTTTCGCTTCTCACGCTAATTAGTGCCACGCTCAGTCTTTCTCTTCTTGTGGGTCGGGGGTTTCTTGGGTCGGGGGTCGTGCTGGGCTTACCTTTTACTCAGTGACAGCTGATTTCAGCACAGTTGCTGAGATTGGCTTGATTATTTTTCTCCGTATCTCAGGAGTTCTGCCAGATATCCCATAAATCCTGCGTTCCTTGTGTCCTTTTTCCCCCAAGCTTTGTGAACTCCCCCGAGGTCTCAGGTCATTATTGGACGTGTGGCACCAAACCTTGGCCGTCAGCTGCGTTTTGTGAGCGCTCCAGCAGCTCCCTGAGTTTGCAGCAGAGTCTTTATTCCTTTGGCTTTAAAGCTTTTGGGTTTAAAACAAACATTTTTGGCTCACCATAAGCCAACTCCAGCGTGGCTCGAGTCAGAAATGGAACGTGAAGTGTTTGTGCTGAAAGAAACGGGTGTAAACCAGGTTTGTCTGTGGGGTTTGTGAATGCCTCCTTCTTTTTCAGAGGGTGTTTCTTTTTAACTCAAATGGGTGATGAAAAGGATTCTTGGAAAGTGAAAACTTTAGATGAAATTCTCCAGGAGAAGAAGCGAAGGAAGGAGCAAGAGGAGAAGGCAGAGATAAAACGTATGAAAAATGTAAGCTGCCCTTTTTGGGATTCATTTTAATGGAACCAGTGGCTTTTTTTAATGGAAAACTGCATTTTAATGGGGTGCAGTGCCTGTATCCTGATGTTCTGGTGAGAACAGGGCTCGTGCCCTGTCAGCTGAATTCTTCTTTGTCTAATTCCAAGGTTTAACAAAAATGTGGTGCTTTGTGAAGATTTCGTTGGTCTTGCATTATATGCTGCGTTTTGTTATAGTTACTGGTCAGAAAAGATAAATAAATTAATGTAATTAACTGGGAGTTGCAGTCCAAGGAACAGCTTTTAAAGATTTTATAGAAAAATGTGTTAAGATCAACTTGGAATCACTTTTATGTCGCTGTTTGGTTTCGTACAGCTTTGTACAAAATAATGATTGCAGAAAAAAGGCACGTAACAGTCACTGCAATCCTCCTTAGTGCTTAATTTTGTTTAATTATGTCGAATTAAAGCAGTTCAGCTGTAATTGCTGCTCTCATAAATCAGTGGGTTTTACAGGGGTGACCAGTCGAGGCTGGAATTTGAGCCAGCAGTGGAAGAGTTCGGTAATATTTAAAAGTTGTTCATTTTGAGACATACAAATAAATGGAATTTTCCCTCTCTTGTGGTTCCCTCAGTCAGATGACAGGGATTCCAAGCGGGATTCTCTTGAAGAGGGGGAGCTGAGAGACCATCGCATGGAAATAACCATCAGGAACTCACCTTACAGGAGGGAAGACTCCATGGAAGACAGGTAAGAATAAGGAAATAAAAAGAGGAAGAGTTCCTGAAATGAACCTTTAGAAGTCCTGAGAAGAGCATTTCAAATATCTGCAGGGGAAAATCTCATTTTTTTAGTGTGCAGAAGTGGCAAATCCTGTTTAGAGAACACACCAGGGTAGCTTTTTGAAGCACTGGTTAAGCTTTAAGAGTGTGTTGTGGTCCAGTTGTGGTTTAGGGTTATTGTGGAAATTTGGTATGAAATGGGAATCTTTTCAAAAAGAGGAAATAACTCCTGGTCTGTTTGGCAGCACCTGTCACCTCGCTGAGTTTATTCCTGTCCTGCCTTTCAGGGGAGAAGAAGATGATTCCTTGGCTATCAAACCACCCCAGCAAATGTCCCGGAAAGAAAAAACCCATCATAGAAAAGATGAGAAGAGGAAAGAGAAACGCAGGCACCGAAGCCATTCTGCAGAAGGTGCTTCTTGCCACACGTGGAAGCTTCTGGTTTCTGGGAGCTTCCCCTTGGGAAGCTCCATGTACAGTAAAGAACATTAATTCAGACTAAGGGAACATAGCAGGTGGCTAAGACAGAGGAATTTAAACTTTTATCATTTCTTTGGCTGTATTTAGTGCCTTATGGAAATTACAGGGGTATGAGCATGGTTGAGAGGACAGAAATCACTTTGGGACAGGGACACTGAGGTCACTTTTACTCCTTGAAGCCTGATAAGCTTCTCTCTGGCTTCACTGAGGGAAAGGCCTCTGCTCTTTGTACCTACCAAGGAAAAAAATATCCTTTCTAGAGACATTCCCGTTGTCTTCCTGTCACTAACAACCATTTTTTACTTCAATACAAGTATTTGTGCCAGATCTTGCAGACTTTGGACTTTCCAACCCCCTTTCAGCTCAGGATTTTCCCTTTAAGAAAACAGCAGAGATCGTGGCAATAGGTCCCACCCTCTCCAAGTCCCACCCTCTCTAAGTTTTGCTTTGTGAAAACCAGCAGCGCTGAATATTTTGACCAGTAACACTCGGAAATTTATTTCTGTTTGTTTAAGGGAAACATGCCAGAGTGAAAGAGAAAGAACGGGAGCATGAGCGTAGGAAGAGACATAGAGAAGAGCAGGATAAAGCCCGGCGTGAATGGGAGAGACAGAAACGGAGAGAGATGGCAAGGGAGCATTCCAGGAGGGAGAGGTACATCCATCCCTCCCTCCCCTGGGGAGGGAGATGAGCAGCTGCCTCCTCTGATCTATCTCGGAGCATTTGTTGTTCTGAAATGGCCAAAAAAAAATCCGCAGTGGGAATGTGCCTGTGTACCTGGGAATGTGTTCTTCAATTGTTTCGAAGTGCTTCGTTGCCATGGACATTCCAGGTGAATTCACTGCCAGTGGTTCACTGTAACAAAAAAATTGGATGGTCTTAGAGGTTTTTTCCCAACCTAAAAAAAGAATACAAACCAGATTTGCAAAGTATCAAGGCATTAATTAACTGAACTGGCTTAATTTCTGCGTAAATCCTGATAGGGTGGAGAACTTCTGGTCTGGGTCTTTGAAACTTGTTTTTTAAAGGATCAGCTGAAAAACTCCACCTGTTTTTGACTGATGTGCAATTGGGGGTGGTGATAAGGAAGTTGAGTTTAGTGGTTTGGTGCTGCAAACCAGTTTTCCTTCTCCTCACGGGCTGAATTTGTAACAAGCAACAATTATTTTCCAGAGATCGTCTGGAGCAACTCGAGAGAGAAAGGGAAAGAAAAATCCGGGAGCAGCAGAAGGAACAACGGGAGCAAAAGGAGCGAGAAAGGAGAGCTGAGGAGAGGAGGAAGGAGAGGGAAGCCAGGAGAGAAGGTGACTCTCTCTGCAGAAATATTCTTCATACTCTCTATCACTTCCCTATCTGCTGACACAGTGGTGGAGTGGAGGGATAGAAAGTGGCCAGAATTTTAAAAAAATTAAAGTGGGGAGGCCTCTGACTGGGAGGAAGAAGGAAATCTTGAGTTCTACACGGGGAGATAAAACAATGTGATGATGTTATGGGCCTAAAATGTCCCGGCAGGTTGATTGTCAGCGAGTCTTTGCCTCTCCCTGTCAGGGAGATTTCCTGTAAAAACAGGATTTCTGGAGGTGCCACTGTGTGCACCCAGCACAATCCCAGTGGTTCTGAACTCCTTGGCTGAGTCTAACTCAATTTGGTGGAGGTTGAAACCTCAAAATTCAATGTTTTAAGGATTTGGGGGAGTAAATTGCAAAGCGGGGAGAGGTCATGTAAGTACTCCAGGCATGGAAAATGCTGTGGTGGGAGTCAGGGGGGAAGATGTGCTGGCTGAACAGTTTAAGTTCAAGCACATGTTGGGTACTTGCAATCTAAGCTTACATAACTTTTGGTTAAAGAATCTCTGTCCCAGCTTTCAGAGGTCAAATCAGAGCCCATTCCTGTGATGATTGAAAAAGGTTGTTCAAGAATAGCAGAACAAACCATATTTTTTGCTTTTTCTTTCTTGCTCAGCTCATACCAAACAGCTCCTTTTTGTGCTTGGCTTTATGCTGATAGTGCTCAATCTGTGTAACCTTTCATTTAATTGGTTTGATTGTTCTGAATGTTCTGTCAGCTCCTTCTAAACCTCAGCTGGTTTTATTCTTTTACATACTTTCCACTTCTTTCTCTGGCATTAATGCTTTAGAATCAGGGTGTTTACTGGGTAACATACAGGGCAGCTTGCTTCTAAGTGTGGCAGCAGCTTTCTCTAAGCAGTACAAATCCATATTTGATTTGAGACAAATCAAAGCCCTTCATTCTCCCAGATTTAAGTAGGTTCTTCTCCCGCTCTTCCCCGTTACCCTGTAAAAAAAAATGAAAAGCATTCACATCAGGTGGCTGTGGCAGACAGGACAACTCTAATTAGGCAGATGTAACAATTTCTTGTGGTTTTGTTTTCCCTAGTTTCTGCACACCATAGAACAGTGAGGGAAGAATATGGAGACAAAGTAAAAATGAGACCCTGGAGTCGCAGCCCTTTGCGCCAGCAGAGAGACAAGCTTGAGCAAGGAGAGAGCAGGAAACCAGGTAGCATCTGCCACTCTACACTGTCTTTGGGGGCAGCAGGAGCTGGGCTGGGGTAGTGTTTAATTTTTAGTCTTAAACAAACGTCCCAGGTGCTCAGTTAAAAAGTATTAAAGTATTGTCCACCTCAGCCCCAGCGGCATAACTCTGGAATCTTCACAGACACCTACATTTGTGCTGTTTTCTAAAGCAATGCTGGTTTTGCAGGAGTTGTATGAGTGACAAATGGAATGGATTTAGGGGTAGGAGTAGGAATTGGAACAGTTTTAAAATGAGTTACCCCGTTCACTGGTGAAAGAAGCAGCTGACTGAATTTTTAAAACCCTGCAGTCAAATTCCCTTGCAGGTTAGAAAGGGATTGGTTACTCCAGCTCCAGCTGGATTTGGGGTTAGGAGCTAAACTACCTTAAAAAGACCTCACAGGGATCAATGTAAACATCACTGGTATTGTCATTTTGTAGAAGAAATTAAATTCTTAAGGTAGTGTTCTGCTTAGGTGGTGAATTTTGTTTTCCAAGCCAGAAAATGGTCCCACCTGAAGGTTCTGGGGGTAGGGAACTTGCACAAATGACATAAAGGTGCCTTTATTTGAAGGAGGAAAGCTCTATGTCTGCCTTGCTGACGTGTGCAGCTGTGAAAAGAAGTGTAGCCACTCAAAGCAGGATGGAATCAGCTGGAATTCCAGGTGGAGGCAGGCAGCAAGTCCTGGGAAACTCCTGCCTAATCAACCACCAGTGATTTTTCATGGTGATCAGAGAGTCTACACTGGAGCAGTGAGCACTGACAGTAACCAGTGTGTAGGGACCCTGTCCTGGTGATTCTCATCACCATGGTCCTTTTTTCCCTTTTCCCCCCTGTTTTAATTAATCTTAGAAGAGCTTAGGAACACATCATGTTTAAAACCCAGGTCAATATTCCATATTTTTGGCTGTTGATCCCTCACCACTGCAATTCAGAAAAGCTGTTTGTCATTGAGCAGAGTGTGAAATGATTATATATTTTCTTTAGTGCTCTTAATTTCCAATACTGAATGTTCAGCACTGATTTAATGCCAGCAGAAAGTGAAGCAGTTACCTGGGAATTCAGAGGCTTGGAAATGATACTCAATTAGCACTGTGTTTTTAATTTTTATGGTTTCAGCAGTGAAAGAAGAGAAACCAGAAGAGAGGGATCCTCTGTCAGACTTGCAAGACATCAGTGACAGCGAGAGAAAAACCAGCTCAGCAGAGTCTTCCTCAGGTGATTCAATGCAATTTAGGAGCTGTAATTAATTGTACAGATGTCATTAATTTCTCTGCTGAGTAAGCACTGTTGGTGTGTGCCTGCTTAGTTGTGTGTTTGATTATTCCTGGACAGAATCTGGATCAGGCTCAGAAGAGGAGGAGGAAGAGTCCAGCAGTGAAGGCTCTGAGGAAGAGGGGGAGGAAGAGGAGGAGGAGGAGGAGACAGGAAGCAATTCTGAGGAGGTGTCTGAGCAATCAGCAGGTGAGGATCACAAAGCAGGGCCTACAGGGCTGTGTGATGTTCTTTTTTCCCTCGTCCCGTGTTGTTTTATTTGAACATTTGCCTTTTCTCTTAGTCTAGGATAGGCTGAGACCTCTCAGGTCAAGATAACTAAAAAGAAAAAACCCAAGTACAAGTCATATTCTGTATTTTTGTGTAGAGGTAATACCAGTTCTTCATCTAAGCAGCCAGATCAGAAACCTGAAAGCCATTCTTGTCTCCCTAACTGCTCAGCAGTTCAAGTGGTTCTGTAACACAGCAAATATTCTGCAGAGCACAGTCTTGCACTTCTTTGGAGGGGCTGGTGAAATCCAAATTGGTAACTGAAAAGAATTCAAAATGACAAATTTCAGATCTTTCTTTCAAGTGAATGAACGTAGTAACAAAAGGTTCAGTAAAGAAATCTGTGTGCAGCCGTTCTTGTCATGAATTAGTAAAGAAAAGACACAAAAGCAGATTCTGATGGCCGGGTGTTTTTCTTTAAAATCAATTACAGTTAATAACCAAATATTCATAATTTATTTACCTGCCCACTTCCCAATTCCCAGTTAATTGGTAAGAATTGTGTTCCCTGTTGGAAGCATTTGCTGTCCAAGTGAAACAGAAGTGTTTGGTCACTGACAGTGCAGAAGGCCTGCAGAGATAGGAAAGGATTTCAGCAGGGGTTTGCCTCCCAGGGAGCTGCAGAAATGTGGAGTTTTTTCAATCAAACCTGGTTCTGTTTTGCAGAGGAGGTGAGCGAAGAGGAGATGAGTGAAGAGGAGGAACGGGAGAATGGAAACCACATCCCAGTTGGTACAATGCAAATACTGACTACTTTAAAGAAGCGATTGGCTGAGTTTTTGCAGCAGAATTATTTCTGCAAATATTTAAAATGCTTTAAATGCCATTCTCATGTCAAACTCAGAAATTCCATGAAATCTGCTCCAAGCTTTATGTTTAGAGGAAATCGGTCTAATGAGCTGATGTTTCCTTCTTTTTCATTCTGTGTTCTTTTGTCCTGTCCTCTCATCACAAAAGCTTTGCAGTCAGAATGGAGATCTGGGTCAGTTTTCTCTTTCATTCTGGTATAAAGATTTCTTTTTCTGACCTGCTGCATTAGCACTGGAAATTGTAGGTCCATGACTGTGGACTCTTGAAAGCATCACCTCTGCCAAGAGGAGAAATTGGGCTTCTCCATGATCCTCTCCCATGCAGTGATCAATGTCACCACCTTTATTTGCCTAAAGCTGAGCTTAATTAGTCCAGGCAGCTCCTCTTTCCACGACTGATTCTGACTTTTAAAGTTACAGAGTCGAGGTTTGACCGAGATTCAGCGGGGAGCGAGGTGGAGGAGGAGGAGGTCGGGGAGGGATCCCCTCATTCCAATGCCATGACAGAAGGGGAATATATTCCTGACTCTCCAGCTTCCTCCCCCATTGAGCTGAAACAGGAGCTTCCCAAGTATCTTCCTGCGCTCCAGGTAGGGGATCACCCTCTTAAATGTAGATAAGAATGTAATTAGTAATTGATAACTGTTATCTTGGTGTTGCTGTCTGAAAATAGATCCGTGTGAGAGAAGAGTTCTGTTACCCTAAACAGAAACTGCTTGTTCTCTATGTAGCCAACAGCAAAGTGTAGAAATGTGAATAAAAATCAGATTTTTACTAACTAATTACATGAAAGGTAACTGTGAGAGGTGCTGAGTTGCTGCCTTTGCCTTTGTGGCAGATATTTCAGATTATTCTGTGCAAAAGTGGACGGAATAATTTAGTTAATCTGCTGAAACACAGGCTCTCTCCAGGATTCCTTTAGAAATGCTCTGAAAAATAAACCCCAAAGATACCTTTCTCATAGGGTGCAGCCATATAGTTAAAGTCTTCTGGTAAATTTTAACTATGCCTGTGAAGTTACTGAAGTTTCCTGTATTTTTTTTTTAAAAAGCCAACCAAAACCTTCCCCCAGATGCTGGAGGAGTAAATGCTGTCCCTGTGTTTTTTCAGGGATGTCGCAGCGTGGAGGAATTCCAGTGTTTGAACAGGATTGAAGAAGGAACCTATGGTGTGGTGTACAGGGCAAAGGACAAAAAGACTGGTGGGTATCAGTGCCCTCCAGTTTCTTCAGGGTATTTAGGGCTGCACTCGTGTGCAAATTACCATTCTGCATTTTTCAGTGAGGAACAAAATCTATTTTAAATATTTCTTTACCAGCAAGCTGGTTGCTTTCGAGGCAAAACAGCACAGTTAGTTAAATATTTAATCAGTGAGAGGACACTGGAGGGCCTGGTAATGTGCATTTGTTATTAACTGTGTGATGGGAAATGTGTTTCCTTTGCAGATGAAATTGTGGCTCTGAAGCGGCTGAAAATGGAAAAGGAGAAGGAAGGCTTTCCCATTACTTCCCTGAGAGAAATAAATACAATTCTGAAAGCACAGCACCTGAATATTGTCACTGTCAGAGTAAGGCTGCAGCCCTTTGTCTCAAAAGTACTTTTGTTCTTGAAATATTCCTCTTGGCTTTTAAATGCCTTATGAAATACCAGCACCCCTGGCAGAGCTTGTTTCTGTGTGCGAGCAGTGGTGTGCTGCTCATGAGGCTGCACAGACATCACTGTCTCCATAATCATGTTTTGCAAAAATGAGCTGGTTTTCTAATAGAAAAATACATTTTCTGAGGTTTTTACCAATGGCAGCCTCCATCCTCTTGCCAGTACATCTCTAAAATCGATTCTGGATGCTTTGTAAATCAGTGTGCAGCTTTTGATCATCTGTCTCTGTGTTGCAGGAGATCGTTGTGGGCAGTAACATGGATAAAATCTATATTGTGATGAACTATGTAGAGCACGACCTCAAGAGCCTGATGGAAACAATGAAACAGCCTTTTCTGCCAGGTACTGTTTGCTACAGTCCCCTGAAATTGTCAGAGCTGGAAAAGTGGCCAACACAAATGGCAGTGGCCCTGCTGGCAGCAGAGGCCTGGCTTTGGGCAGTGCCATGTGCTGCTTTGGAATGTCCTGTGTTCCTTGGAACTGGGACTTCCTGGCTTTTTCTGTTTGTTCTGTAAAGCCTGACCCAAGCTGAGGCTGGCTGTTGGCTGGGAGTGCTGATCCTCGTGGCGACAGCTGGTGATGAACCCAGTTTGTGTGTTTGGGGTGGAGCGGAGCTGCTCAGAGGTGAAACTGGGGGAGTTTCCCCTGTGCTGAGCTGGAAAAGAACACTGGGCTCTAATTTTAGCTGCTTCCTCTGAGAGACAATAATTACTGACCATAACTTGGATGCATTCCAGCTGCCCAAATGAATTTTGCTTTGTTGGCAGCTCTGTGGGTGTGACTGCTCCTGTTCTGTGACACATTTTTATGGCTCAGGCTATGCTGTGCTTTTAACTTGCCTCTCCTTCCTGCCCTCTTCCCTGTTCTACAAACAAACAAAACTAAAATTAAAGGTAGATTTATTTTCTTCAATGCATTTGGGTTGGGTTTTTTTTTATTGTTCCAGGGGAAGTGAAGACTTTGATGATTCAGTTACTGCGAGGGGTCAAGCACCTGCACGACAACTGGATCCTGCACCGAGACTTGAAAACCTCCAACCTGCTGCTCAGTCATTCAGGCATTCTAAAAGTAAGAATCAGGGAAAAAAATGAGGAAATCGGGACAAATTCTGTGCTGAAGAATTACAGAGTTATAGCTGTGCCCAGAGCTGAGCACAGTTCTGTGCGATGGCCATCATGGCACTGATGGTGAATGAATAGTGCTGGAAATGTTTTCATTTTCCTTTCAGGTTGGAGATTTTGGATTAGCCAGGGAATATGGGTCTCCCCTGAAGCCCTACACCCCTGTGGTTGTGACACTGTGGTACCGAGCTCCAGAGCTGTTGCTTGGAGCAAAGGTGAGAGTTCCTCCTTGTTCCTCTGGCTGCTGGAGCAGTGACTGCAGCCTGACTATATTTTATAAATCATGAGCAAAATGTGAGCATGCTTGGTCCTTTAATTTCAGAGGGGAAAATCCTGAATATTCAGCATTATTCTTCCTAATGGCACTTAAAACCCTTCCATCTTCCCCAGGCACAGGGTGGGTGGGTGACAGATGGATTTTGTCGCTTGGAATGCTGATGTGGTCAGTGCTGATGGGTTCCTCATGGATTGTGGCAAACTGTCACCTTTGGCAACTGGATTTTTAAATGTCTTTTTAAATTAGTCTGAGAGCAGAACAAGGTGCTGGCACTATTCTGGAATGTTCCCTGCTGATAACTGAAGTCTGGGTGAAATCAGCAGGGATCTGTAGGGCTGCAGTGACAAGAACCATGCCAGAAAAAAGCACTGATTTATCAGCTGTGCTGCTTTCTTTGTGAGTGGAAAAGAGAGGCATCAGTGTGGAGACTCTCACCTTTCATCCTGAAATATTTATCTACGTGGGTATTGCTCATAATTCACAGCAATTATAACTTTTGAATAAATACAGTTGAGACCTGGCCCTTGTGTATGGGACTGGCTGTGGGTGTTGTGCTCAGAAAAACCCAAATAAACCCCCAAAAACCACGATACCCCTCCAGACAAACCAGTGAAAATATCTTCCTGATTTTTCTGAGGTATAATTTTATTTCCCTGCTTTCCAGGAATATTCCACAGCCATAGACATGTGGTCAGTGGGGTGTATTTTTGGGGAGCTGCTGACGCAGAAGCCGCTGTTCCCAGGGAAGTCAGAAATCGACCAGATTAACAAAGTTTTTAAGGTAATTTTTGTAATGTTTTTGGGTTCTGACTGGTTTTAGAAACAGGAACGTTGAAGTAGTGCTTGTTGCTCTTTAACAGAGCTTCAGCCTTAATAAAAAGTTATTTAATCTGCTTTACAGCACCTTGAGTAGTCCAAGACCACGATTTGTTTTGTCTGTTTTCTCTGGATACTTCCCAACCCCTAATGAATAAATAAAGGGTTGCACTCTGAGTTTATTAATGAGACACTTTAATTTGCAGGATCTGGGTACTCCCAGTGAAAAAATCTGGCCTGGTTACAACGAGCTGCCAGCAGTGAAGAAAATGACCTTCACGGAGTATCCCTACAACAACCTGCGCAAGAGATTCGGGGCTCTCCTCTCTGACCAGGGCTTTGACCTGATGAACAAGTGGGTGCCAACTTCCAGGGGATCCCTGGGAATGTGTGGGCAGGAAAACAATTTTCTGTGCTGCGAAAGGTTTATAAAATCAACCCCGGGCTGTGCAGTTACACTGTGTTACAGGAGTACCTGGTGTATTAATAGAATGTCAAAAATCCCTCTTTAAATAGCAGAAGAGCATTGTAAAATATTCTCATGGAATTATCCTGGATCCCTGTGGAGCTTCATCTGGCTCTCCAGAGGGTCTGAGGTATCCAGTGATGTACAGCTCTGTGAGTAGATCCCTGCAGAAGCTGCTTGCATGTGTGGCTCCAGCTGCTGTCCCATTAATTACAGGTTCATGGAGGAGCCTGCCTTAAAAATCGACTCTGTTAGATGATGTGGCAGCAATCATTAACAGAATTACACCCAGTTAATAGAATTACACCTCGTACCCAGTCATAGAATATACAAAATTATTAGAATTATACCAAATTAATAGAATTATACCCAATACCCAGTTAATAGAATTATACCTAATACCCAGTAATAAAACTATATCCAATACCAACAATAGAATTAAACCAAATTAATAGAATTATCCAATACCAGGAATAGAATTATACCAAATTAATAGCTATACCCATTACCTGGTCATGGAATTATACCCAATACCCACAGAATCGTACCCAATTAATAGAATTATACCCAATTAATAGAATTGTACCCAGTTAATAGAATTATACTCAATACCCAGTCATAGAATTATACCCAATACCAGTAATAGAATTAACCCAAATTAATAAAATTATACCCAATACCAGTAATAGAATTATACCAAATTAATAGAATTTTACCCAATACTCAATTAATAGAATTATACCCACTACCCACTAATAGAATTATACCAAATTAATAGAATTATACACAATACCCAGTCATAGAATTATACCCAATTAATAGAATTATACCCAATACTCAGTAATAAAATGATGCCAAATTAATAGAATTACACCCAATACCATTAATAGAATTAAAGCCAATGAATAGAATTATACCCAATACCATTAATAAAATTACACCCAATACCCAGTCATAGAATTACACCCAATACTCAGTAATAAAATGATGCCAAATTAATAGAATTACACCCAATACCATTAATAGAATTAAAGCCACTTAATAGAATCATACCCAATACCTAGTCATAGATTTGTACCCAACTAATAGAATTATACCCAATTAATACAATTCCACCCCATACCAGTAACAGAATTACCCCCACTTATACCCAGTGCCAGAATCGTGTTAAACATCACAAACCCCTCAACCTCATTGCTGAACAATTCACAATTTGGGGGTGGGGCTAAAATGTCCACGTTTCCCTGCCTCCCCGGCAGCTTCCTGACGTATTACCCAGCGCGCCGCATCACGGCCGAGGACGGGCTGAAGCACGAGTACTTCCGCGAGACCCCGCTGCCCATCGACCCCTCCATGTTCCCCACCTGGCCGGCCAAGAGCGAGCAGCAGCGGGTCAAGAGGGGCACCAGCCCCCGGCCCCCCGAGGGAGGGCTGGGCTACAGCCAGCTGGTGAGTGGGGCACAGCTCCAGGGCCTCCCCTGGGGCTGGGCACGTGGGCTCTGTCCAGCTTTGCTTCCTAAAGCCAGTGCTGGGGAGTGGGGCACAGCTCCAGGGCCTCGCCTGGGGCTGGGCACGTGGGCTCTGTCCAGCTTTGCTTCCCAAAGCCAGTGCTGGTGAGTGGGGCACAGCTCCAGGGCCTCCCCTGGGGCTGGGCACGTGGGCTCTGTCCAGCTTTGCTTCCCAAAGCCAGTGCTGGTGAGTGCGGCACAGCTCCAGGGCCTCCCCTGGGGCTGGGCACGTGGGCTCTGTCCAGCTTTGCTTCCCAAAGCCGGTGCTGGTGAGTGGGGCACAGCTCCAGAGCCTCATGTGGGCTCTGTGCTGCTGGCATTTGGTTGGGATCTTGAGATTCACCTGGACTGCCAGGGAAGTGCCAGTTTTCCTTCCCAGAGCTAGTGCTGTTAAGCTGGGCACAGCTCCAGAGCCTCCCCTGGGGCTGGGCACATGGGCTCTGTCCAGCTTTGCTTCCCAAAGCCAGTGCTGGTGAGCGTGGCACAGCTCCAGAGCTTCCCCTGGGGCTGGGCTTTTGTTCCTGAGATTCACCTGGACTGGCAGGGGCAGTCCAGCTTCCCTTCCCAAAGCTGGTGCTGTTGAGTTGGGCACTGGAATTGTCTTTGGGCACTGGAATTGTCTGCCCAGGGAGGGGAGGAGTCACCATCCCTGGACGTGGCGCTCAGTGCCAGGGTTTAGTTGGTGAGGAGGTGTTGGGTCATAGGTTGGGCTTGATGATCTCAAAGGTCTTCCCAACCTCGTTCACTCTCTGATGCTGTGAGTGTGGCACAGCTCCAGAGCCTCACCCTGGGCTGGGCACATGGGCTCTGTGCTGCTGGCATTGTGTTGGGATGCTGAGATTCACCTGGACTGGCAGGGAAAGTCCAGCTTCCCTTCCCAAAGCCAGTGCCAGTTCCTGCTCTGCTCCCAGAATCACCATTTCAAGGCATAATCAGAAGGAAATACTGTCTGGTTTTATCCCAGTGCAGAGCAGTTTCTCTTTGAAAGTGTTCATTGCTTTACACTTTCAGCTAAGCTGTTAAATTTGGGGTTGAAAGAAACCCACAGCCTGGTAAATCATACAGATCTTGGGGATAGACACAGCCTCCTTCTTCCAGTCTGGGAGAATTCCTAAAAGGCCAGGCTGGTCTTCTGTCTGGTATTTATCTTTTCCATCTACCTGTGGTGATTGTGCTGTTCACACAGTATGGCATGTTAGAGTCTCAGGTGCCCTAAATCTGGAAAATTCCTGTTACCAGTTCCACGTGCCAGCGTGGCTGAAATGGCACTGTACAATATTGTGTCCAATTTGCAGTTTAAATCATAGAAAAAGTTTATTTAGCCTTGATTTTTCAGGCTGTAAACACTGGCATGGAGGATGTGCAGTGTGGGTTGGATTAGATGCTCACTAAGTGGAGTTTACACTTATTTATACCCAAATTTTTATCTTTCCCATGCAGTCAAAAGTGGGTACAGGAACTGGGAACACTCAAAGTGCCTTTAGCAAAGAAAACTCCTAAAATGCCAATATTTAAAGATTGTGAATAACCCAGCATCAACCTTAACTGTGATGCCACTAAATCAAACATTTGTTTCTCATCTTGAGGTAGTTTTTGTTGTTGTTGTTTAGATTTTTGGAGAGGTCAGTGCAGCTGCACAGCCCCTGATCAATGACCTGTGCTTGGTTTTCACAGGGTGATGATGATCTCAAAGACACAGGTTTCCATCTGACCACCACAAATCAAGGAGCATCTGCTGCAGGACCTGGCTTCAGCCTCAAGTTTTGAACTCAACATGAAAAAAACCTCCACAAAGAAAAAAAACCACCATTCACGTGAGTGGATTTGAGTGCCCCAGTTCTGTTCTCCGTGTCAGGGGCGCCAGATGTTTTTCCCTGTGAAAAAACTCAGCCGTGATCACAGATTCCAAGGCTCTTGTTTTATAAATCAATGTGGAGTTTAACTGCTGCATTCCATTAGAGGACTGGAGTTCCCTGAAAACCCCAGGATCATCACAAACTGTGACAAAGGACAACTTGAAATAACAGTCCTGGAACGGTGTCTGGTTTATTTTTAGGGGTTCTTTTTGTTGATTTTGTTTTGTTTTGTTCTCCTTGTAAATTTGTAGAATTAAAATACATTTTCAATTGTTTAATAGCGTGAAGGATTTCATTGTTTCACATGCAGCAAAGTGGGACGTTGGTGACAGTAAAGAGTTTATTTTTTATTTTAAGTAAATCAATTGTTCGTGTCTGAATGTATTGGGGGCAAGAAAAAAAAAAAAGACAATTCTGAGGTTTGTGTCCTGTTACCTTGGAGACAGCTGGGCTGGGTTTGATACTCCCTGACCAGATTTTTTTTTTGTTCTGTAAATGTATTTACAGTGGTGCAAAACAAATTACTCTATTGTTTTATAAATCAAAAAGATTTCATATGGAGACTTGAAACTTTATTTTCTATGAAAGTTGTTGGTTTTTTTTAATATGCTCTTTCTCCATCCAGAGAAGAGCTCAGCTTTAGTGGTTGTGTAATGCCACATTCCAGTCCTTTCTGGGGAAAGAGGAGAGGAGGAATCATGTTGGAATCTCATCCTCTGGAGCCCCTGATTTGTGAAGCTGTCACTTTGTTCTGGGAACAGGGAGATCTGGAAAACACCATATCTTCATGCAACCACAGCTGGGCACCAGGCCAGTGAGGGATTAACTCAAATCCTAAACATTTTCTCCGTTTCAGGACATTTTGGAGAGTTTTGCTGGGTAAAGGCCGTGGGGCTGGAATGTGGCTGGGCTGCAGTTGTGGTGAGCTGGGAAAGCAGTCTGCGTGTTTTCCTGGGGAGGAAAGACAAATCCCTGTTCCCCTCTGAAGGAGAAACAGCTGAAACATTCCTGCTTCCAGAAGCTTCCCCAGGAACCCACTGAGAAGCAGGAGTGCAGGGAAGCTGGGCAGGATTAAACCATGACCCCACTGCATAGTTTGGCTATGACATGGAATTATTCCCTTCCCAGCTTCCCTGCCCCCAGCTTTGCCAGCCACTCCTAAGCTCTTTTCCAGCTGGATGTGGCACTTTCACCTCATCCTGGGGGAGGAAATCACCTCATCTGCCACAGGACTCGAGGCTCAGACCCCTCAAGGACCAAGCTCTGAGCACCAAATCCCTGTTGGGGTAAGAGGAAAACCCACAAACCACAGGAAAGCACTTTGGGGGAAGAGCTGGTCTGTGGATCCTTGAACTGAACGTGTTGGAATGGACAGCTGAGGAGCAAAACAGGGTTTGTGTGATCCTCATCCTCCTGACAAATGAAAGAAAAGTAAAATTAGGGCTTAGCCTTGTAATTTCTTCTATTGCACTGCACCAGGATGTAAAAAATGGCAGGAAAACACTCAGAGAGTGTCAAACTTGTCCTTTTCCTGCATCCTCATGTCCCAGGGGCTGAGGCAGAGTCTGCTCCTGCACTGCAGCTCACGGTGCCCCACACAGCTCCAGCTGACACTTTTCTTACAAAAAAAAATGGTTTTTAATTCTCTGTACAGCAAATAGTTGATAAATTCTTTATCATTAAAACCAATCTGGAAGAGTTTGACATTCCAGTAACAGTCTCAGAGTCTCTTTTGCCCAGGGTACCGAAGCAGCTGATGGAGAATTCAGTTGCACTACTGGAGATTAAATACAAAATGCCAAAGAAACAATTGGAAACAGAAGCAGCAGGAACTGAAGGGCTCCTTCCAGGGCTGTGTCAGTGCTTCAGTCTGATTCTCCAGGAATAAGTAGTCAGGATTCTTTCTTTTTTCTTCACTATGCAAGTGTAAGTTCCTTCATTGATTGCGTTTGCAATGATGCTCATGTGATCTTCGTTCAGGGATAGATAACCTGGGTATGAATATTCCAGGAGCTCCTTATCTTTATACCAGCTGTCAGAAGGAAAAAAATAATAGAAATTAAACTGAATATTTGTGGTGGGGGGTATTTCTGCTAATAAATTTTGCTGGGTAAGTGTAGAGCAGAGACTTTACCAAAACACAGTTGAGTTTCACTCTGTGTTTCAGGTGGATAATCAGGTTTAACAGGGCACAGTCCCTGGAGTTTGGAGTTTGAATCTCTGAAAGTTGATGGGAATTTGGGTCCTCAAGTCTAAACCCGCTTGTGGATTTGAGCCAAACTAAATTTTAGATACATCCAGAACCTGTTCATACTTTAGTAACCACCAACTAATTAAAACCTGGAACTGTAAATTTAAATTTCAGGTTTTTCTGCAGAATATAGCCAGGGAATTTGGCTTGAAGGGAGGAATTAGCTTTGTGCTATATGTAAAAATTGGATTTTATCCTTTTTGAGCTCCAGATTATAAACTCCATTCTTCTTTACCCTATTTTGTCATCCTTCCTCATGGTTTTTGGTGTGTAAAGTCTCTCAAAGCCTGGGCTCTAAGGCACGGAGCACTTACTAGACTTTGCCTTTTTTGTGGATGATTTTCTGCCCGCAGCGGAAGGTGACGTTCCTGCCCTCAGAAACTGTCTTGGTTTTGGTCCTTGGTGGGGGCAGAGTGGGGGGCACTGTTGGAAATGGGAATTCTGTCCAGGGAGAGAAGGAAAAAACAGAGCTTAACGAGCTTTAGCCACCCCAAAACACTTCCACAAAATTATCATTTAAAGAGCCTTAGAAGTATTAATTTAAAAGTGCCTTGTCCTGAGCAGTTTTTGGATAGACAAATAGCATCACTGATGTGCAAAGATAAAAATTTTGTGGTGTGTGAACTGGGATGGATAAAAATCAACCTGCCCCTTTCACAGCTGTGGAAGAGGACATGAACAGTCCAGTGTGTGAAAAGCCCACGGAATATCTGGGTTTGTAACTATCTGATTGCATCTTTCATTAATGTGGCCCCAAAAAACCCCCTCTGTGCTGAAGAAAGAGGCACTGGGCATCCTAATCTATACAGGATATACAGGACATCCCAAGGCCAGTAGTATTTATCTGAATTTAATCCCACAGCTGCAGCAACTTGACCTGGTCCTGCATCAGTTCCTTATCTGCATCCATAACCTGAGACTGGAGGAGGTGATTAACATCCCTTATCTCCTGTTCTGTGCAGCAGCTCCAGTGCAGCTGTGCTGGAGCTGTTCTTTGTCTTGTTTCTGTCCCCTCCCTGCCTCAGGACCTGCTCTGCAGCCCCTCTCTCTGCATGGCTGTTCCCTGGCTCAGCTACACCAGAGAGGAACGGGACAATTTCATGTTCCACTCCGTAAATATTTAATTATTCCTCATTCCAGGCCTGGATCTGGACACGGACACACAACAGCTCTGCTGTGCTGCTGGGAGATGGATCGCTTGTGTCCGCTGAGTTCTGGCGTGAAATTAAGATCCTGCCTACCCCAACCTCACTTTTACCTCCTCCCTCCGTGCAGCCCCCACCCCAAACCCCAGAGAAACCCCTGGGTACCGTAGCAGAAGTCACAGGTGGAGGGGCAGTGCTTCTTCATCAGCTTCCTGCGCTTCTCACAGAAGCCTTTTTTTGCCCACGATGGGCACATAAATAACCTGTCCTTACAGCCTGAAACAGGAGGAGAGGAGGTGTCAGAGGGGCTGGGGGAGACCGAACAACCCGGTTCGGGTGAAATGTCAGTTTGTGCTCGGAAGGAACGAGGTGGAGCTGGGATGGGGAACGATCTAAAGCAGGAGCGCAAGAAGCGGAGGTGGGAGGTGGCACCGTGAGAGCTCCACAGCCTCCAGGCAGAGCCCTGCAGAGCAGATCCCCGTTCCTCACCGTAGAGCCTGTGGATTCCCCACACCTCGTCCTGGGAGATGGTCTTTTTGCCCGTCAGGGTGGCGTTGATGTGCATGAGGGCGTTGGGGTTCAGGGAGTGCATGAGGCCCAGGGCATGTCCGATCTCGTGGGCGGCCACGTGGACCAGGTCTGTGAGCCAAACCCCTGGGGGAAAGGAAAACCAGCTGGAATCGTGTGTTGTGTCCAAAGTACCACTGCTGTGCAGCTCTGCTTTACCCCGAAATTCCTCCTGGTGTAAAACCAGGGGAAAGATCTCAGCACTAGAACGGGCAGCGTTGCCCCAGTTTCATCTTCTCCATAGCTGCTTGGGCCCAAACAGAGCCAATTATTTCCATGTGCTTCTAATTTCCAGCAGCAGGACCCAGAGCAGTGCCACGCTCCAGGAGAGCTGCTCTGGACCAGCAGTGTTTGACCCCGTGCAGGAGCGACCCTCCTCAGCTTCCTGCTCACTTTGTCCCCACAGCCCCGAGCTGGGGAAATGGGGTTGGGAAGATTCCAGTCTGAGGGAGGTTCCTGTTTGACCTCCGCGTCCCCCACAGCCTGGAGTCAAACTCAAGCCTCTTGGCAGCATCCAGCACGTGGATTTTAACTGAAGGATGTGGCTGAACTATCCAATAATTCCACTAATTCCAGTAAATCCAGCAAGAAGTGGCGCTGCCACCGCACAGTCAGAGGAACAACTTCCAAACCCACGATAAAATCCCAGCTGCTTCTGTCTCTTCCCCAGATCAGGCACATCCCAGACTAAAATCCAAATCCCAGGCACTCAGCTTGTACTCCCCTGTGTTACCTTTCTTCCAGCTGAACCTGGTGTTCCCCAGGATCCAGTACTCGTGGTCATCGAAGTGGATTTCTCCGTGGGGTGGGAAGAAGGCGTGGGCCAGCTCCCCCGTGGTGCCATCGAAGCAGTGGTGGGTCAGGGACTCCAGGCAGTCCGTGTGGTTGATGGAGTAGAAACCTGTGGGAAAAACAGCAGCTTGAGGGGCATCCAGCGGGATCAGCCTGCCCAGGAATCCCCTGGGGCGCTGAAAAGGTCTCTGATGGGATCCCAGGTTTTTCCCAAGCTCCAGAGCCCCAAAGTGAAAGATGAATGCAAAGGAGTTGTCAGGACTGATGGCAGCCCTGGATTCGGAGCTGCTCCCAGCGGACACAAAGGAATTTCTTCTCCAGCAGGGAATGCTGAGCTCCTTTTCCAACACCACGTGGAAATCATCTCCTTGAGGGAGAAGCTGGACAGAGCTGATAACCCCCGGGCTGTTCCACCCTAAACAGAAATAAGCAGATGCCTTGGAGTCAGAGCTGCAGCAGGATCACAGTGGATCCTGAATGCCTGGAATTGGGCACTTGGAGCTCCAGGTGGTGGCAGGACAGAGCCCCGGGAGGAACATCAGGTCCTGCAGCACCAGAGGGGAACGTGCTGCGAAACGAGGGCGAATCTGCTGGCTGGGCCCTTGGCACAGGGAATCTGTGCTTCACACACAGAGATCCCAGCAAGGATTGACATCTGGGCTTGAGGCTGAGCACACAACGCCTCAGCACTGACCTTTTCTAGGCCCCAGGAAACTCAGGAGCAGCCACAGAGCCACGGAGGGGAGGAGGGAAGGGATGGAGCAATGACTGCTCCAGTGGGATCAGCAAAAGGGAGACTGAACCCACCAGGACTGGAATCCCTCACCTGCTCTGCGGCTCTGGGGGACCCTGGGGGTGCTGCTCCCCCTTCCAGCACTCAGTTTCCCCAGCTGTGGAGTAAGAACCTGCGGGTTCTTATCCTCCTGTGGCTTCCCCCACCTGTGGGATCCTGTCCCAGCGCTGGAATCTGAGGGTTCGTCCTTGGCAAATGCCCAAAGCTTCCCGGCCACCGTTCACAGCGTTAATCGTGGCATTCATGTTTCCCTGAGCAGACAAAAGTAGGTTTTCTCTGCCTGGCTAAAGGCAGAGGATGCGCCAAACCTCATCCAAGAGGCCCTGCCGAGCCCACACAGCGCGGGAGGGCTCTCCTGCCTCCCAAATCCTGGACTGGACACGCTGGAATTGCCGGGGCGAGCACACCCCACAGCTCCCTGCCCCAGGAGGGACTCACCGATTTTGAGGTCGCTGGGGAGGTGCCGGGGGACCTCCCTGAAGCTGAACGGGGACACCTCGCTCCACATGCGGAACGCGGCCGCCAGCCCCCGGCGCGTGTCCCTGGCGCTCAGGAGGTTCCTCGGGAAGGACAGGATCCTGCAGGGACACACACAGGACACGGCCTCAGGAAAACCTCCCTCCTCAAACACCCGGAGCCTCTCAGGGCTGCTTCGGTCAAGGATTTCTCCGGCGTTTCAAGCGCTCACTGCAAGAGGTTTGGATCAGGAGCGGCCGGAGCTGGATGGTAACAACATTTAATAAACCCCCCCAGAAGGGTGAATAAATTCCTGATGTCCTTTACAGTCACGTGTTTTGGACTAAGCACGGCTTTTGTTCCTCCTCTCCAGCACAGGTTCTCTTGGAAAACTGGTTTTATCCTGGTATGTCCCAGTCTGCTGTGCAGGGCTGCCAGAAGAAGAAGAAAGATCTGCATTCCAGCAGCAGGGAGTTCTTGGTCCTGACCCTTGGGCTCCCATGGATGTGCACACACTGGTGTGGAACACTCTCAGGCAGAACTTCCAAAAGAGCTCCAAAGAACGTCAAAGGTTTGATAGGAAAACAAGTTATTTCCTTGGAAAACGTCTATAGGGAAAGAAGTTACTTCCTTTAAAAAAATCGATAGGAAAACAAGTTATTTCCTTTGGAAAAAACTCTAATCCCTCAGGACAGAGACTCAAAAGAGGTTTTTTGCTTAGACCAAAGGGCAAACTCTGGGGAAACTCCTGGTAAAAGCTGGCAGAAGCCCTGCTTGGACCATGGAAATGCACGGGTGGCTCCTGGGAACTTCTCTCGTCCCACAGGAAGATCTGCATTCAGGGAACTGCCTCAAGTGGAGCAATTGGGAAAAGCTGGGCATATTCTCCATCCCCTCTGGATGTTTTTTAGCTTGTCTGATTTTGTTCTCCCCTCGTCCCAGCACATCCTAAAGGGAGCAGAAGGTTTCGTATCAAGCCAGGCTGTTCACGAGGGCAAACCTGGGCACTGCAGGCTCTGAGGAGGCTGAGCCCGTTTGGGATGAGCAGAAAGGGAGGGAGCAGAGCCTTCCCTCACCACAGGACTGTCATCAAGGGCTTTTTACTGCTTACTGGTCAGCAGCCTTTTCCCAAAGACAACAGGGAGAGAAATTCCTAAAACCCCTCAGCACTGAGAGCCCTGAAATCACAGAAGTCCTGAGATCGCATTCCAGCAGCGATTTCCCTCGGTGCTGATTTAGGCTCACGCAGAACTGTTTAAAAACCACCAAGATGACAGAATTAATCCTCAGTCACGGCCTTCTGAGGGAGGCCCCTGTCGTGGGGAGCCTGAACCTGCCCTGAGCAGTTCCACTCCGGCCAGAGGTGCTGCAGCACTTGTCAAAAACATTCCTGCTGCAGAGTGGCTTCAGCAGCTCTCCCTGCCCTGGCACACGGCTCATCAAAAGCCACAGGGCCCAGATCCAAAGCCATCGGACAGAGCAGGAAAAGCTCAGGCCCCCGGGATCGCTTTCGGGGCTGATTTCCAGGCCTTACTTGTAGGTGAGGTTGAAGTGGTCCCACTTGAGGCGGCCCGGGGTGATCGTGTAGCGTCTGCTCCGCGCCGGGGGCCGAGGAGGGGCTGGGACATGCAGGGCTGAGGCATCTTCCTTAAAGACAAAACAGGAGGTTGGAGGAGATGGGAGAGACTCCGGGACGGTGGAGAATAAAAACGGCACGAAACAGGAGACCTGGGGGCTGGGGAGCACCCCTGGCTCTGCCTTGGGGCTGGCCAAGGGATGAGACTGGTCCTGCGTCATCCCAGAACAGCCACTCTCCTCCTGGAGAGCAGGAATGAGGCCTCGGGAGGCTCCTGGCCACAGCAAGTGCTGCAGCTCTTGCCTGGAAAGTTTTCATTTCCTCCTCTCTTCGCCCCAGAAGAAATGGAAATCTGGAGAAATGACTAAAACAGGCAGCTCTTTGTGCAGGGAGCCCTTTCAGAGAGCTGTGCCATGGATCTGAAATGCCTTCAAAGTAAACAGGAGCCCTGGAAACCCTGGAGTGCCTTTAAAGCATCGAACAGCAAAAGACATCACATTTTGTGACACGTCTGACTCCAGCTAGAAAAGCCTTTTAGTACCTGGAGGGAAATGAGTGGGACCCAACGTGGTTTTCTGGACGTCTTCCAGCTCTGCCTCCCCTTTTTGGGGCTCAGACACCGAAAATCTCTGGGCTCCAGAGGCACCAAGAGCCAGGGGCAGTGGCCACGGTACAGAAGCTGCACCACGAGAGCCTGTCCAGCCTCCCAGCACGTTCCCCAGGCAGCAAGAGCTGTCTCCGGTTTCCTCATGGAAGAACCGAGGCCCTGGGAGCCAGAACAGCACATCCCTGGTGTCCCAGCAAGGCAGGGCAAGAGGCCTGAGGGGACAGCTCCAGGTCCTGCCTGAAGCACCTTCCCACGGCTGGGACAGGCTGGCGCAGCTCCCAGCAGGAAACCTTCTCCTGCTCACGTCTGAGAGCCCCGTTCTGTGCCACCCTGCCCCAATCTCGGCATCTTTCCTTCCTGCAAGGACAGATTTCAGTGTTCCCCGCAGCTGGCTCACCCTCAGAGACCAGCACCACCTTCGTGAGGATGGGACCCCCCCGTGACAGAGCTGGGAGCCAGCACCTCCCTGCTGGCTGCAGATTTTGGCAGGGTTGGGATCGCAGGTTTTGGTTCACTCAGCTCCAGGCCTTGCCCCTTCCTCCCTGGGCTCGTGGGATGTGGGGCACCGGCTGCCGTCCCCCTCCCTTCACCCCCTGTGGGTTTTACCTCTGATTCTACTCTGACAGTGCCGTTTTCTGTGGATATAAAAGGAAAATTTTGCCTCCTTTTGAGCAGCACAGGCAAGGTGGAGGATCTGCCGGAGCCGCAAGAGGAGCGTGGAGGAGATCAGCTCCTCATTAGAGCACAATAAGATATTTTCCCCTTTTATTTCTCTCGCAGCTCTTCCAAGTGGAGGAGAATGATGCAAATCCTCCCTGACTTTGTTGTTTTCTCCAGGATCCCGTGCCAGGACCGGGGCTGGTTACACACTCATCCTGGCACCGGGATGGCTGGGAATTCTGTCAGCCCGCAGAAGGCTCAGGGGAGCTGTGAACTTCACGCCGGGGCGAGCGAGGTGCTAACACCGCTCAGGATTTCCCTGTCCTCGTGCTGGAGGTCCTGGCAAAGCCGGGGCGCCCTGGATTTGCCTTCCAGCCTCTCCAACCCACCCCACAGCCGGTGCCATTCCCGGTTCCTGGAGCGCAGGGAGCACGGCACGGCCCAGTTCGTCTCCTCTGGCTGGCAAATCCCAGCAGCACAGGGGAATCCTGAGCTCTGCCGCTTCCCTGGGACGATTCCAGCCAGGAGGAGCCTGCTGGCTTCTCCTTCTGCACGGAAAACTGCAGCCCCAAAAGGCAGGAAAATGATTTCTGTCACCGCCGAGCACGAAAGCTTTTACAGCCATGAGTGCTGGGCAGACAAAGGGGGGAAATCCAAATAATGTCCCACTCCTCCTCCAACCCCAAACCCAGGTGATCAGAGCATCGGTTGTTCTGCACCAAGGGAGGTGCAGGGGGTTTGAGTTCCCTGCTCCAGCCCGGGCTCTGCTCTCCTTCAGTCTCTGCTTCGGCCACCGCTGGCGCAACAAAGACGCTTTTAATTAACAAAAAAAAGCGTTGCAAAATGAGTCGGGGGAGGGCGGGGAACCACCCAAAGGCTGCAGCTCAGGCCCGGGGCTCTGACCCAGTTAAAAATCCGCAGCACGGTTTGGATCAATGGATGGGTCTGGATGCCAAAGATCCGAGATTTTGGGGATACACGGAACTGCAAAGGTCAGATACCCCCAGGAAGAAACCCAGGGAGCTGTAGGTTAAGCTCTTAAATACTAAAAATGTTTGGGAGGTACTGGAAGGACAAGTATTTAATTCTCTCTCTCAACTGTATATACATATATAAAATATAATGTTATATATATAAATAATATAAATCTTTATATAAACAATATAAATAATATGTAATCTAAATCACATATTAAAATAATATAAATTATAAAACCAATATAAATTATATATGAAAATTATATAAACTGTATTTTATATAAAGATATAAATATTATATAATATAAACAACATAATAAAAGAATATAAATTATATATGAAAACAATATTAATTATATATAAAATTAATATGAATTATAAAAATATTAACTATCTATATTAATAAATATTTTAAACATATATAAAGGCAGACACTGGCCAACAACCCTGCTCTGAATTATTCACCCTGTGCACTCAGACCTCCACTAATTGAGTTCACTGGGCTGTAATGACTGTAATTAATTCCCTTCTCCCTCCCAGCCATGCAGTTCCCCTCAAGCCAGACAGTAACATCCCTCTGAATCGGGACTAATTAATAACAGCCTGAGCATGCGATGCAAATGAGGGGGGTAGTGCCAGGATGTTCATAAACGCAAAAACCAGGAGAGGAGGCACCTAAAGATTCTTTTTTAATATAAAATTAAAAGGCTGGAATGAAGCCCAAGGAAAAAGTGCAGCTCAGCTCCTGGGAGTGCCAGAGCTTTGCCCTCTGGATCCGGAGTCCCAGCACGTCCTGCTGAGGGAGGGACCCCAAGGCAGAGGCAGCTCTGGGGGTGCCGGGTTAATCCCCCACCACGAGCGCAGGGATGCTCAGCTCAGCCCCAGAACCCCGGTCCGGGCAGTGCCACATCAGCCCCGGCCGGGGCAGCAGGGAACCCACAGGAACGGCCCCAGCCCCGAGGGAAAACCGCCCCAGCCTCCTGAGAATTCCCTGCGGGCTCGTCCCGGGCTGCACACGCAGCTCCAAGCCCCTGATTCCCCTGGGATGCACAATTCTCTTCGGGATCCTTTGCAAAAAGGGGCTCAAGCAGCCCTAAACGCATCTTGTGGCCTTCTCAGATATTCATCTATTTAGATCTTTTAAATCTATACATCCATTTATCTGTTTAGATCTATTCCTCTATTTAGATTTATTTATAGATTTATTTCCATCTATTGATCTATTTAGATTAGATATTTAGATATTGATCTATTTAGGTACTTATCTATTCAGATATTTAGATTTGCTATTTAGATGTTTAGATATTTATCTATTTAGGTGTTTAGATTTGCTATTTAGATATTTAGATATTTATCTATTTAGGTATTTAGATTTGCTATTTAGATATTTAGGTATTCATCTATTTAGGTATTCACCTATTTAGATATTTAGGTATTTCTCTATTTAGGTATTTATCTATCTAGATTCCAGCCTCTAAGCAGGACACACATGCACCTCTGTTTGACACCCCACTCCCCTCCCAGGCGTTGGAGAACCAGATCCCTTCTCCTCACCTGAATGTCCTGAACTGCAGCTCCAGCCGGGTATTCCACAACCGCCAGCAAAGCCAGCGCAGGGAACAGACACAAAAATCCCACCGTGGTCCTCCAGCCACTGCTCTTCTCCTGGGACAGGGAGCTTTTCCTCCTGCCTGCAGAAAGCTCTTCTGCCCGGTCCATGTCGTCCTCCAGGAGCTCTTGGAGGGAGACGGGACAGGCTCTCAAGGCATTCCCTGCACAGAACGCATCTGTAACCCTTGAGCTCACATTGGGAGCGTTTGTGAGCAGCAGCCCCGCAGCTGCTGCCAGAGCCGTGCAGAACCGGCGGAGTTTCGGAAAGCTCTAAAAAAAAAAAAAAAAAAAAAAATTAAAAAAAGAGAAAAAAAAAAAAAAAGGGGGAAAAAAAAAAAAAAGTAGACTTTACATTAAGCCTCTCTCCAATGTGCCAAAGATTCTCTCAGGCCCTGCCAAGTGGGATCATGTTACCGCAGCTGAAAGTTGGGCTGGCGGAGGAGCAGCAGCAAAGTGAAACAAGCTGGGGTGGACATGAACTCTTCTCTTTAACTGTGTCATCAACTGCAGGGCAAATCTGCAGTTGTCAGCTTTATGGAATGAAAAAAAAGAGCCCCCAAAAAAAAACCGGGGGAGGGGGCAGCGAGGGGAATCCAGAAGGGCAACATCACCCCCTTGGAATGTGTCGCTGGGGATGCTCAGCGTCATTTGTCACGGGCTGTCCTCGGGAGCGGGATGGAAAATGAGATGCTGGAGAGCAGCCTGGGCTTGTCTGCTCGGGAAACTGCTCGGGGAGTTGACAAACTCACACAAAAGTAAACACCGGCCCCTCTTCCATCAAACTTGGCTGGGGACCTGCGGGTTGCTGGTGTACTTGGGTTATCTGAAGTGTTTTCGGAATCGCGCCGATTTTGGGTCGCGAGGGCTGGCTTGGAGGGGTTTGTCAGCTTGCCTTAAGCTGGGAGGTTCTTTGAGGCATCTCCAGGCACGAATCAATTCAGGGCTTTTTTGGAAAAGGTCACTCAGAAATTCTCGGGTTTTCAGAGACTGCTGCACTTTTCTGTCCTGTCCTGGGGTGGGGTGAACTCAACCCCAGTTCTGCCCAGGCAAAGGAACCCTGCGAGCTCCCAGTTCCACAAGCAAATGCCAGGGAGGGGGAAGGTCATGTCAAAATTCCTTGGGGGCATCTGAGGCATTTGGAAGGGTTCAGAAAAGCCTTGTAATTTTAATAATGAAAAAATGCTTTAATTGGAATTTTTTCCACCCTAGTTCACAATCAAGCCTGCAGCATTTTATAAGTTTCATACATTTTCAGGCTAAAGCTGGCCTGGAGCTTTTAAACAAGTCAGGATAAATAAGGCCACGGAGTCTGGGTGTACAATTTCACGAACATTTTCCTTCTCAATTCTCGCCAAGGAAAACCACCACGAAGTGCAGCAGCCGTTCAGACCCCAGGAAAAGGACAGGATAAGGAGTACCAGGCGAGGAAGCGATGGATAGGATTACAAAGGGAAGCTGGAAGCAGGAGGAAGAGCACAAAGCCAGGGTCCAGGGCTCTCCCTCCTGTGGAATTGGCTCCCCTCAGCTGCTTGCTGCAGCTTTCTAGGGATGGTTCCTCCTTCCCCAGCAGCACCGCTGGCAGAAGGAACCGTGCATGACTGAAAAAATCCTTCATTTGGAGCTCCAGGGAGAGATGCAAATGCAGCCCTGTCTGTGGTTTGAGCTGCAATCGCAGCACGAAGGGAGAAACTCAACTGATCCACGCCTCGAGTCCCCGAACTCTCACAGTTTCTCTTAGAGCCTGCAGATGAGACCAGAAAGGCTGACTGAGAGGGGAGTCTTGAAGGAAAAACCTGCCTTGGAATGGGGCTCCAAACCTCCGGCCAAGAGCTCTTCTCCAGTAAGGCAGCACTGGCTTGAAAGAAAAATATTGTTATCAAACAAAAGTGCTGGAAGAACATTGAGTTTCAGTCACGGAACAGCTTTAAGGGCCTCTGCCTCTCCCAGAGCCAGCAGGAATCAGCAGTGCTCCGGGGAGATGTTAATTTATGCACTGCACACCCACCTCTCCTGCTGCTGGAGCATCTCTGTCCCTCGGGGCAGTTTAATGCCCCCCGCTCCTGGCCCAGGGCAGGGCTTTGTCCTGCACCTCTGACGGGCTCAGACCCCAGCACCGGGCAGGCAAAGAGCCCTGCCCGAGGTCGCTGTGGAATCTGGCAGAACAGGGACCCCAAACCCTCCAAGCACCCACTCGGTGCCTCATTTTTGTGAAGGGGAGCACAGCAGCCCGAGCTTTGAAGCAGAGGCTGAGGACTCACACAAGCACAGCCTGAGGGGACCAAGAATTTCCTTCAGAATGGAAAAAAAAGTTAAAAGGTTTTGTAAAACCCATCTCAGCACAGCCCCTCGCAAAGCGAGCTTTAGTAAAGTGCAGTTTTAGGACTTCACTGTTTCTGAAAACTCCTCCGTGCAGCTACTAAAGGTTAGCACAGCCAAGAAAACCCTTTTCCATGAGTCACTGAACGATTGTGAATGGGAAGAGACCGCGCTGCACACGAGCTGTTCTATCTTGTGCTGGCTGAATGGGAGTCTTGGGCTGCAGAGATGATTGACGGCCTCCGGGACATTTTAGGATCCTGCTCCCCAGTCAGGTTATCCCTGGATGGATCAGCAGCGAGGGCAGGGTTTCCTGGAAAGCACTTTGCTTTCTCTCCCCTCGCACTGTGCCCATCCACACCGAGACTCAGCCCCACCAAACCCCTGGCTGCAGAGTGCTTTCAAAACGATTCAAGTTGAAGCCAAATATTTGCTGAGAGACCAGCTCAGCAGTAAGGCCAAGACAAACCTCAGTTTTTAGGGCAATGAGAATCAGATGAGAGCTCCTCTGCCGAGGCGCTCAGGACTCCCAGATGCAGCTGGTGGAGCTGAGGGAGCCTCAGGAACTCCTTGCTGTGCACACCAGCAACGCTCCTGAGGAGGTTCCTGCGCCTCTGGAGCCACCAGGGCACGGAATCCTCAGCGACACTGCTGGGAACACTCCCCACACCTCACCGGGAGCTCTGCTGAGCTGGAGGGGTTCTGGAGCGCGGGTATTTGGTTTGGACTGCAGGCAGGATCTGTCATCCTGACTATATTTGGAGAGCAGAAATATTCCTGGCGCTGGTCTCTGTCTCAGAGCAGTGGAACACATGACACTGAGGGAATCCGTGCGGTGTCCTGGGGAAAGGGGAGCGAGGCAGGGCACGGAACCCACTCCGCTCTCTCCTCCCTGCGAGCAGCACCACCTGCATTCTCCTTTGTGAGGAGCTGGGATTTTTCCAAGCCGGCACCCGGGGATGCACATCCCGAGCTCTGGGGAGCGGCAGCTCCGAACAGCCGCCAGGAGGGAAGGAACGCTGCAGAACGTTGTACAAAACCCACAGCGGGCAACGAGAGGCCGTGGAGAACATAAAGCACGGGATCATTTGCACAGCACGATGCACTCCCCTTGCTCAGTCACCTCAGCCTGGCTTTGCTCTTTTCGCTCACTTGCTGAAATGTTTGGTTTAGAGCAGGGCTGTGCATAACACACAACACACGGCTCCCTTCCCCAGGGCAGCCTTTAGCTCAAAATTAAGTATTTTTTCACCTCTGTGGATTATTCTTAGCATTCCTCTCCTTTCCTTTGTTCAGCCTCCATGAAATGTTATTTTCAGCACTATTTCCAGTATCTCTGCTCCGTTTCTCAGGACACTGGCACTGCTTCATCCCAGTCCTCCAAATAACACAGAACCAACCAATGACAAACAAACATTACAGCCAAACTTGTGCTAAGAGATGCTGCACAGAGAACAACCATCAGTCTGACTGTCCCAGAGGAACCTCACCTCTCATGAAGCCTCTTTATCCATTCAGGGATAAGAGCCCATTATTCATCACCGGAACAAAACACACCCCATCAGCTTCCCCTGCTGGGATTTGGGAATTCTGCACGGAGGTGGGGAAAGGAGAAGGACCCAGTATCTGATGGCTCAAGGCACCAGGAGCAGGATTTCATCTGCAGGGTGCTGCTCCAAACCCAGGCCACGGGGAATGTGATTGAGCACGGAGCAGCTCCTCGGTGGCCCACGCGAAAGGAATCAGGAAACCCTCAGAGCCCTTCCTTTAAAAACCACTTACAGACTTCGCCCTTCAGCTCCCAACTTGGCGGGGGGGAGAAGAAAACAAAACCAACAACCCAACATTCCTGCGTGGTTCCTGTGGGATTGGCACTTAAAAGTTGTGCTTTTTTCTGTGGGTCGTGGGCTAAAAAAAAAGGGTTTTGTGTGCTGTAACGGGGAGAACAGCAATGTTTTGGGGGCTAAAAAGAATTCTCCCACTTTCTACCCTGCAGCCCCTCGTGATCAGCATCTGCTGATGTTCCTAGAAAAATCCATGCTCTGATGAATAACAAATGAGCTGAAAACAGCTCCAGCTGGCAAAGGAAAAGGAATATTTTGCTTAACTGTCAGTTTGAGCTGCTGCTCACAGAAGGGCCTGCACTGGCCTGACCTCGTGCTACAAAGAGCCCTGACCCCAGGCCGGAGCTCAGCCACGCACAGAGCAGAATTTTTCAGGGATGAAACGAGGGAGAAAGGTTTCCCAAACCACAGATAATGAAGTGAATCCACAGTGAACTGAGAACTGCTTCCCCGGGTGGGGATATTTTTGTCGCTGCTCTCTGGTGGGATGTATTAATTACCTGTTATTAATGTTATTAATCCGTTTGTGGGTGGACCGATCCTCCCGAAATCCTGGGAGCAGCACGGAATAGTGGGAACACAAAGGAGAGATGGGTTCTTTGCCTGACTCTGCCTTTCAACAATTTCCATTCTCTCTGCTCCCTCAGCCTCACACTGTCTGTAAAACACAGAATTTTGGCCACGCTTTCAAACAAAAGGTTTAGAAAACTTCTGTGCCGAGCGTGAGATGAGCTGACCCGTTCAAACTGAAGTTGTACTCCACAAAAACTTGGGAATATGCAGGCCCAGAGCTGCATCCAGGAGATGGCAGGAGCCCCAGGAGCTCCTCTGCAGAGGACCCATCCAGGTCTCCTTTTTGGGAGACCAGCTGGTCACAAACATCAAGCAGGAAGCTGCTCCTTACCCACACCAATTAACAAATGATATTTGCCTTTAAAGGAGCATTTCCCACTGCTCTGGCATTGCCTTCCCTCCCTGCAGCAGCAGGAACAACTTCCCTGTTCCTGTAACCAGCAAGAAATCCAAAAACCAGCCAGAAATCCAGTAGGAAAAGGGTGGAAAAAGACAAAAAGATCTCCCCCCACTTCTCCTGTCTCATGATCTCTCAGCAGATTTGATGCAGGTTTATCAAGGACGACAAACCAGAACATTCCTCCTTCTCCCAAAGCCTGAGCTGAGCCTGGCGTGGGGGGCAAAGTTTGCCAAAAACATTCTTGGCACACAAAGGGGCACCTGCTGCCTTCTGCCACCTCTTGAGTTTAAAAGAAATAAAACATAAAATTGAGGGGAGCTCAATTCTCTCCCTACAAAATCTCTTTGCATTTAGTCAGGAAAGAAAAAAAAAATCCTTTTTAAACAACTTCAATTCTCTGCAACAGCTGCACAGCTTGCAAGTCAAAGGCTGCCTTTTCCTACAATTTTTTTTTTCTTTCCTTTAGGGAAAATAATCACTTGGAAGCCTCTCTTCATTTAGCCCCCAAAGAAACCATCTTAAAAAAATTAAGCAGATGCTCCGTGTTGTTTTTCCTGAATAAAAGGACACCTTTGGAATAAGAGATGAGAATTACACGACAGATATTGAATATTTTGCCACCTCTGTCCCCTCTCCCCCGGTGCCAGCACAAACACAACACACATGGTGAAATATCCTCCAGCATTTTGGATTTATGGAGCGGCTTGTGAAGAAATGATTCTTTAAAAAAGCTTAGCATGGGGCCGGGGTAATAAACAGTCTGCAAAAATTATTCCCTCGTACCAAGAAGTGGTGAATAAAAGCAGCTCTTACAGGATGAAGCTGGCTCAGAGTTGTACTTTTGGAGAGCAGCCTTTGCACAGCACTTTTGTTTTGTTTCCCCAGCAAAGATTTTGGGGCAATTTCTGGCTTATTCCAAAGGGATTCCCATCAGGAAAGAATGAGAATCTGCACCTCTGATTTTTACACCAAAGCTGATTCTGAAATTCAGCTGCAGGTTATTTGGGTGTTAAGCATGACCCAAGCAAATAATTTAGGGGTTAAATCTGATCCATTTTCACGGATTAAATAAAAACCTACTGAAACTGTAACTGAAGATTTTGATAAATATTATCTCTAGGAGGCAATGACTGGTGAAATAACTTTCTCAACACACCACAGGGTTATAAATGAATAAATATTCCCATAACCAACACATATTCCACACAGTTCAGCATTTCTTTAAAGGATTTGCCACCTCTTTGCTAACGAACAAAGGGAGTAGAGGAACACAGGAATTGTTTTGCTTTGTTTGTTTAAATATTGCTTCCAATACGTAACAAACAGGAGGTTTGGGCATCATTGTGTCACCAGAGATACCCCCCACACAAACAGCCACACTTCCACCAAAATTTACTGTACAGGATGACTCAGTGGATGATAATTCTTCACTCAGTTGGAAAACAATACAGCTGAATCCATAGTGCAGCTACTGTTTGTACATTCATTTTTAATGCTCAGGAAAATATATATTTTTATTTTATTAAGTTTTGCTGCAAAACAAAGAAACAAAAATGAAATCCCTTTTTTTTTTTTTTTCCTCTCCTTTCCCCGTCGTATCTTAATTATTACTATTTATTTTCTTTACACTTTGATTGGAGTATTTAACACCTGCCTTTGGCATTATGGATAGAAAGCTCAGGAGTCTCTGAACACACGGTTTGTGCCAAAACCAAAAATAAAATAAAATAAAGTATGGAAGAAGAAGAAGAAGAAGAAGAAGAAGAAGAAGAGTGTCACTTAGAGGTTAGAAATATTTGTTGTAACAGATTTTCTCCAATCAGTGTTCACTACTTTTTCTCTAAGGCACACGCTCCGTCTTTAGGACCTCCTGGCAGCCAGGTTTGCCTCTCGCCGCTGTTGCGGAGCCCCAAGGGTTCAGAGGGGGCTGATTTGGGACGTCACCTCCCTGTCCCTGGCAGCTGGGAGAGCTGAGCCCCAGGATCTCCTCGGGAAGCGAGCGGGAGCTGCGAGCAGTCCTGGAGCCGGACGCCTGCGGAGCAGCTCCCGGGGAACGTGTCCAGCTCCGCTCCGGAGGCGCGCCTGGGCCGGCGGCGGGGGTCGAGCAGCGCGGGTGAGGGGCTGCGCCCTCCCCGGGACACCACGGCAGAGGGGGCTCCTCCTGCTCCCCCCCACCCCCGGCACATCCCTTCTGCGCTTCCCCTCTTTTCTCCAGGGAGCCAAACCCCTCCGAGCCGGGGGCAGGGAAGCAAAGGAGGGCGCGGGGCCGGGGCGGGGGAGCGGAGCATCCTCAGACGAAGATCTGGATCCTCTCGCGGATGGCCTGGCGGCAGATGGGGCACACGGTGAGGGCGGAGCTGCAGTCCGGGCACGAGCCGTGGCCGCACTGGAACACCAGCTTGATCTGGTCGTCGATGCAGATGGGGCAGGTGATCCTCTCCTCCATCTGCCGGTAGCGGCTCTGCAGCTCCTCCATCAGCTTCCTCTGCTCCGTGGACTCGGAGCTGGGGCTGCACTCCACCTCGGTGCTGTCTGCGGGCAGAGCACGGGGGCAGAGCAGGGTTAGCCACGGGGTTCTGCCCCTGGGCAGCAGCATTTCACTCACACTGCACTCTCTGCACTGAGTCTCATGCAGGGGCCAAATAAAAAGTCTTGGCGTGATGCTTTTTACAGACTTCTCTTCCTTCTTGCCTTCCTCTGCTTGGCTGCTCAGTGGTTTGTGTGTGTTTGGGATGGTTGGGTGGTTTGGTTTTTTTTTAAATCCTGTTTGAGATGTCCTGCCTTGGTGCTCTGGAATATGCTGCTCCCTTCAAGTGGAAATACTCAGAGGTGGTTGATGTTCTTACAGGGCCACAAGCGCTGTGTTCTCCCACCTCCTGGTCACACTTGGGACTCAAATTTCTGGCTAAGAAATGTCTAAGAAATGTGTGTGTGTCTTTCAGGATGAGAAAAGAAAGATTCAGAAGAAACCATCTGAATCACTCGTGATTTTCACATACATGAAGCTACACAAGAGTCCTTTGGTCAGCTCTGTGAAATGAAAGAATCCCAAATCCTGGCTAACTGGAGCTTAGGTAAATATTCTCCTGGTTTCAGCTCTCACTGCTCATCTCCTGCTCCTGAATCACTGATCAGGCAGCTTTACACTTCACTACAGCTGTCCCTTTGCTCAGCACGCTGGAATTAGTTGCACATCAGTGGTGCAAGAAGTGATTTCAAATCCCGTCCTCGGGGACAGGGAGTTTGTCAAAGGCAAGCACTGAAGACATCACTGCTGGGGAAATCCTGCTCGTATTTAA
This sequence comes from Gymnorhina tibicen, assembly GCA_013399875.1. Taxonomy (NCBI): domain Eukaryota; kingdom Metazoa; phylum Chordata; class Aves; order Passeriformes; family Artamidae; genus Gymnorhina; species Gymnorhina tibicen. The sequence goes on from VXAZ01007607.1 coordinate 38,005, forward strand.
GAGACCTTGATGTTCCTCCTCCACTGGAAATTTGCCTGCAAACGTCTTATTTGGAATTCCCATCATTAATTTGCTGCCAGTCTGCAGCAAAGACAAATGCTCCTGTCCGCTTGTCAGGTCAAAGTGGTATTTTTGGTTCCAAAGAGGAGTCCTGGCTCTGCCAGCTCTGCATGTCCAGTGCCATGGGACTGATCCCTGCTTTTTTTCCCGGGCATCAAGTCACGAGGCTTGAGCCTGACTCCAAAAACGAGCCCACCATGCTCAGCAGGACACGCAATTAAACCCTCACGTGCCCTGAGAGCCATCTCAGCCCTCACAACCCCTCTGGAAAAGGCTTCAGTGGCAAAAGCAAACCCTGCTGCTGCCTTGCTGACATCACAGCTCATCCTGGCACTGGGAAATGGGGACAGGAGACAAATCTGTTTGAAACTGGGCTAAAGAGCTTTATTGAAACACTGGGTCATGGCAGCCCTGAACAGACACACTGATTTCAGCCCAGGGAGAAGCAAGGCTTGCACAAGATGTCATTTTCTCTCCCTCAGGAATTTTCACTGTTAAACCACCCCAGGTGTGAACAGACTGGGGAACAAAATAAGCCAGGCCCAGGCAAAGCTCCCTGAGATGTCCTGTCCTGTCTGTGCAGTTGAGCTTGGCCTGGGACACCTGAGAAAATCTACTTTTTTTCCTCTCTAAGGTAGATTATGTACACACACACACACACACACAAAAAAAAAAGCCAAAATAAATGAACTCTCTTATTTCACTGAAAATCACTGATGCCCCTCAAACTAACACTGTGCAGGACCCTCCCCACAGCCCTGAGCAGCAGCAACAGCCAAAACATACCTTGTTTCAGTTTTTTGGTTATTGTCACTTGACATTTGATGCACTTCTTCATCCTCCTGGAGCATTCTACCACGGGTGACACAAGGAGAGATGACAATTAAGACCACAACAGACTCAAGAACATCAGATTTGGGCAACCTGAGGCCTCCCTGGGTGATTAAGGGATTGTTCCTGCACGGAATGAGGTCACTCCCTGCTTTCTAGGCTGTGCCTTACTCTCTTGTTTCATTTTCCCCAGGTCAGCAGCAAACACACCACCTTTAAATCCTCCCTGCTCTGTGCCACTGGAGCTGCTGCACTGATCCCAGCAGTTCTGGGGGAAGAGGATGAAGCTCTGGCACAGAGTCCTGACCAAATTCCCTGTGGTCACACTGTGCCTTGTGTGTGAGATGAACTTGCTGACAAGCCTGAGCAGGCTGCCCTTAAATCAGCTGAAATGCAAAGAGTCACAAAAGCCAGAGGAGAGGGAAATCCTTCTCAGGAGGTTTCTGAGGGATGAAGCACTGACAGCCAGAACTGAGGCATCTGGCTCTCCCTCTGAATTACCCAGGCATCTCTGAGCCCAAGCAAAGCTGCCTGCAGGCCCAACCAGCAGGTGGGCAGAACATTCTGTGTTTCTCAGGGATAACTTTGGCTGTCTGAGATGCTGAAATCACGCCGGGGTTGCTTCAGGACACAAACAGCACAATAGCTCTGTGTTCTGAGCAGGCCTGGGTTTCTGACAGGGCAGAGAGGGAGGCTGGGTGGGGGAAAAAGGAGGAAAAACATTGAAAAAAAAAAAAAGGGGGAAAAAATCAGCGTGGACTCACCTTCACACACAATACTGTGCTGGCATGGGAAGAAATGGATGAGCAAGGCCAGCTCTGAGCAGACCAGGCACTCTGTGGGCACTGCCACGCTGGAGACACTGAGGTTGGTCATGGTGTTGGGCGTGGTGTGCACACGGCGAAGGCTGCAGGTGATGGTTGAGCTCTCTGAAGAAACCTGCTGTTCCCTGCAACCAGGAGCCAGCAGGAAATGTGAGCCACAAGCTCCTGCAGCAGTGGGTAACACTGAACTGATCCCTCAAAACACTCCTCAAAGAGACAGAGCAGCACATGCTCAGAGAGGATAAACCTGGGAACCTTCCCTGCCCTGCTGGAAGCAGCTCAGCTGGGATCCTGACTAGTTCTGTCCAAAAAGAAAGGAAAAGAGCAGGGATCTCCAATATTTACTCAAGTTGAAACTGCTCTTTTGGAGGTAACAGTAAGGTAACAGCACAATCATCTGCTGAAACCAGTAATGAGAAGTGTCAGCCTGACAGAAATGACATTTTTTAAGCAAAAAAACTCAATCCAACACATACTGAACTGACAGAATTCCTGTGGAAGATGATAAAGGGACACATTTCCCCTGGTATTTGCAGTGGGCCAGTGGCAGCACTGCTGGGTGGTTCCTCCTCCAGCAGGAACAGCCCTGAGCCTGTGCCCTCAGATCAAACAGAACTCTGCTTTCATGTTTGCAAAGCCAAAATCCAAACAAACACTTCCAGAACCCAAGCTAGAGCCAGCTTTGACTTGCTATATCCTCTCCCTCTGGCACTTTCTCAGCTATTTCTCTTATCAGCTTCAAAAGGAGTGTTTATCCAGCCCTGGGATAAATTCTGTGGGTTTTGGTGCCCACTCTTTGTCGAACTCTCCTTAAATATCTGTCAATGAAGAATCAAACGAAAGTAAAACAGAGCCCAGGATTACTCTGCAAAGTTGCTCTTGGCCTCAGTGGCCAGGCTCCTCTTGGCCCCGGGGCTCTCTGCGAGCCAAGGGGCCGAGTTTGCACAGAGCCGCGTTCATCTGCTTTTCCCAACCCTTCCAAACTCAGCACACACCCTCATAGATCCCCTCCAGAAGAAACAGGAGGTGCTCAGGGTGACATCCAGAGGGTCTCAGAGATGTCCTGGAGCAGCTGCAGAGACACCAGGGCTGGGTGTACCTCTGCTTTGCAAGGGTTTCCTGAGGCTTACCTGAATTTCTGTGAGAAGTCTTTGATGATCTGGACGATCCTTCCATCTGTAATGAGGTCCAAAGGAGACTTTCCCCGATGATTTGCATAATTAATGTCTGCTCCTTCTTGTGCTAAGTAGCAGGCAATGGCAGTCCCAACATTCAGCTCCACGTTTCCCAGGAAGCCAGAAGCCTGCAGCTAAAAGAAGTTGAGAAACACACTCTTGTCAACAGAAGCAGCTTCTGATCCTCTGCTCTGATTTGTATCAAAATTTAAATAAAGTCTTAAACCTCGTACTTAAAATTTGGAAGTGGGACTTTCTGAAAGCACACGGCGATTCTTTTGACCTTTACGTAAATAATGGGTTCAAATCTCACATTCCAGGGCCAAAATTGCCTCAGACTGATCCTACCTGGTGATAATCCCTCCAAATGGGCATTCACTTCTCCAGGGAGTGAAAAGGAAGAAGCTGAAGACCCCACAGAACTGGTGAACAGCTGCTGCACAGGGCCCTAAGTGACAGCTATTTAAAGAGCCAAATTTTGATGTGCATGATCCCAAATAATTTGAAGTCAAGTCACATATTCCACTGACTTTAAAAGACCAGGGGGTGTCAGCCAGGGCAAGTAAAATTAGACGTGAAGGAATCTACAGCATTTAGAGATGATGTTACTGTAAATAATATTGGGAATGACACGCACAGATCCCTCTTTACGGCTTCCTGCAGTTGGGACTTTGGCCCTGCACTTGAGCCACCAGCTCCTGGTGGTTTGGTAAGGAGCAGGATGGAAGAGCAGTGCATTGGGCTTTTCCAAACAGCTAAAAAGGAGGAATGGGTGGTTTCACTTATTCTGATAATTTCAAATTTAATAATAATAATAATAATAATAATAATAATAATAATAATAATAATAATAATAATTTAAAAATCTATACTGGATTTTCCAATGAATTAAATTATCCCCACACCTTTGGCCTGTCCTGCAGTGATTTCCAGATCTTTATATCCATGGATGTAGAGCAGCACAGAGAAATCCAGTTCAGGCTTTGTAACAGCTTTCCCCTTCAGCCTGCTGCATCTCCCCTCTCCCCCTGCTGTACATCTGCAGATAACTGGGGTGTCTGTGGTCAGCTCTCCTCATATTTTCCATGCCATCAGACAGAAATGAATTGCTGTGGTTCTGGGGCATGCATTAAACCCAGGAGTCTCTTGGCTCTGCAGCTGGATTCATGACCTTTCCCATGTCAGGAAAGAAGTGCACAATGCTCATAAAAATATCAGAGACAGCTCTGAATTGTTGTCTGACTATGCTATAAATTCAGGAGGCTCTACTCCTGCTTTCCCACATGCAAGGTTTGTTTCCATGCTCCCCATCCGGGCTGGCTTTGGAGTTTCCCTACCTTCCTTCACCCTCCAGAGCCCACAACCTGCTGATGTCGTACCACGGAGCATTTTCCTGCCCCTCGCTGCTGGAATCCTTGCTCCCAGCTCACCTTGGAAAGGAGGGACGCCCCCATCTCCCCGTCCCGCTTCTCCATGGCGAGGGCCATGAGCTGCTGGCGCTCCAGGGCGATGTGCATGGCCGTGTCCCCGTCCTCGTCCTCGGCGTTGACGTCGCTGCCCTGGCTCACCAGCAGCTGCACCATCCCCACGTGGCCCTGGATCACAGCCAGGTGCAGCGGGCTCTGGTTCCGGTTGTTTTTCACGTTGACGTCGCAGCGCCCCTGGAAAAGCGGGAATTGCACACCACAGGGAGCTGGGGCTGCTGAGCTCGGCTGGAGAACTGTGAGCGTGGGGCCTGGGAGGGCCCAAATCCCACTTCATCCTCGCTGAACGTTCCAGTTCTGACCCGCTTTGTTCTTAGCCGAGAAACCTTTCTCTCCTCCCTGCCAGCGCCACAGGAAAATCCTCCCCGGGAATGCCAACCCCTGCTCTTCAGCCTGGCAAGCAATGCCAGCTCTTCAAAGGGATGGGGACATCCCTGGGGGACCAGGGGCTTGGGAGTGGGGCTTGGGAGTGGGACAAATGGGAGCGGGACGGCAAAAATTCCTGGTGGATTTGGGTTCTTTCTTACCTCTTTGATGAGAATTTCAGCCACTTCCATGTGGTTATTGAGAGCAGCGAGGTGCAGGGCAGTGAATCCATCTTCCTTTTTGGAGTCCACCAGCTGCCGAGCCCTGGCCAGAATCTTCTTTATGGCCCTACAGAGTTGGAGGGGTTAACAGAGATGGAAGGATCAATTTGTGCCTCTCCTGCTCAGGGAGTTATCAGTGTCCATGTTTTACCAGGCAGCACCACGAGCTGACAGCAGCAATGAGGAGCAGTCCCTCAAACTCACAAATTGAATTACAAGAATACAACAAAAGCCCTCAGTTATCATTTAATAAAGTAGGGTAAAGCCACACTGCTTTGAAAATAATGAGCAGATTTATCCTTGGAAGAGTTCCAGAGGCTCTCAGTCTTTACTAAGACCTTCTCCTGTCCTTCCAAGTGTGAACCCAGACATCTGAGACTGTCCAGAAACAGAGATATTTCCTAGGCTAGGGAAGCATGAGAAAGATGGGATGGGGAAAGCAGGCACGAGTTTCCTGTGAAGGCCTGAAGGAGGCCAACAGCCCTATCCAAACCCAAGAAATGTGTAACCAGCTACCCAGAACCACACCTGCCACCCTCTCGGACAGCCAGCACAAATTAACATCTGCAAAAGGCATAAAAATGGGGAAAAAAAAAAGGTCACTTACAGCTTGTTGCCTTTCAGAGCAGAATAGTGGAGCAAGTTGAAGCCTTGACAGTTCTGGACAGTGAAATCTATGTTGGGAACTTCAGTGAGAATCTCAATCACGACTTTGTAGTCCAGAGTGATAGCATAATGCAAGGGGGTGTCTCCCTGGGAATCCTACACATGGAGACCCAAGCAAACACAGGTTACCAACCTCAGAAACTCCAAGGAAACCCCCTGTGAGCTGCTGAAACTCCTGACCAGCTTTGAGGGACTGACCTAGCACAGAACAGCCCCACCACCCTACAAGCACACCCTAAAAATGGGCTGGGCCCAAGTCACCATCACTGCCAGCCTTAAAAATCTTCCTGCTGGGAACAGGAGTGTTGGAACAACACACAGGAAGAGCAGGTCAGCTCTCCCTGGAAGCCTGAGTCCAGCAGAGAATGCTGACGTGATGAAGAAGGGGCAGACCCAAACCTGGAATTTCAGGGTACTGAAAACCAGGAATATTTCCCGTGCATTTTAAGAGAACAACTTTCAAATTCTACAAAGCCACCAACGGTGTGAGACATAAAGAAGCACCTCCCTACCTCAAAAAAAAACCCTTAAACCCCCCCCCCAAAAATTCCTCAAACACCTCCCTGCCCCAAATCCCTGAAATCCCAAACTTACTGGGAGGTTGACATCACAGTTGAGCTCACAGAGGGCCCTCACCACCTCTGTGAATCCCTGGCTGACAGCGATGTACAGGGCTGTGCACTTTGCATGGTTTAGCAGGTCTGCACTGGCTCCTTTAGCCAGGAGCACACGGGCAACCTCAGCTTGGTTTCTGGTTTAAAAGCAAGGACAAAACCAGATTAGAGCCGATCCTGTGCACACAGTAAATTCTTTCTCTTTGCAAAGCAACAGAACGCGGGTTTTGTATCCTCTCAGCCTCACCCCATCTCCTCTTAGTGTTAAAAAAAACCCCACATGCAACAAAACCTGCCTAATTTGTGCTCTCTGCTCTAAATCAACAGGAATTCCCACTCCTAATGAGGAATTATTCCCTGGTAACTGATGACAGAATTCAAAATCTCATCTTGCCCTGGAAAACACACGAATTCACAGAACCCAACCAAACAAACTGATCTCAATCGACCAAACCACCTCCCTCATCCCCTTGGAAAGAGTTTAATGACTGAAACCTCCTTATCACTTTTTTTTCCTCATTCCCCCCTGAAAATTCCTAGCATGGAAACTGAACTAGCTGTGGAGGATGAGAAATCCTTGTGCTAAGAAATCCTGTGCTGGATAGAAACCCTTCTGGAAAGAAGGATGCTGTTGCAGAGAAAAGAAATGCTCCTGTGGGCTGAAGCTCAAAGGCCAATTCCCAACATAAAAACCAGAGAAAAGCCTCCACCAGCCACACATCCTTCACACAGAGTGTCCATTTGTATCTAGGAGAGAGGTTTTCCATCAGGGATGGCAGGAGGGGAGGTGTCCTACCCAAAGGCTGCGTAGTGCAGCGCCGTGTCCCCCTCGTCGTCCCGCAGGTTGACGTTGGCGTGCGCCTGCAGCAGGGTCTTCACCACCTCCAGGTGCCCCTGGTAAGAGGCAATCTGCAGGGCAGTCCTGCCCTGGTTCTTGGCATCGACCTTTGGGAAGGGCAGAGACACAGAAAATTAGGGATGACCTTGTCCTGTGCCCAGAGCAGGGTGGGAACTGCCCAGAAATCCCACACAGCCCGTGCCCTGCTGGCTCCTCTCCTGGCCAGCAGCTCCCAGCTGACCTCGTCCCAGAACATTTTGGAAGGGGAAGGGGACAGCACGTTTAGACAAGAGGGGAGAAGTGAGAGAACAGAGCTGGAAGCCAGGGCTGTGATTGCAGAGCCCTGCTGCCAAATCGCTCTGTGCCTGCGAGCATAACACTCCTTGATATCCCTGCCAACAATTCCCTTCCCGAGAGGAAAATGTGTGAGGAAATCAAATTAGCTTTGCATAAGGCTCTGGAGGTGCCAAGTCCCCACTGTGCTGTGCTGCTGCAGGTACTTCAGTGGGTGCAGTGGCTGCAGGGGACATCTCAGTGCTCGAGTGCTGCAGTGAGAGTTTTGGAGAATTAAAGGCGCTGAAGAACAAGAGGCAAGAGGGAAAAAAAAGGCAAAGCAGCTACTGAAACCAGTGGGAGGCTTACGAGAGGAGAAGGAGGCACAAAACCTCAGCAGACTGGCAAGGAGAACAAGTTAATAATCAAGGTTTTTTTTCCCTGCAGCTGATTTTATGCAGCAGTCAGAGCAGGAGAGGCAGCACTTCCCTGGACAGGCTCAAAATGATGGCGAGTCCTTTGGGCAAAGAGGAATTAGAGGTCACTGCTGTTCTTCCATCTACACAAGGCAGACAGTGCTGATAAGCTGGAAAAACCCTGCCCAAAGCAATTCCAACCTGCTCTAAGTGAGCCTCAAACCCAGCCTGCTCTCTGTAAGACTCCAAGAGAAACAGCTAATGTATTAATATAAATATTAGAGTAGAAAGAGAAATCTAATAAAAATAACTGATCATTTAATGGATTCCTTGCTCTTGGGACTTTCCTGTCTGGGATCAATTTGAGAATTGCAGGTATTTGTGTCTCCTTCCCAAACCCAGAAGCCCCATTAAGTTTATAAATAAAGAACTACAAGAAATACCAGACAGATAACCACTAAAACAGCTTCGCAGGGGTTCCTTCAGAGCTGATCCTGCTTTTCCTGGGTCACACCCCCAGCTCCTCCTGCCAGCCCCACAGACACAGCCCCAACAAAACCTCTTTTTGTTACCCACGGTTTCCAAGGACACGCTGCTGAAAGGCTTTGGTGGCTCTTTATTTCCCCCTGTTCCTAAACCCCAAGCCCCTCCCTGAAGGAGGTTTCAGGAGATGTGATCCCGACAGTTTGGCACTCTGCAGGCACAGAAATTGTCCAGCAATGAGCCCAGCCCAGTTCCCTGCTCCAGTCAGACATGAGATAAGACACTGCACAGATCTGGGCAGCTTTTCCCCCTCCCCATTCCAACAATGTGATTTTACAAGGTCCTCTAAGGACAGGCCCAGCCAGACACAAGCCCTGGCTTTCTTTTCCAGCAGATCCTCTGGTATCTGCTCCTGTTTTCCTACAGATAAACCCCTCTCCCCCTCATTCTACAGCTGCAGTGGCCACACAGGAAATCTGGGAAAAGCCAGCTTGGGGAAGGTGCTGTAAGGACTTCAGCTCAGATTTAATGCCACAAACTAGAGGCATAAAATATGCACATGTAACTTGTGAATTTAATCCTAAATTGCAGCAAAATAATATTCCAACTGTTAGGAGATACCACTAGGCCTGAAAAATCTCTTCTTTTTCTCACATCCTTTTCCCTGCTTGACTACAAAATTTTATGACAACGTTTTAAAGAGCAGAAACAAAGGCTAAAGAACCATTGTTGTCTCCCAGACTTGCCTTGTCTGGGTATTTCTGGAGGAGCTCCCGGACTTTGGCTGCGTTGTTGAGGGCTGCACAAATGACCAGGCACCCTGCGTGCTCCGACTCCGTCCTCTGGGACAGCAGCTTCTCCAGGACAGTCACCAAAGTACCTGAAAAAGAGACAAAAATGCACCTGTCACCACACAGCTCTCGGGGTTTGAGGGGACAGAGGTGCCACGGCTCCCCAGGCGGAGCAAAGTGGAAAAATTTTGGAAGCTCTCCCTCAAGTCTGACTCGAGCCAACAGTTCAAGATCCATTCACGTCAGGAAAACAAACAGATCCTGGCGAGCCTGTCCTCTCTCCCACGTGATCCTGACATCCAGAGGAAATCGGGATGGTCAGGCCACGAAAAAATTTAAGAGCAGATGTGCAAAGCACCAAAAAAATCCCCTCCACGCACCATGTGATCCCAAACTCGATTTCAGGGCAGATTAGGCAAAATAATTGTTGATTTCACAACAGTTCCATGCACGGACCTGGGAATATTTCACAAGCCCTCAAGAATCAGTGGCCTTGTACAGGAAACAGGATGGAACAGGGAACTGAGACAGGACAAGGATGAGGCAAATACTGAACCTAGGGCAGTGCTGTGGTTAGCAATTCTGATTCCTAAATTCTGTATTTTCCTGTTAATCCCAGCATTTCCAAATCCTAAATCCTGTGTTTTCCTGTCAAGGCCAGTTTTGCTTGCCCACTAAGGCACAGCTGGGCTTTACTCCATATTTTCCTATTAAGCCCAGCATTTCCAAGTCCTAAATTCTGCATTTTCCTGCTAAGGCCCAGCTTTGTTTGCCCAGTAAGGCACAGCAAAGTTTTATTCTGTATTTTCCCATTAATCCCAGCATTTCCAAGTCCTAAATTCTGCATTTGCCCACTACTCCCAGCACTTCCCAGTCCTAAATCCTGTATTTTCCTGTCAAGGCCAGCTTTGCTTGCCCAGTGAGGCACAGCTGGGCTTTATTCTCTATTTTCCCATTAATCCCAGCATTTTCAAGTCTTAAATTCTGCATTTTCCTAAATCCTGTATTTTCCTGTCAAGGCCAGCTTTGCTCACCCAGTAAGGCACAGCTGGGCTTTATTCCATATTTTCCTGTTAAGACCAGCATTTCAAAACCCTAAATTCTGCATTTTCCCATTACTCCCAACACTTCCCAGTCCTAAATCCTGCATTTTCCTGCTAAGGCCCAGCTTTGTTTGCCACAGCTGGGCTTTAGCTTTAATTCTCCATCCATGGAAGAACATCTGGATTTTTACCACCCTCCAAAGAGCTGGACCAAAGAGCTCCCAGCCCCTGGGGGACCAGGCTTGTCCCTCACTTTTGGGTTCCTTGGCACTGTCCGTGGTCATCAGGTTGGCCTCCTCCTCCCTCTGGTAGGCTGTCAGGCAGGCAGGGTTGAAGGTCCAGGACTGTCCCCCCACTGACACTCGCAGATCTCCGTCCCCATAGACCTTGATCACCTTCCCAATGTGCCCCAGGGTCTGCAAGGAAAAAAAGAGGATTTTTTTTTTTTCCCCCCTCCCCAAAGCTGCGGTTCCCAGACCCAAAGCCAAGGTTTTGGGGTTTGTGTTTTTTTTTTTTCCGCAAAGCTGCAGCTCCTGCTGTGTGAAAAGAAGCACTGGACAAGTGACACACTCGCAGACAGCTCCCACTTCGAGGACACCAGAGGGCTCTCACCAGTTTCTCTCTCACTGGTTTGGCATGGAAGGGTTTTCCCCGACACATGGAAATGTCTGGGGAGGGAGGTGCTGATAAGAACTGATCAAACTGGGAACTAGGGATGGTTTCCTCTGGGCTTTAACCGCTCCCAGAGGACACCCACATCCCACTTTTTAGCCACACTGGGCTGATCAGACCATTTTTGCACTTCCCTGCCTCATTCCAGAGAATCAGGGAGGGCGTAAGAGGACTTTGCTTATGGAAACCTCTCACGTGAGTTGGAGGCAGCCAAATCCTTTTTGAGGGATTCCCCCTTTTCCCGTTCGGGTGCCGTGGACACGACGGCGTCACCGAGAGCCACCAGCACCAGGGGCTGGGCAGGGACTTCCCAGCAGGAATTCTGGGGGGGGATACAAGCCCATCTCTAAGTGCTCAGGCTTGGGGAAGCTCAGGAGGTTACTGGACTGTCCTGGAACTGGAACTGGCGCGCACTCACAGGTGCCATCTCATCTGTCCACTCCCCATGACCAGGTTGGAACCGCTTCACTGTTTCCATATCATCTATCACCCGGACCACATCACCAACCCAAAAGGTGTTGAGCTACAAGAAAAAGAAAGTCATAAGCTTTTGGGGGATGAAGCCACACACACACACAGAGAAAAAAAATAATAGTGATCAGCCCCTCCGCCCCCCTCCCAAAATCCCAACAAACAAGACACCCACTGAGTCAAAAAACAGCACTGCAAAACATAAACGCAGCTACAAGAAAGCTGTAACCACTGAGCTGCAAAATAAACACAGTCCAATTCTCCTTTAAGCCAAGTGCACATTAAAGTAGGGAAATAATTTGGAACAGGCAGTTCCCTAACTTCTTTTCCTCCAAATTGTTTGTAATTAATACCAGATAAAGCATGGAAGTTTTCTTGGTCCATCTCCTCGCTACACCTGGCTACACTGGAGATTTTAATTCACACTAATAAGGAAGTTAAATCTGTTTGTTATTTAAAACAGAAAAGGGAAACCAGGGTTTATCTGTGCTGGTAATTTGCCAGATGCTCCCTCTGCTCACTGAAGGAAGGGAGCAGTGTCAAAACCCACTTTTCAGAGCAGACTAATTTTGTGCAAAACAGTCTGACACTGCATTTTCCACTGCTATTGGGAGTTTTCAGCATTGTGACCTTGCTCAGGTCAGAATTTTGTGGTCTTCCAGCAGCTTCTTCTCTACCTAATTATCTCGTTTTCTAATCATCCACTTTTCAAAGCCCTCAAACCTCTGGGGAAGGCCACAGCTGTTGAGCTTTGGAAATGCAGCCACAAAATGAGAAGGGCTGGATAAAAGACTCAGAAGAAAGGAGAGAGAGAGAAGCGAGACAAAGATGCAAAGAAGAACAACGTGGAGACACGAAACAAGGAAGAACAAAAAAAAAATCCAAGGGAAATTATGTGGGAAAAGGTTCATCACAAGGGAAAGGCAGCTGCAGAAGGATGAGGTACTGGAAGCTGGAATTAAGAAAAGGAGTTTACCTTAAGGAGTTACAAATGCAGGAAGTTCATAAAACAGGACAGTTGTGAGAGTGAGAGCAGGGTGATCCTTCAGCACCTGCTGGGGACACTCTGAGCCCTAACCCAGCAGGTTCAGTGATCTCCTTGCAGCATTTCCAGGCCAAGCCCAGCACCTACCTTGGTCAGGGCTCCAGGATGGAAAGTCCAGCGGGTCTCACTGTTGAACTGGACCCTCACGTCCCCTCTGTCCGTGATCCTGTGCACGGTCCCTGTCTGGCCAATGAACTTCGGATAGGACGGGAAAAACAAAACAAAAAAAAAGGAGGGGAAAGCCCCTAAATAAATCACGTTGCTTAATAGTGGGGAAAGAAGGCATCCAAGGCATAGATGGCTAAATCACCCAGCATTTCCCATCCAAAGAGCTCCCAAACCTGCTCTACATGATTGCAACCATTGTTTTTCTACAAAAGGAGGGGAAAGGCTCCTCTAAAAGCTCCTCTGAAAGAGCAGCATATTGGGGGAGGAGGGGGATAGGAATACAAAGTGCAAAGATGCTTGGAAACACAGCACAAATTGTCCTCTTTCCAAATGACAGAGCTGGGCTGGGATTCCAACATTGTTCTGCGTTATAAAATAACAGCAAGGCACACTCTGAGAGGGGAAAAGGGGCAAGGTACAGAAAACAAAATAGAATTCTGTGGCACAGGGTTCTAGGTCTGCTATTCTGGCAGGTGCTGAGCAGCTCAGGGCTTATAAAGAGGTAAAAAAATGCCAATTTCTGAGGTGACAGGAGGTTCCCGTTTCTCTGTTTAACATCCCTCTCTACTCCTGCATTCCCCAACAAGAGAAATTCAGGAGCACTGAGGTTTAACAACCAACAACAGACACAGCAACACCCAAAATCTACAGCTTTGGGGGTGTAATCCCTGGCTGGAATAAAAAATTCATGGCTCTGCTGGCAGCTTCGTTAAAGCTCATCAGAAGATGCCAAGTCCCTGCCTGCCAGGCTGAAAACAAAACCCAAAAAAGAAAGGCTGATGCTCAGTTAAGAGATTTCCACATTGAAACTGAAATGACAGAGTTTGCCTTGACATTTTAAAGCCTGATCTCAAAAGGTCTGCTCACCTGTAGGGCAGGTTGGGCCAGGATCCATATTTAACCTATCTTTTATAGTTTTACAGCATTTATTCATGCTCTTCTGCAGTAATAGGTGCTGTTTCTATCTTTATTTCCTCCACTCTCTGGGGTTTTTTAAGACAACAGGTGACAGCAGACTGATGGCTCTTCAATTTACAGGCAAGACCAAGCTTCAAAAAATATGATTTGGGCTGAGAAATTTTAGCCCAGGCCAGGGACAGAGCCCAGTGTTGACAAAACACATAACTTTCATTACCAGTAATGCACAGCACAAGAGAAGCCAAACAAGGAATGGATCCAGAACTCCAAAGAAAAGATCCGTGGCTCATTTAAAAACAAACAAACCAGTCATTATTATCTTTTTTTTTTTTTTGGTTCTTTTGCTTCCAAGACTTTTGCAGGGATCCACAAGGCCACTCTCATCCAACAGAGCCTAAAAATAACTCTGACTCCAGTGTCCTATCACTAAAAAAATCTCTATTTGTGATTCAGTCAACTTTAAGGTCACACGAAGATGTTCTGGTAACTTCCTGAGCAGTGCAGAATGAGGGAGAGGCTGGAATTGCATCCAGGGGAGTATCCAGGGACGTACCTCGGCCATTTTGGGATTCCAGCCTCCGTGGCCCTCCTGCATCTCGCGCAGGATGTCGATGTCCAGCAGGCACTTCACCTTGTCCCCGTGCTGGAAGGGATGCCTGTCTGTGCTCTCCTTCCTCTGCAGCTCGGCTGGTTTCCCTGGGGACAACAAGGACAGCACCCAAAGGCATGCAGGGTGCAGTCAGGGTGCTGAAAATTAACATTAACTGGGGCAGAATGGTGCAAACCCCTTCTCATGCCCTGTACACTCTACAGGGCAGCACCGTGCAGAGGAATCAGTAGGGTTTAACTCTAACTGGAAATTAATATGAATTAAACATAAGCAGCTCTAACAAGACACGTTTTGTCCCTCTGCAGAGCAGGGAATGCCTCTCAGGCCGTGGCAGACACCAGGAGCTGTTCTTAGCAATCCACTCACCCACAACTGTTCAGACACACCCACACAGCACCCAAAATTAGTTCTCCCCTGCACAGGCAGCCACAGAACTGACTCTGAGGAGTGCCTTGCCCTCCTACCCTTCCCATGCAGCCATACCCCTGGAATTAAGCTCCTCATCCAACCCTTCCCTCCCCTCATGCCCTTGCCAAGCTGCTCAGGGAGAGAAAAGTCTGATAAAGACAGATAAAAGTCTGCCTGAAAAGTTTTATCTGAAAAGTCTGATAAAACCCTGATTCTGCTGCTGCAAACACAAGAAGAGACCCCTCTGTTTTCCTTCAGGGGAGCCAAAGAGGGTCCCTGCACCTCATTAAAGAAAACCAACCCCACAACTAAATTACACATGGGTAAAAACAAGCTTCAAGCCCCAAACCACAAGGAGTTTCCTTGGACTTAAGAGGAAAGGTGGATTGCAGCGAGTTGCCAATACAGACTTCACCTTTTCCCATCACTTTTTCTAATTTTTGGCTGTTCCATTCTCCAAAGTCTCCCTTTGGTCACATTCCCCCCTTCAACACACTTTTGGCTTCACCAGGAGAGTGTTTGCTCTCTAAAAGCACAGCGAGTAACAGCTCGCCTGAAGAATGAAAAGCTTTGGATGGACAAATGTGACAAAAGTGAGAGAAGCTGGATTCTCTGTAACAGAGTGGGAGTTTCCTGCATTTCCAGCAGAAGTTGGGATACAACTGTGGGCATCTGATGGTTTTAGCACTGAAAGGCCAAACTATTTCACCAACAACTCTGAGATCGAGCAGTAAGTTCACACACAAACCAAATTCTCCCAAATGATGCTCATCATGTGGGAACTTCAGAAAATCAGGAGGTGGTTTTGTGTCTTCCAAACAAAACGGCCCCAGCGCCAGCGGCCGCGTGAATCAGAACTTCTCAGCACAGACTTCTCCCACCAAACATTTGTCTCCACCCACCTAATTTTGGGAGATGCTCCTTGTAGTAGAAGCCCCCAGAAGCCTCCACAGTACATTTGAGGTCCACTTTGCCCTTGTGGCCCACCCTGTAGACGTTGGTGGTTCCATCTGCCCAGGTGACGCTGGCGACGCTGCGGCCGGTCTCCACGTCCCAGCCCCGGATATCGACCACGCGGCCCGTCTTACCTTCACCCCCTGCGGGGAAAAGGAGTGAAAAATCAGGGAAACTGGATCACAAGACAGATCATTTTTGACCAGTTAGGGAGGGAATCTCTGTGTTAAATTTGCTGAAACCCGGCGAGACGCTCGTTTCGGAATGATTCTGCGGAGAATTCCCGGTGTGCAGGTGTGGATACAGAAAAGCCTGTTAGAAGGATTTTCCAGCTTCTTGCGGTGTTCTGCGTGAATCTTTTCTTTCTCATGCAAACTATCAGAACAATAAGATGTTTTTCTATAACTATCTGGACACCTGGTGTTTGTCTGAGTCTTGTTTATGGTACACTGGTGTAATGGGTGTTTTAAGACCTTACCCAATCACCCCTGACCAACATCCTTGTGGGATTAAGACATTTCAGTGGACAATTAATTAATTAAATATCACATTTTCCTGCTGACTACGCTTGGATTCATTTCCTCATCTCTGCAACACAACCACGTGCAGGAGCACGGCCTAGTGAAGGAACACACACACGTGGTGTCACGGCACCACACCGTGGCAAGAAAAAAAACCCTCAGCAGCGCTGCAAAACCCACCCAGGATCTTTAAATCTCTCCCTCAACACCAGCCAGGTGCAGCAACATCAAATAAGGTTTGTTTTCTTCAAGCAAGGACACTGGAAGAACGCAGAGCAGGAGGATGGGTGCGTGGAGGTGAAGCTGGGACGTGATCCTGTCCAAGAGACAGCGCTGAGGGCAGGCAGGGTTTGCAGAGTCCCAGCCCCGCTCTGCTGCCAAGTCACTCTCGGGTGCGCTCGGGCAAGGCCCAGGACTTCCCCAAACGGGGGACAGCAACATCTGTCTCACTGAGGAACTTGTGATTGTCTGCAAAGGGCTGCAGTTCAGCAGCTTAAAGGAGCCGAACTCCTCATGCGGCAGCACATCTGAAAAGCACAATGCCAGCGCTGGGGTTTGGTGTCAGTTCTGTCCCTGACGTGGCTGTGGATGGGGGCAGCTCCACCAAAGCCAGTGCTCGTGGGAGCCCAGCTGAGGATTTAGGGTTCCTCTCACTGCTCCTGCTCGGGGAGCTGCTTTCAGGTCACCACCACCGGAAGCAGCACAAGTCTCAGACATGTAAATGCTGCTCTGATCTCACAAGGATGGATAAGCTGTATTGAGCATAAGCTGCTTTTGCTCTCAGACCCTGCAAGCATCCGCGTCCTCCACCGAACCCAGAGCTGCAATAAATGGCGGAGTCAACTTTGGGAAACCTTTGAACTTCTGACTTAATTCTTAAGGGGCAGAAGGAGCTGTAAACATCGCAGTGTGTGTCCAGGGCTCTGGGACAAATGGGCAGGAAAGCTCCCTTAACCCTGGAGCACCACACAGAAATTGATATCAGTGAACTGGGGACAGGCATTACACCCCAAAAGCAGCTTTAAAAAGGCTTTTTTGTCCCACTGCACTTTTCAGCCTGAAGGTTTCAATTCCTACAGAAGGCAGGAACCACTCTGCAGTAACCCCAGAGTCCTTCATTAGTGCATCATGTGAAACCCTCCTTATAGAGAATTTCTCCTCACTGTTCTTGAAAGTATCCAAACAAGGACATTCCACAGAGCTCCAAAAGAAAATGGATATCATACACAAAGTCAGATCAACCTTCCACTATCAATTAAAGCCTTTTCAAGAAGAGAGAGGTCTTTATATTGCTTGTAACACGGTGTGCATTTACAATTTTACACAAGAACTTCCAGGATGGTTCCCAGAGGTTTTCACATCTATGAAAGAGGAGCAGCAAAACTTCCTTCCCACGCCCTGAATGAATGCACACGGTTTATGTCAGACATGTGACAAATAATACAAGAAAACAAGGCATGTTTGATGCTCTAAAGAACAGGAACCTGCATCACCTGAACAGCTCCCCTAGAAGCTGCTGCTCAGCACGTGGATTTTCAACCAGCAACTTGCAAAAATAAAATATTATATATATATATATATATAAAATAATCAAATGGTGCTTTACAAGACATCCCAAAAGCAGCTTACCATCCTGGTTACCCCACTCCCAGTCAGGCCCACGGACCACTTTAGCCCCCTGGAAAGTCCCTTTTAATGTGATGCGAGTCAAATTCTGTCGAGGGCTCACTAGGACCCTGGAAAAACAGAATAAGAGAAAACAAATGAATTTGTTGTTGTTACAGACGATGATAAAGCTCTGTTCCAGCTGAGGGCTGTCACATGAGGACCATCCTTCACTTTAGGGCAATGGGCATTACTGGGGTGGCCCTGCACGGAGGCGTTAACGGAGCTCAGCACATTCTATAACCCGAAAAGCAGAGCAGATTAGACCAGCAGTGCTGTGGCTGCACCATTCCCAGTCTGTCACAGAACTTCCCACCTGCCCTGCACCCCACATCCCCAGCACAGACCCCCCTCCAGCTGAAGGGAAAAGGAAAAAGGTACCTACGTGATAGTGAACAGGGGGTCTGATGTCCTGTTAAAGCAGCTCCCAATTCCCATAATGTCACAGCAGCCTCTCTGCTGGCTCTGTGTGTGCTGTCCCCAGGCTGGCACAAAGCCTTCTCATGAGTCACCAAGCCACCAAAATCCACGAGGACCTGCCTGGTTGGTCACCCACGGTACAATCCCCTTTTCTAGGTGACTGCAAAAGTGCCCCAATCCATGCCTGGGGAGCCTGACAGGCTCTTGGCAACTCCCAGCCCAGACAGAGCAACCCAAGTTCAGCAGCTGTTCCACAGGGCAAGGGGAGGGGAAGCTTCTTGGGGGTAGGGCTGACCTCAGAACACTGCATTTATTTCCCATCTAATACCTCCAGAGGGAAGGTGGAGACTCAGGAGGATAAAAAGCTTATGCTTGAACTTACTGTTTACTTATCCACCAAATACTTAAGTCTTTTACCTTTCTTAATCTGTTACCAGATCCCCCACCCGTGGTTTACAACCTCATGTGGTTAAAAAGAGGGAGAGATCATTTATGCCTTGCTCTTATGATCCCTGAATGTTCACTACCCAGGCTGGAGCTCAACAGGAGGAAGATGAAGGCCCTTTATCTGGATGGCTGAGATTTTGTCTGGTTTAAGCACCATCAAGGCTGGGATATTGTTATGAAAGAAGATAATGACAGCGGAGGGAACAGCTCAGCTAAAAAGAGACACTGCTCAGCATTCATTTTATTGCACTGTGTCAGCCACTACAGACTGGCTTCAAAAACCAGCCTGGATTTGGGTACAGCCTCTGAAACAGCTCAAATGTTTTCACTGTATTTTGTTCAACGTTTTTCTAATAATTGCTCAAAGATGTGTTAGCCAAGTCTGGAGACAAAGTGATAAAAATACACTTCTCCAAACTCTTCTCTCACAAGGGATGGGATTCAATGCAACAATTCTTAGTGGTAGTAAAATAAAGCTCTGAGTTAAGCTTAAGATGTTTAAATAGCAAAATATCCACCACTCATTCTATTCTTAGCGTAAGTTCCCTTTTTGGATACTCATGCAACAGCAGCCATTCCTCAGCTCAACGCTCTCACATTAACCTGCCACTTCCTCTGAAATTTGTGGGTGGGGACCAAAAAACCAAAGCTGACCAAGTCAGAGAGCTGAGCTTCCTGAAAGCAGGAAAATTAAGAAACTCCATCTCCCGTCCCGCTGAAATGCTGGGGGCCACCCACCAGAAGTGCCCTCGTTCCCCAGTCTCACCAAAATTCAGACGCTGCTTTAAACCACTGCTGACCAGCAGCCCCAAAGAGTGATGCAAGCACCAGATGTCCTGAGCCAGTGATTCTTATTAAGGTTTTAATCTAATTCAAAACGTTTTGCTCCAAATACTGGATAAAAACCGAAGTTACCCAGCGTGATACAAAAATACCCCCAGATAAATTTAATCACTGCGATGCTGCCTTTAATAACAACGTTAATTATGACAGCACAAGTCTGCAGCCATTTCTGCCCTACAAATTCCAAGGATATTAAATTTCTGTCGAGCCCAGAAAGCACTTGGGAGCACGTACTGTACAGAACGAAGCTATGGCTCTCTCCAGCACGCTGGGAACCACTCCCTGGGGATGTTCTGCCTCTGCTCAAGTTTCTCTGAGGTGCTCACTTGGCTTTTGACATCCCTGAGATCTCTGCTCCAGCATCTGGAACAGCAGCATCACCCCTGCTTCAGAGAGAGGGATGGGAGACCCAAATCTACATTTACACAAAAACTGCTTTTAATTTGCAGCAGCAAGTCAGAGCTCCTTCACACCAGGCATGGCTGATGTGTTTTGTGAGGCTTTTCTGGTGCAGAAAGTTCTTATCTGAAGAAATAAACACAATGAAGAGGACTGGGAGGCACAAGGGATGGTCACCCTGTAAGGTGGCAGGCCATAAATATCACATCAATCCCTTCAGAAAGGCACAGCTCTAAACCAGATTTTCAACTCGTGGGAGATACGAGCCCACATCCCTCCCAGGACACACAAAGATCCACCTCCAGAAAAGCCAACACGGAGATCCTGCAGGAGCTACAGGTAAAACTGACCTCAGTGCAAGGAATTCCAGGTTTTCTAATCCCCCCAGTAAAGCTTTTCCTGAAGCACTTCCAGCAAAGGATAAAGGCAGGCAGTTCTGACAGATGGCTGCTGGTTGCTCAAGCAGGAGCCAGACTAAGACAAGGATGCTGGAGAGGGATCAGGATCACAGAAACCTATTTCAGGAACTGTCTTTACCCAGGTTTTTTTCCTTTTCAATCCTCTCCTTCCTTGACAAGGCACAGTTCTTCACAAAACCAGCTGCATCTTTGTAACACATCTTTGTAAGAAAAAGCTGTGTTTTTTGGTAACCCCCAAAGTAACCTGGATCAAATCCTGTTCTGGAAGGCCACAGCAGGGAAGGTTTCAGACCAAAGCTACTAAATGGGAACTAAAAAGGTTCCTGCAGACAGTTTTTCACAACTGTGCCCTCAGAGATGTTCATACAGAGTCCTTAAAAGCAGAACATTGCACTGAGAAAATGCAGAAACACCACTGAGCACACGGAGTGAAAATGGCTCGTTATCATCCTTCAAACATCATTATTAGCTCAAAACCCAGGCCAAAGCTGCTTTAGTGAAGGTTTCTCCTGCTTGCAGTTTTGATCACATAATTCCAGAAAAGATTAAGGTAAAATATGTCATTGAAACACAATCCCTGTTCCACAAACCAAACAGAATAATCCAAATTACATAGGGGAAGCCCCAGTGTGGCAATACACCCTGGTGTTCATGTTTGGGGTTTTTTTTAAGGAGGCACAGGCAGTTTGTCTGGCAAAATCATGGCAGGTTTTTTCCTAAAGTAAAATTATATAAATTAAAGAGGAAAAAAAAATTTGTATTAATAAATTCATTCATACTTCACGAGCACTTTGTTACAAGTCAGGAAATAGAAATGCCAGCACAGAAGAGTCGCACTCAACTCCAAATATTCCTCACCGAAATTTCTTAGCTTGAACCGCCACTGCATAAATAACCCATGTTGAGGAGGTTACTATGTAAATAAACCTGCATCCCTTTATTGCCCAGTAATCAAACACCCAGCAGTTGTCACTCAGCTGCTGGATTAGTTCAGCTCTCAGTATAAGCAGCCACAGATGGGAGGCTGGATTATTAAAGCTGCCTTGAATGGGTCTGCACTGCACAGACCTAAATCAGAGCACGCACTTGTTCCTGGATCTGATTTCCAAATCCAGCTGGTAACTCCACCAGACAGAGCTGGTTTAAGAATTACAGATGAAAATAACTGCAATCTCTGTTTTGACTACAGGATAAAACACAATGGGAGAAAATATTTGTATTTCTTATGCCTGATTACACAAAACATTTCCCTGTGCAGCTCGCTGGCTCCTCCGGCTCCATTGTTTGCCAGGAAAGAAAAAAAAAACAGGGCTTGTGAAAAACTACTGAGGTTGTGATTTATTGGTGAAGGCTAGAGAACAGCCTGGGTGAAATGCAGCACATCTGAAATTCAGCTCAGCCCCAGCCCTGAGCAGGTGATCCAAGCCAAATGCCAGTGCTGCATGGGAATACCACACCACCAACATTCTGTGTGAGATTATCTCCAGCTCCATCATTTGCAGAACTCACCAGAGTGTGCCTGACTTCTGCAGCCCTAATATAAACTCGATGAGCTTTGCTTTGCTGCCCTGCTCACAGACACTGATTTATCTCCCAATTACTAAGCACACATTCAGCAAAGGGATACAACTCTGAAAAAAGCTCGTCAGTAAAACTGAGCTGTTCCATCCTTTTAAGCTGAGGATGAGAGCCTCTCCCACAACAGCCACAAAATTCAAACCCAACAAGACCAACACAAATAACAAATGAGGAGGTCAGGAAGAGATTACCTCAAATAGCAAAATTAAAAATAAGTAAAAAAAATCAGCACTTCCTGTCACCTAAAGTTCAAACTCAGGTCATTTTAAGACCTGAAATAGCCTTCAGGTAAAGGTGTCTCCAAAGCCTCTTTAGAAAACCGATTGGGAACCCTCTGCAGTGTCTGTCTAATCCTCCTAAATCCCGGGATTAGTGACCTGCTACAGACAGGGATGGCCTGGCCTTGCCTGCTTCAGGCACCCAGCAGTGGCTCTGGCAGCAGCAGGAATTTGGGAAGAACCAAAGGATCCCCATTCCCAGAGAAAGGAGGTGGGAGAACCCTGGTCTCTAAAGGAGATTCATCCTGGATTTCACAGCCACTCAACAACAAAACCCAAATCCACACAGCATTTACCACGTCTGCTTAAATACTCTTGATTTTCTCTTTTTGTCCTTAGGGAACTGCCAAGGGTTTTATCTTCTACTTTATTTAGAAGGGGGTAAAAAAAGAAAAAAGAAAAAAAAATTAAAAAATGAAAAAAAAGAAAAAAGAACGAAAAAAAAGAAAAAAGAGAAAAAAACAAAAAAAAAAGAAAAAAGAGAAGGAAACAAAAAAAAGAAAAAAGAGAAGAAAACAGAAAAAAGAAAAAGAAAGAAAGAGGAAAGAAAGAGGAAAGAAAGAGGAAAGAAAGAGGAAAGAAAGAGGAAAGAAAGAGGAAAGAAAAAAGAGAAAAGAGGAAAGAGGAAAAGGAAAAAAGAAAAGGAAAAGGAAAAAGGAAAAAGAAAAAAGAAAAAAGAAAAAAAGAAAAAAAAAGAAAAAAAGAAAGAAAAAAAAGAAAAAAAAGAAAAAAGAAGAAGAGAGATGAGTGATCTAAGCAATAGTCAGTGAGTCATAAGCAGGCAATTTCTGCTCTTCCAAAAGGATGCTGCAGTGCCTAAGGCAAAGTGCCTGCACAGCTCAGACCTCCCCTATTCCAAAGGAATCCTCTCCGTGGCATTGTTCAAAGGTGATCCGTGCCCTTCCTTTCACATCGGGACATTCCCTTCCTAAGGCACAGCACTCTCCGGACCCCGGGCCAACAAATCACAGGGTTCCACTCGCATTAAAGCAAAGATGCTCCCACTGCTTCCTGCCCCTGCACTGCAAGGCACTGCTGAGCGAAAGGGTTTTAATTTGCCAGCTCCCTGTGTGAAAGCTGCAGAAAACACCCATTTATTGCAGTTATTGTGCCACCCTCGGTCAAATCCTGAAAGCAAACCCCTTGCTGACAACCCGTCTGCTCCAAGAGCTGAGTGCCTTCCAAGAACCACAACGTGAACCTTTCATTCATCTTTAAAACCGCAGCTTTCCACAACGGGGAGCTTCTTCCTGGAAACTTTCTAATTCCTCCCCATCCCAAAACTCAGCTGGAATCAATCCCTGCCACACAGGAACAGCAGGAAAGGTGTTCCATTATCCAATTACAACTGCTGGTTTATCCTTGCCCCTTACTGAGGCTCCCAAAAATCACTGCCACACCTGACAGGTTCATGCTGCGCCTCTTTTTCTTCTCTCTTTTTTTTCTTTTTTAAATTTCTATTTTTATTAGCTGCTTGCTATTCTGAAGATCCTTATTCCTGCTAACACACAGCAAAGTAAATCAGAACAGTGCTCATTTTACAAAGACTTGGTATCAGGCACTCTGGCCTATGTTTAGAGTTCTTTTTGTCACATAAAGTTGATTTATATCCCATTTTCCCTAACCACTCAACCAGCCACATTCACAGAAAAATTTTAAAAAGGAAAAAAGAGTTTAGGGAAAAAAAAACAAACAACCCAATCAAAAAGCCACCAAAGCACCATCAGACATCACATTCTGCTCTGCACCTCCACGGAGCTCCCCAGTGCTTCCATGACATTCCAGAGCGGTGCTGCAGTTTCTGGGAAAGTCAAACAACTCACACAGGACAGCTCTGGCCCTGGCAAGTTTCCTGGCCATCCTCCAAGCTCCCTTTTTCACCCTGACAGCAAGAACTGCACTGCCCCATTCCAGCAGCAGCCTGGACACAGGCAGAGACAAGCCTTGCGAGGGAAAATTGCTCTTTTTACATCCTCCACCGCTCAGATTCCTCAGGAAAAAAGGAATGAGTTCTGCAGAGGATGAGTCCTGGGGAGAAATTACCTAGAAATCTGCCTTTTGATCCAGGACAGCATTCCCAGGTGCTCCTGGGGAAGGTCAGATCCCTGCTGCCCAAAGGATTTCCCACCTGCAGGGTTGGGAAATCCCCAGCACAGGGCAGAAAATCGGGGCTGCTCTGCAGCAGTGCCTTTTTCTTTGTTTTTTTTTAATTTAAACGTGAGTAAAATGGTGTCCCTTAAGCTCAAATAAAAGACACAAGCAGGCATCCCTGAGTAACTACTTGGAGATAACTCGGTTATTAATAGAAAGAGAAAAAAAACCCCACATGTCTATTTTTATAGAGATGTGTATTTTTCTATCTACACCAAATTGTGAGGCTCATTTCACAGTAGGATCTGGCTGGCTCGTCATATTAACACAAGCTCCAGAAACACCCTAATCTGGTGGATAAACACAAGCCTCAAAGCTCAGAGGGGAGATTCTCTGGCCAGCAGCATCCCTCCTCTGCTAGGACTCGGAATTGTGGCTCAGCCAACGCTGGCACCACTCTGGCAATCAGCTCCAGGCAGAGCCTCCCACGTGGCAGGAAAAGCAGCTGCAAATCCCACACCGCTGCCTTTAGCACAGTAATTACACTTTTCATTGCACAGATGGATGCAAGGCACAGTGGTATTTTCAAAAAGAAAAAAAAAAAAGGAAAAAAAAAAAAAAAAAGAGAAAATCAAATTCAGAGATAAGCTGATTTCTCATTCCTTCTCCTGAAGGCAAGAGGATTACGTGATTCATCTTCATGCCCACTTCAGGAGGTGCAAATAAAAGTATTTTTGAGACTATTTTTGAGTCCTTCCTCAGGACAGGGGAACAGATCTCCCATGTTTTGGCAAATCATGGAGGAGCATAAAATTACAGATGCTGTTCCACAGGCATCGGTGCAGCAGTCACCTCCAAAAAAAATTCATGTGCAGAGGAGGAGTAAATGAGAAAGTGCTGCCTCTTCAGTGAAGAGACCCCAAGAATAAATCAACAATTTGGGAGTGCAAGACCCCTGTCAGTCTCCCTGTGGCCTGAGAACAGCAAATAGCAAAGCATGTCTAGGAAATTATTTCATTGTGGGGGAGTGAGGAAGAGAAAAACCAGAGCAGAAGTCATTCTTTTGTCACTTTATAAAAACACTCTGCGGATTTCTGCTTGCTGCCTTTTTTTTTCAAGCAGCTTCACAAAACCTCACCATAATTCTACAGAAAAAACTGTTTTGGTCGTGCAACCCAGTCAGCAAAAATTGAGCACTGCCCAATATATTTACATGAATTTCTTTAGAAATTATCCAGACGTGTAAAGTCAGGTTGTACTGTTATTGCTGGGTTATTTTGCACACCCCTGGGGTGCACACAGCAGGTTTTGGAGAGCACTGGGATGGAATTGAACCCCACAGATCTGCTGAGGGTGCAGAGGACTCACGGCTGGGAGTGCGCGGTCTCGTAGCGCTCGAAGGAGTGGGACAGGTCGTGTTTGTTGTTCATGTAGCACTGGGTGCACAGGTCGTAGTCAAAGCACATTTTGCATTTCCACCTCATGCCTCGGATGCCGTGCTTCTTGCAGCAGTCACAGATGATGTTGGGGTGACGGACACCTGGGGGAGCAAAAGGGAATGGGAGATCCACACAAATTCCACCACCTTTCCAGAAAAAGACCTTTCACCAAGCCAAGGGGAGGCACAAGTACTTCTCGCACAAACACAATGCACCTAAAAATCCTGTGAGTCCTGTGTTCACCTCTTTCCAGCTTCTTACACTCCCGTTTTTCATCCTAGTCATATCTGAAGTAAGTATCTCTGTTCATTACAGCACGAATGCTGCTCACGGAAGAGTGCCATGCTGAGTGCTGGGCATTGAAACAGCTTTGTTTCTAAACAGAAATTATTTAAGGGCTAGAAAACCCTGGCACAACTGTTCTCAATGAACCTACTCCTCTAATCCACGCTTTACAGAATTAGGGCACACAGCTGTAAAGGGGACTTGAATGGAACTTGATGAATGCATGTTTTAAAGGGGGAAAAAAATCGTGTATTGAAGGTGATGCAATAATACAAGGTGAAGTGATATGTGTAATTTGAAATACCCCTTTCCTGGCTGGAGGGCCTCTCCTCCTAAAGCCATGTCTGCAGAAGGACAAAGTCAGTGAAAGTGTTCAGCTCCCAGATGGAAAGAGGAGGAAAGCAGAGCCTTTGCACAGAGGGAAACAGGAATCTCCCGACCGTGCACAGGCTCAGTGTGCTCTGCCCGCAGGTGCCAAAGGCTGTCCCAGCACATGGGACAGGGGCAGGAGGTGGCTTTGCCAGCGGCTGTGCCCCTGCCCAGGCCCTGCTCAAGCAGAGCCTTCGCACAGAGGGAATCAGGAATGTCCTGGCCACGGACAAGGCTCAGCATCACTCTGCAGGCAGGCGCCAAAGGCTGGCACATGGGGCAGGTGCGACCTGGGGCAGGAGGTGGCTCTGCCAGCGCCTGTGCCCTTGCCCAGGCCCTGCTCACCTATCTGGGCGTTGTCATAGAGCAGGAGGTCGTAAGCCCCCTGGAAGCCCGTGCGATAGTTGGTTCTGTTGCCCTGATCCCACTGCACCACCACGGTCTTGTCCGGCGTGGTGGGGCTGCCCGTCCGGCCGATCTCCACCACGGTGCCCACGTTGCCCTCGCCGCTGTCCTGGCTGCCCCACTTCCAGTCCACTCCACGGACTACCCGCATCCCGACCTGCATGCTGGCATGGGGGTCTGGGTCCATGGATCTGCACAGCAAACCCTAAAGCTCCTCCTCGAGAGGGGTCTCGGAGACGGGTGGGATCGGCGGCAGCACTCGCGGCGTCGTGGGCAGCATGGTCAGCACACCTGGAAATGCAACAGGAATTTAGGTGATGCCACTCTGCACATGGCATTTTCCCCCCAGAATGATCTGGCTGGCAGAAAAAGCCCGACCTGCTGAGCAGAGAAATCTCTGTTTTATTCAAAACTGGGATTCTCACAGCTTGAGCGCTGATGGGGATGATATAAAAACCAACCACGCTTCCAAGGCCCG
Organism: Gymnorhina tibicen; assembly: GCA_013399875.1. NCBI lineage: Eukaryota > Metazoa > Chordata > Aves > Passeriformes > Artamidae > Gymnorhina > Gymnorhina tibicen. The sequence goes on from VXAZ01007607.1 coordinate 64,973, forward strand.
TCAGCATTTGCAATAATACCCAAAAAATTTGTTCCAGAGAGCTGTGAGTGAGTGAAGAGAACTGGGCAAGGAATCTTTACAAAATTCCAGTACCAGCCCTTGATTCCAAACTCAGGAATAAGCACAACAGCCACCAGAGACACAACAGCAGCAGATACAAGCAAGCACAGTAAATAAAATGGAAAGAAATGACCAAGAAAACACCAGCAGCACGATTTTAGCAATAAAAGTCAATCTCAGTCTATTTTTCAGGAAGTCTCCTCACGTGCATCTTATCTTAATGCTGCACTGTCGAGTTTCACTTGCCCTTCAAGTGGTTTTGGTTTTGATTTGAGGAGGTTTTAAAACTTGAAAGAAGCGTTCGTCCGTTTTCTCCAAGTAACCGCAGTTTTTCAAAAACATGGCCAACGTCAGATAAATTTCAGTCTTTTCCTGTTATTTATCCACGAGCTACAGCAGGAACAGGGAAGGGCTATTGCTCAACCTGCAATAAACCCAGCAGATTTAGTGCTGGGATCAGTCAGACAGGGACAGCCTTCCCAACTGTTGCCATGACAATGGGTAAATGAGGTGAACACCACACAGATGCAGCACATCCTCAATTCTGAATTAAATCAAACACATTCTTCAATCAAACAGATTCTCAAATCCTTGTTTTTTCTCTTTACCAGCACAACAAGACAGAGAGGAGAACTGTGGCTTTCAACATGTAGAGCCTGGAAAAATCTTCTGTAGCATCCTCAGGCACCCCTGGGTCTCCCTCTTCCTCCCGAGCTATCCAGAACATCCAGATTTTCTCAAAAATTGGAAAAAAGGCCCAAGAGGATGCCAAAAGCTGAGTAACGCAGATGCCACAAGCAAAGCTCCCCCCGTGCCACGACACAGGGCCAGGGTGAGGAGCTGGTCCAGCTGAGGGGATGTGCTGAGCCCCAGCAGCAGGAGCAGCTGTGGGCCCTGGGATGCGTTGTCAACGCTCCCACCTACCAATAAAAGCAACTGAAACCACCAAGCCCTAAAAATAAACCCGTGCTCCAGCCAAACATCCCCTTTTGAATGCACGGAGGAGTCGTTTGATGCAAAACCACATTTCCAGCGAGCAGCGTGAGCCTGACTCCTGCTCAGCTTTAGCATCTCTGCAGCTCCAGCCTCTCCCTGCCACGCACGGCTGTGACATCCAAACGCCTGTCCCACGAGAACAGCATCAAACCCAGCTGTCCCTGTGAACTTCACATCATCTTTGGTTCTAATCATCACTAAAAGTCGCCCTGGGAGACTCTTTCATTTGTTTTTGTGGGGGTGGATGTAACATTGCTGAGCTGAAGGCGTACCAGTGTTTACTGTCTTTATGAAAGCAGGAATTACCAAAGAATATCCTTTTTAGAAAGCTCTGCAGAGCCTGGTGAGATTTTCCCTCTTCCTCCAGATCAGAGATGAATAAAATGGACTATTTATTGCTCCAACCAAGAGGCAGAACTGCTTCTTTTCAAAGGCTGCTACGAACCAGTCGAGGCAGTCAAGCAGAGAAAACAAATGGGAACATCCAACAATGCAAAAGGTACAAGAGAAGCACAATTCAATTATTGTTACAGGGCTTTTCCTTAAAGAGAACCACCACAACCCCTTCCTGTTTCATGCAAAGGAATTCCATGCTTAGGGAAGGAAGCAATGAATTCCACGGGGTATTGGATGGGGATAGAGGGTCACTTCCCACCCAGCCTTAAGAGCTTTCTGCCATTTCACTGGGCCTTCTTCCTCTCCCCAGGAATGAATGAACCATCACAGGCTTAGAACTCTCAGCATTCCAAGGAAGGCAATGCCAGTTCCAGCAATTATGGATCAAAGAACATTCCAGGCTGTGCCACAAACCCATAAAATGTAAATCCCTACAGCATAAAGGAGGATAATCCCTCCCTACCTGAAAGGAGCAGAGCAGGCTGGCACTGACACATCCTGACAAGTGCCCAACAGAGAATCCCGACAGCAGAGCCGACCCTGTGTCCCAGATAGGCAAACCCACACTTTCCCTGTGCACCTTCCCACAAATTTGGGATGCTGCCAGAGCTCAGCTGCACGCTTGTGATGCTGAATGCTTTTGAAGGAGCTGTCAGTGCTGCAAAAACCACCACCAGTCCCTGGCTGGCTGATCTGAGGACGCCTTCCTAATGCGAATATTCCATTTTCCACGCCAGACCGCACCAAGTGCATCCTGCATTCCCATCTCCTCCGCAGGGGAGATGCAGAACAGGAGGAAAGGGCTGTTCAAAATCTTTATGAGATGAATTACAGCGCTCTCGTGGTCTGAGCCTTGCCAGAGCAGCATTATTGACTTCCTAAGTGGAAATGTTTCACTCACTGAAGCAAACACTCCTCCCTTGATGCTGCCTGAGCCATAATTATTCCAGGGAAGGACAGGTATAGCTGCCAGAAATGATTCACAGAGAAAACATCGCTTTCCCATGGGAATTTCAAGGAACCATGAACAAATAATCCATTATAAAAAATTCAGATTTCTGAATCCTGATCTATATTCCGACCCTGCCTACCGTGACACAGGAAAAGAGCAGCCCAGGTGTAATCTGTGAGCCCAGCTTTAGGAAATCCCACTAAAACTTCATTGGAACAAAGGGAAAATACTTCAGCTTCCAGCCCACGACACTTTAGCTGCAATAATTGTGGCGACTTTCTGCCAATATTCAACTGTGACAGCCCAGCATCCACCTCGTGGGAGGCAAAGGTTGCTGCTGGTCTGGCCCCACAGCAAACAGAACCCAGTGCTGTAAGCAGCTGACAAAATCAGTGCCTGGAACCTGGTGATCACACTATTTGAACAGCATGGTAAACAGAGGAAGTGTTTAAAAGAAATCAAAAGCAGCTTCTTTTCTTCCCCTTACACGTATTTTGCAGTTTGAATTGTCTCCTGAGGTGAACTGCTCCACTTAAAGGAGATTTGCCCATGTAAGGGATGCTTCCTCGGGGAAATGCAAATCACACACTTCTCCAAAATTCCCAACTTCCCCAATTGTTAAACCCCCAAAGAAAGCCACTATTACACTGAGCATTTTGAAAATAAAAATCATTCCCCATTTCTTACTCTTTTTGTTCTCTTTGACTCTTCCAATGCCATTAAATGAAATCTTATCAAGCCATTAGAAGTCTAAATTGATCAGCTTCCACCACTACAAAGTTTCATGACTTAATTTTGCATATCCTCGCACCAGGAACATCAACACAGACACAATTTTGGTGTAATGGCTGAATTAAGTCAGCTCATATTGACTTAAAAACTGTTGGTTTTTAGCAGTACTACTTTCTCCACTACTCCTGTGAGCATTCCCCTGCAGAAATAAGGCTCAGCAGGGTTTTTCCCCCTTTCCTGACACAAATTTCACAGCTCAGTGCCTGCCCAGAGCTCACCTGCACCAGCAAGTATTGTTCCCTACCCGTTTTCCTACTTGCAAAGCAGAAGTAAAAACTTTTATATCCTTTAATAACACAACTAGGATCAAATACCCCTGCTCAAGGCTTACTTAAGCTGCTAAGCTTATTACCAAAGTTAGCATTCATGCCAAAAACCTTAAATTCCCACAAATATAGTCACTCTTAGATGAAAAAAGAGCAGAAAACCGGGAAAACACGCAGGAAATCAATGTTTTTGACCCACCACCACATGGACAGTGCCTTGCAGCAGAGAAGCTGTGGCTGCCCCATCCCTGGAAGTGTCCAAGGCCAGGCTGGACGGGGCTTGGAGCAACCTGGGATAGTGGAAGATGTCCCTGCCCATGGAATAGGATGGGCTTTAATGTCCCTTCCAAGCCAAACCAGTCTGGAATCCCAAGATATTCCCCTGCAAAGCCACAAGGCCTCGATGACACTTTACCTCCCTTCTCCTTGTGCAGTCAGGAATTTTGTTTAGTCTAAAATTTTGCAAAATGGCATCACTGGCACAAGGGAGGGAGAGAGGGAGAGAGGAGCAGATGCTGGTTTTGTGGCTTAAATACCGACAGCAGATAAAGCAATCCATTTTACTGATAAATCAGTCTGAGCTGAAATTAAAAAATCAGATATGGGGCAGCTGCCACTGGTGAAACCAATCAATCAATCAAACAAAAAAGCCTGCATGAGGTGAAATCATTCCCAGGGCCCAAACCTCACCTGCTCCCAGAATATATTTAACTGTATTACATAAACAGAATAAAGCAGGTGATTAATAGGCCTGTGCTCGGGGATTAATATCTTGTCATTTCAGCGTCACCGTACGAGAGCAGGCACTGGCACATCCTGAAACACAGGGAGGAAATGCTAAAAATAACCAGCCAGGCTCAGAGTCCCCACCGAGCATTTTACCTCTGCAATCAACACTTGGCCTTTACAAATGCCAGCCCATTGATCTGTTTTGCCCACACTGAATTTTACATTCCATTTTACGCCGGTTGTGTTCTGACACTGAGTCGTTCCTTTCCCTTTCGGCGATATTTGAGTGGTTCTCACTCTGCTTTTCCATCTATTCCTTCACCTTGTTAAAGGATGCAGGTCTAAAGGAAGCACCAGCAATTTAGTCATATTCAGGAAGGAATAAATTTGTTTAAATAAAGTAGTTTTGTGCAAACTCTTCATTCCAGCACCCTGGTTTCCTAAAAACTGACCAACAACCTCAAAATAAATGATGTAAATAAATGATCTTCCACCTAAAGGTGGAAAAAGTTACAGAGAAGTTACACATCTTAAATTTTGGGTTTATTATGTGTGGGTATGGCAGGACCCAAAAGCTGCAGTGGACACAAAAAGTAAACCGAGTTGGCCTTGAACTTTCAATTTAACTCAAATTTCAACCCCCCCTGTGATGACAACGGGCACAGAAAAGTGAACCTGCTCCAAAAACATAGCACAGATCCGCACAAAATCCAAACCGGCTTTGTCACTGAGATCCGTGGACTGAAAAGGGCTTTTTGTCAGCAGTGAGCAACAAAATTAATTAAAAAGAAAGTGACAGTGATCACCCAGGAGCAAAGACACAGCACAGTGTTTTTCATGAATCAGCTCCGTGCTAACTGAAGGACTAAACCACGAAATGAACTGGATTGCACAACGGTCAATATTTGCCTTAAAACACAGAAATGCAAACAGCACCTTTAGGAAACAGCACCACAAACCAAAACTGAACAGCTGGCACCGGCTGCCACCACCAGAAGCTGCGGCACTCCACAGGGCACTGGGTTTGGCTGGGATTCACTTCATCTCCTTCACTGCAGCTTCTCTGCTGCTCCTGTTTGGATCTGCGACCAAAGCAGTGCTGACAACACAGCGGGGTTTGAGCTGAACAATCAAAGCCTTTTCTGGTTTTCCCACTGAGGCTGAGGGTGCACAGGAATTTGGGAGGGAGCAGCAAGGGCAGCTGACCCCGAGTGACCACAGGTGCTCAGCAATAAAAAATGGAGCAAGAAATAGGATGAGGGGATGTTTGGAGTCTCTGCCTTCCCAAGCAATCCTTGCACCTGAGGAAGTCCTGCTTCCTTAATTTTACCCTTTCAGTCCCTGTCCCACTGGGGTGGAAGGGAGCTGCCTGCCAGGGTTAACCCACCCCACACAGAAAGGTGGAATATCTTTTGCCAGGTCAGGGATGCTCAAAATTCACATTTCCACATTCAACATCAATCAAACCCTACAAAAGCACAAGTTCCCTCCAACAGCTTCTACTCCACAGGAAAACTTCAGGCTGCAAATTGCTGAGATCAGTGCTCGTCTGCCCAGTGGAGAATTAAAAGTGATTACAAGTGAAAGTTCACACTGGGCACCTCGTGGATCTCTCTTATTACATCCCATGAGATAATTGCTCATGAGCCCGATGAAATTTCCTTCTGGCTTTTGATGAACTGTGTTCTTTCCAGGAGGGAGAAAAAACAGCTCCAGCCATTTGCTTTAATTGGAGCCGACAGTTTGCAGATTTGAGCCTGGAGCCCTGAAAAAGCTCAGTAGCTGATGAGAATCCACTTTTTTCCTCAATAGCAGATCTCAGAGTTAAATTTACATTGCTTTACAGTAAAAACAAATACTCCCTGCCCACACACACAACCACTAGGTAATGTTGTTTAAGGGAAAAAAGAAGGAATTGCTTGCTAAATTTGAATGCAGGTCTTTTTTACTTTGCATAGAAAAAAATGGGGGAATGGTATTTTAACTTTCCCATGCCCTCCACGGAAGATCTCCGTGGAAAAGAAACAAAAACTCAATATTATTGCATTGAGTGATTCCTCTTCCATCTCCTGCCAGGAATCACCACCACTTTTCTGGCCCTTGGCATTAAGAGGTCAGTAATCAACCACCTGCACCCCTTGTTTCTGTGCCCAGAACAGTGACAAAAGCCACTATATTAAAAAAAAAAAAAAGGTTTAATGAAGTCAAATACAACCCACCCAGGGCAGCTGGAAAATCTCCATTGCTTAAAGAACAAGCTGAACAGATCCCTCAGGAAGGGTTTCAGTGCACTTTATCATGCCTTGTGGAAAAGGATGGACTAGGTGGCCTCAGCAAAATCCCTTCCAGAACTATTTTCAATCATCTAGAAATAGAGGAGCAGACAGAAACATATTCCAACAGTGAGAAATCTGTCCTGGCAGCAGATTTCAACTGTGCTCTTCCTTGACATTGCTCTAATATATTTCTCAGAGGCAAGACCATCTGGCCCAGAGCTGATGGGAGTGGAGCACTGGTAAAGCTCAGGTCTGCATCTCTCTCACACCAGCTATCAACTCCTATTTACCATTAAAATCTGAGTTCGAGCACTTAAAAGTTCATAAATCTCCAATCTAATGACACGACTGCCTTGCCTGTCCAGACAGGCAGTAAGTGTCCCCAAAAGTCATTCAAAATCAAAATCCTGATTTACTGCAGGAGTGAAAACATCAAGAGGAATTAACTCTGGTGTCCTGAGGGGTGGCTGAACAGCGGGGCTGAGGAAACACAGAGCTGTGGCTCTGGGATAGGGCTGCTCACTGGTATTTAAGACTCTGGTAGCCTCAGCAGTGGTGGTACAATGGGATTAACAAATCCTCTGAGTTAGGAACCCAGCCTCCTCCAATTTTTCCAAATGAAAAGCAGCTCCTTCAGCCTGGCACGGAGGGAGCTGGAGCATAAAACCTGCTGGATCCCTGATGAGCCTTGATAGCTCATCCTACCAACTTGAGATTCCCCTTCAGGCTTCCAGAACGGTCAGCACTGCACTCCTGCCTGCTTTCAGCCTGGAACTTGCCCTTTCTGTGCTCTGGAAGCAGATCAGAAGGTTTAAGCCTAATCTCTCCTGACATGCCTTTGGCCAGGCAGGCGTGTGGGAGCAGAACAAAGTGAGGAGGAGCCATTGCCTTCCTTACTCAGCCGAGGTTTGAGGGTCAGCACGTCCACCAATTCACCTCCAGGTCCGTGCGTTTTGCAAGTCCAGATGTTATCTTTGTGCTCTGGGCACTCTGGAGAACACAAGACTGCTCTGCAGACGGGAAATGGAGCTGTAGGTACACGTGGGATTGGTGGCAGAGCCAGGACCATGCATCCCAACTCCAAGTTCTGTTTTCCTGGTCACAGGAAAAGAAGCAAGTTTCAACCCTTGATCCAGCATGCATCCCTAATTTCCTTGGGGTCCCATCAGGGAATGTGGATCAAGGTCAAAGACGAAGCCACTGATGTCCTGCCAGCACACACGTAACTTCACTGATTCCATTTTCCAGTCTAAATGCTGGAAGACTTTTTCTGTATTCTTGGAAATTTCAAACACCACTACAGAGGGAAAAGAAATATTTAAATTCTGCAAGTCTCCCAAGAAACACCAGACTCCACTTTCTCTTTGTGTAAGGAGAATTCAATGATCTCTCTCCCATCAGAGCTTCCAGGGAGAGTGGATGGAGAGGTGTGTTGGTCTCCTTCTGAGGACACTGTATTACAGTTCTGGCTCCTCCAGAAATGCCCTTGATAAGCCATGAATTAGAATCCTTGAAAAACAACCAGAACTCAAACAGGACTCTCCATTCTGTCCCTGGAAAACAGCAACTGAGATGGAAGGGCAGGGATCAGTGCTGCTGTGAGCGGCACGGTCACATTCAGCACAGCCCTGAACCCTGCCAGAGCCCAGGAGCACTTCTGTAGCAGAGATGATGAGCAAGGCAAACAGATTTGATGGGAACAGGCAGGGACAACACGACCTCAGAGAGCTGAACTAGGTTGGAGAAAGCCTTCAGTTGGAGAAACCACCAGGACCAGCCTCTGTGAGCAACGAAATCAGACATACACAAATACAGGGCAGGAGATGAGCTCGTTTCTGAGGCAGCAGCCACAGCTCTGACATCCTGTGCTCCTGGAGCCACCCACTTCTTGATCAAAGCAGCTTAAAAAGCCATGGTCATACCCCTTCCCAAGAAAAAGGGAAGGAGACAACTGCAACCACCACACTTACAGTACTTCCACAGTTTTTTGCAGACATTTGACAAAGTTTTACTGGAAAAGGAGTGTGCACGGCATCCCAGTTCTCCCAAACAACCCCAGCAGTGGCCATTGCAGACCAAAGCAGGAGAGTAACAGATTCTTCGTACCCTAATTTGGCACAGGATTTTCGCAGCCACAGAGCTCCAAACATCCACTCAAAATAAATGTCAAAACATATGATGCTATACAGCAATATCAGAATAAGCAGAGAATTGAGCCGAGCCAAATATCACACAAATACAAAGCTCCTTCTCATGGCAGTGACTCACAGAGCTGTGCTCTGCAAAGAGGAAGGGATGGGAAACATTTACCTTTGGGAAGCCTAAAAAGGGAAATAACTCTTCAATAAAACAGAGCCAGTGGTGATGCTGTTAAATGACAACTGAGAAGCTGTTTGTTAATAATGCTGCAGGCACCCTAAAGGAATTCCTGCCCTTCCACCACAGAAATAAATCAATCTGGAAACAGGCATAAGGTACTGAAAATACATCAGTGGTAGAGCTGAGACTACAGTGATACCTGATAGCCAACCTACTGCCCTGTAAGTTAAAAAAGAACTTTTTAAAGGAACCAGCACGTGCCCAAAAGATGTCACCTGCTCCAGACACAAACCCAGACACCTACAACTCGGAGCAGAAAGCAAAGCTCAAAACAGAGCAAGAACTTCTCCAGCTCTGCCAAGGCTGTGGAAGCTTCCCCTTCCTCGTCTCCGTTATCTATCTGTCACAGAGCATCATTCCCATCATAACAATGGGGGATGTGGGTTATTTACAGGAGCTGCATCCCCTTGACAATTCGCTCCTGCAGATCCTGAAACCATGAATGAAAAATTCAACAGGTAATCAAGCGCAGAGGAAGGTCCTAGAAGGATGAACAACTGCATCATTCTTCGTAGCAAGCAGTTTCAGGAAACCATGGAGTTGCTAAACAGAGGAGAAACAAAAATGGTATCTCATTTGAGCCAAATACACTCCTCCTATAGCAACAGAGAAGTGCAGAGGATGTCATGAGGCTCCTAGCCAAAAAGAGAGAAGGTTGAGCAGTAAAGCCAAGCTCAAGTGACCTCCATGAAGGTGAGCCAGGGCTCACTTGCTTCTCGGTGAGGTAGAAATCAGAATTTGTGACATTCAGAAAGTAATTCTGCAGCTGAGCACGGGCAGTGAAACGAGAGCAAACACCTTCAGTGCCTCCAGTGCGGCTGCACCAACTTCTCTGGGTTTAGTCTTGGTTTAGTCTGGCCCTTTCTGCCTCCAAGGGGGAAATCTGCAAACACAGAAACACAGGAGAGAAAACGCCACACGTGCCCCAGCTCCGAGCTGCCTTCCCCACACGCTCCAGGGACACGAAATTCCCGGCAGGAATCACCGCCCTCACCTCAGCCGGCCAGGCCTTACCTGCAGTACCTGCTGGGGAACAGGACGGGTGTTCACACCCTCCAGGGCAGCCAGGAAAACACGAATGGAGCTGGAGCGGCAGCAGCGAGCGGGCGCGGCCTCAGTCCCGGCTAAAGGGGCCGGAACCACCCCGGCTAAAGCGGCCGGAACCACCCCGGGTAAAGCAGCCGGAACCACCCCGGCTGAAGGGGCCGGAACCACCGCGGGTAAAGCGGCCGGAACCACCCCGGGTAAAGGGGCCGAAACCCCCCCGGCTAAAGCGGCCGGAACCACCCCGGGTAAAGCAGCCGGAACCACCCCGGCTGAAGGGGCCGGAACCACCGCGAGTAAAGCGGCCAGCACCACCCCGGCTAAAGGGGCCGAAACCACCCCGGCCACTTCCAGCTGCCCCATCCAGAGAGGAAAAACCGGGAAAAGCCAAGCACGTACCTCAGCGCGAAGGCAGAGCCGAGGATCCCCAGAGTCACAATCCCAGCGCTGCGCTCGCCGCCGTCCCTCCTCCATCCCCACAGCCGCGCCCGGGCGGGCGGAGAACGCGGGTGAGGTGCTCGTGTGAGCGCCGGGGCTGGGATCCGCCTTTATCCCGCTACCCCCCGGTGTGGCTGTCCCAAACCCCCCCCGCCCCGGAGCCGGGCCGTGTCCCCGCGGC
>VXAZ01007607.1:75603-111812 GCA_013399875.1 Gymnorhina tibicen
GGCCGCCGCGTCCCCGCGGTGCTGCTGCCGCAGCCGCAGCTCGGCCCCGGGGCCGCCCCGCCTGCGCTCCCGCGGGCAGCCGGGAGCCGTAGTTCCGCTCCGGGCGCTCCGACTACAACTCCCGGGAGCCCGCGGGGAGCCCCCGGCCCGCCCCGGCTCGGGTACGAGGGGGAAGGTTCGGGAGCGTGTTCCCTTTGCCCGAGCAGGCCGGCGGTGCGGCCCGCGGGAGGGGATGGGGAGGGATGCGGGACGGATGCTCGTGGTTAAATGGTTGGGTGTTCGGGGTTTTTGGGATAACTCAGTCCAACAAGTCCTTGGTTGAGCGGGATCAAATGTTAAAAGAGTGGGTTTAGATTGGATATTAGGGGGAAATTCCGCGCTGTGAAGGGGGTGAGGCGCTGGGAGAGGTCGCTCGGGGAAGGTGTAGATCACGCATCCCTGGAAGTGTTCAGTGCCGGGGGCTTGGAGCAAGCCGGGATAGTGGAAGGTGCGGGGAAGGGGTGGAACGAGAGGATCTTCAAGGTCCCCTTCCAACCCAAACCGTTCTATGGTTCTGTGAAGGGAGATTGGTGTCTTTGTTGGGCGGGTGGCCAGAAGGGCTTTGAAATCCTCCTCTCACTGCCTGCCCCAGCCTCGTGCCTGGAATGAGATCATGGGTGGCTGAAGTGCCACCAGACATGAACCTGAACACCTGAATCATGGAACGGGTTGGGTTGGAGGGGACCTTAAGGATGATCCAGCTCCAACGCCCGGCTGTGGACAGGGACACCTTCCACTAGGCCGGGTTGCTCCATCCAGCCTGGCCTTGAACCTTAAAGCATAGGACTCCTGCTTTTATAATTACTCTCAGAGGCAATTTAGGAGTTTGTATCATGTCTGTGATATGATGGTGATGACGGTGTTCATGTGGATCTCTCCTGTCAGGTGCAGGACACGCACACTCCAGGGACTTTGCCCCTGCTGAGCTCAGAGGCACCAAACTCTCTGGTTAAGCGAGATAAGAGCTTGCCAGCATTAACACCCTGCACTCGCAGCGGGAATATGGCAGCGAGGTCACAAAAAACATCCCCTGTGCCACCCCAGCCCGTCAGGAGCACCACCAGAGCCCTGGAACTCAAACAGAGAGAAGAAGGACAGCAGGCAGCAGCATTGCCTGGGGCTTGTGGAGACTGAAGAGAGCAAATTTCTGAGACAGTGTCACGGCGCGGCAGCCGTTACCCTAAGTTTTATGGCTGCAGGGTACAAAGGACCTGTCCAAAAACAAGCTTGTCACTGCCACTTGATGCAGCCAAACGGGAGGACTCGGTGTCCCTTGTCCCCTGTGTTGCGCAAAAGCGATGTTGGCCCGGCCAGCTGAGCGCTCGGGCTGGGGAAATGGGAACACGCGAGCGTGAAAGGAGGGGATTGACCCGCCCTGCTCCTGGCACGGCCACATTCGGTGTCAGAAGGTGAAAAGTGAGTGCTGGGGGATAGCTGGGGACGTGGGCAGTGGCTCTGAACGTGCTCTGGTGTTCCCTCCCTGAGCTTGCTTTTTGCCAGGCGGATTCATGTTAATGTAAATATAAAAATAAATTAGGGACGGTTGAGTGCAGCCAACACCAATTGTTCTACAAGATCCATTCACAGAATAGCTGGTTTTGGGCTCACTCCGTAAATACAGAGATAATTTAGGCCTTACTTTTGCCAGAGCTTGTTGTAAACAGGAGCTTGCACATCCAGGCTCTGAGTTACGTCAGGTTGGGGGTTTTTTCCAAGCTAATTTCTCTTTAAAAAATAAAAAAATAAAACCGAAATAAAATATATAAATATACAAAACAATAAAAATATATAAAATATATAAATATATAACTATTATATATTTTTATATATAATATATAATATATATTATATTTTATATTTATTTATTTATATAAATATATAAAATAAATAAAAATAAAACCGAAATATTTTTAAATTTTAAAAAATTTAAAATTCGAGCTAACCTCTCTTAAAAAAAAAGAAAATAAAAAATTAAATTTAATTTTTTAAAATTAAAAAATTTATAATCCAAGCTACTCTCTCTTTTAAAAATAAAAAATACTAAGTTAATTTTTTGAATTAAAAAAATTAAAATCCAAGCTACTCTCTCTTTTAAAAATAAAATTTCAAATAGAATGGACTGTTTGTGACGTTCCCTTCTCAGGCGTCATCAGCCCAAAAAGTAATGGGTCAAAATGCAGCAATGGAAACTCAGCTTGGATGGTAAGGAAAATTTGGGCATTGCAATGTTTACTGCAACGGGCTGGAGCGCTGAATACTGGGGAGAAACCTCTGCGTTTCCGTGGCCCTATCCCGGTTTTCCAAGGACATCAGCAGGAATCGTTCTTTGCCCACTGGATGCCGCTGTTCCACAGAAATATTCATTTCTCCAGCACCTCCTGTCAGCCATGGGAGCCACTCCAGGGTCAGCCAGGCTATGTGGATTAATCCCTGTGAACCTGCCTTTTTTTTTCCCCAAAAAGAAGTCCCCTTAATATTTAGCACCTTCCAGACACAGCAAATGGAAAACTTGGGCCACTTGATCCCTTTGGGATGCAGGGATTAAGGTGAGCAGTGAACAGTTCATGGGATAAGAATATATTGGTGACTGAGGGGAGGACATTGCCCAAAATGTGTTTCAGGACCTGTAGAGAAAAGGAATCCCCCCGAGTGTGTGTCCTGCAGTGCTGTTTTGCGTTCTTAATACAGGAAAAAATTTGGTTTGGAGAATTCTCTTCTTGAAAGCAGAGCCTGGAAGTGGCAGCAGGAGCCACTGATGTTACCTTGTGGCACTGCCTTTGGAGGCAGTGACCTGGATAAAGCAGCAAGGGTGTGTGTGCTCCCACTTTCCAGAGAAAAACCAATGGTATTTATAGCTCAGCTCAGCCTCAGAACAAAGCAAAGTGACCTACATCCCTGCAGTGCCCAGCTCTGGGAATTAACTTTGAGGAAATTCAGTTCCACATTTAGGTCTCTCTCCTCCGGAGCAAATGGAACCATGGCTTAATAGAATCCAAGCCCAGGGGGGATTCCTCTTTATCCCCTCCCAGCAATTTTTAGCACTGACAAACAACTGGAAAATGTGGCAAAAAGAATAATTAAGGGTAGCAGTGCCAGGCAGGTGACAGACCCTGTGTGGGATGATGGCCTGTGCCAGCAGTTCTGGTTTTTGAGGGGTGTTTGGAGTCCCCTCTTCCTCCTGTGGCTGCTCCAGACAATTTCTGAGGCAGGATCCCTCCAATGCTCAGCATCCCTGAAAAATTAAGAAAACTGGATCAGTCTTCTGGCCTTTGCTGAGTGTCCCAGCAGTGCCAGGTGGCTGAATTCTGGGATGGTTGTGCCTAAAGCCCAGGGTTGTGTGGAGGAGTCTAACGGAGAAACTCTTACTAAATTGCTAAATATCAAGTTTTGCCCCTATACTCTGCCCACTTCCCCAGAAGCACATATGAAAAAAAATTTAAAAAGCAAATTTCCATTAAATTATTTCATTTCAAAATCAGAAATGTCTTCTCAGCCTCCCCTCTTTAATAGGGTTTATTTGTTGTGCTGGAGGAACACAGCATATGGAATTCTGCGAGGGAAGCCTGTCCATGCTGCTATAATTAGCAGTTGGTGGTGACAGCAGGCATCTTGGCTTCTTTATTATTTTAAAATTCTCAGCACTGTCTGATGGGATGAGTTTCTACCACCCCAGAATGCTAATGTGTGGGAAAGCCTGGGAGCAGAGCAGCATCCTGCTGCACTGACAGAGCCTTCAAAATCCCAAAGTGATCCCAGGTGTGAGTGCAGGGAAATCAGTGGGATTACAGCAGCACTGAACCTCCAAAATCCCAAAGTGATCCCAGGTGTGACTGCAGTGAAATCAGTGGGATTACAGCGGCACTGAACCTCCAAAATCCCAAAGTGATCCCAGGTGTGAGTGCAGGGAAATCAGTGGGATTACAGCGGCGCTGAACCTCCAAAATCCCAAAGTGATCCTGGGTGTGAGTGCAGTGAAATCAGTGGGATTACAGCGGCGCTGAACCTGGGCCCAGCCACAGGGTACACAAGGAAACCAATCCTCCTGGGTTTTTTTCCCTGTTATTTGAGCAACTCACTCGTGCACCTGAGTCGAGGCCTGTGCGGCTGTGAATGAATGTTTGGCTTTGTTCCTGGGGAATTAGGTCCTTGTGCCTCCCTGGCACAAGAATTTTATGAACAGTGCTCGTGCTGTAAACCTTGTCGGGTCCTGCCTTAAATCAGAGTTAATTTTTAAAAATGAACCCGCACACGACACCCTTTGAGTCCTTGATGAACTCCTTGCAAGCTCAGGTTTGGAGGTTTTCACAGTCACTGGTTTCTGCTGAAAACCCAATTCCTGGAATCCTGATGCTATTGCAGGCCCTGGGAGAGGAGAGTCACCAGGAGGGACATCCCATCTTTGAGGAAGGAGACATTGCAAGGCTGATCATTCCCCACCAGAGTCCACTCCCCACTCCTGTGGTGCCCAGGGAAGGGGATTCGCTGCTATTCCCTGATGGGGATCCCTCTTTTCTGTCCACACACCAAGAGAGGGAATCTGGTGGGAGCGAACTGCAGCGAGGAGTGTGAGACACTGCAGTGTCCCTTCGTGCCGAGCTGGAGGCAGGGAGGACGTGCCAATGGCAAGTAAACAAGGCAAATAAACACGGAGCAGGGGAAGACGGGAGTAACTGGCAAAGTTTCAGAGAGAAAAAGCTGGGGTTTCAGCATAATTGTCCTGTGCTGTGCTCCTCAGGGTGTTTAAGGGCACTGGAGGACTCAGCCTACGCTACCCATCAACGCATCATCTGCAGAAGAGGGGCTTGAATTACTTTGCCCCAAAGGGGCTTTTTTCTTGTCAAAATGATGGAAGGAGAGCTGGGAGAGTCACTTTGCACTGAGTGTTATGTAAGGAACAGAGCTGGAGCTCCTTGAGGTTGACTTTGCAGGCAGTGCTGGCTGGAAGGAGTGTTTTTGTGCAGCCAAATTGGCTGCTGTGCCTCCAGCCACGGGATCTGGGAGAGTCACAGGCACTCCTGCAGATTTTATCTCCCCACACAGCCTCTGGGATGCGTGCAGGGAGGCAAATCAACAACGTGCTTCAAGATTCCTGGGCTGCTCGGACAGGAAAATACGGGCAGGTAACAACTTCTCAGTCACTCTAATACTTCTCGTATTTGGAGGTCTTTTTGTAATTAGCTCATTGTCAGCTTGGTTGTTGGCCACAGAGACAATTTTTGACAGGTTAATAGAGAACAGGAGCTGATTTCCATTTTTATGGCTTGGTGTTGTTCTTCTTATCAAAGCCTTGCTACTAAAGACATCCGTTCCTGCCAGCTTGGAGATGGATCCCTGGAAGGAGGCTGCTGAATCCACCTTAGGAGGATTCCCAGATAGTCCCAGATCCTCTCCTCACTTCTGAGAACAGATGTGAACCTCAGACTCCACATCGCTCTGGCAAAACCCTTTAGACCGTGTTCCCATTATCTGTGTGCAGGAAAAATGCTGAATGGAGTTCCCAGAACCCAAATGCATGGTTCAGGAAAGTCTGTTCTATTTTAAATCAACAGTGATTAAGCAATGTCTAAAATCTCCCCCTAAATCTGTCGATGGCCACAGTTAACACACAGTGACAAAGCAGAGATGACTTAAGCTCTTGGCTTATTGGGGAATTAAAAACCAGACTGAAATCTCCCTGCCTGACACCTCATGTGTAGAAATGCCAGCTTGAGTTGCTCATAAATGATCTTTCCAGCTTGATGTGTCATGGATATCTGCATAGCATGGAGTCAGACAAAGCGGCCCTGTGGCCAGCTGGTGAGGCTGGCTGATCCCAGCAGAATGCTTGTGCAGGCATGAAGCTTCCCCTGGAAAAACACTGGAGTGAGATCGTGAGGAATTCTCATCTCTGTGTCATCCTGAGGTGCCACAGGGTGCAGCAGAACATCCTGGAGGAGAGCCCAGAACATGCAGATCTGCTGCTGAGTGTTCTGTGTCAGCTCCACGCTGCTGCTGCTGCCTTCTCCTCCCACCATCACCTGCACTGCCTGCTCAGGCTCCAGCCTGATTAACAACAATTAAAAAGTTCTCTATTTTCCCCAGAAATTCCCCCCCGCAACAACTCAGTGACAAATGGCACTTCACCCACGGCGAGGAAAATGTCTGTGCCTCCAGAATCCTGCCTCGTGATGGTGTGAGGAACTCCTGGGTGATGCAGCGTGCTGGGGCTGAGGCAGACTTCCTGAAGTACATTACTGAAGATGAATCCAGGGAGCAATGTCCCGGAGTCTGTAGAATATGCCTTGCTGGGTTATTGGACTTCAGAAAGCTCAGTGGTCGTGTAGGAAGAAAAACTTTTGTGCTGGTGCCAGTGTTCTCTCTGTCTGTGGCACAGTTTCTCTCCAGCCAGAACAGAGCCTGTGTGGGATAGGAGGAAACAAACTCCAGAGACAAATTCCTTCACCCTCAGGGTGAGGACGGCTCATACCCATGGCTGGGCCCAGCAGGCTGTGATCAGTCCTGCCAAGCTTTTCTCCCGTGGGCACCGAGTTCAACCATCTTTTTCCACCCGTGCTTCTGTGGAATGGGCAGCTGAGGGTTTATCCCTGTTAACCACGTGCAAAGCCTCCTCCTGGCATCTCTGCTTTTACCCTGACACCGAGACTGAAGGATGCAGTGGAAGAAGAGGAGCTCCAACCACCACGGATTTGGCTGCCTGATGCTTCAGGGCTGAGCAGAGCACGCAGCTGGAATCCCCAGGTCCTTCAGTTCGTGAGCAGAGGCTCACAATCCTTAATTAAAGATTAAGGAAACCCCTCAGAGCCCCAAGGGCATGAAGCCATAGAGGGATTTTGGGAATACAAGGTGTCTGTCCCACAAGGGGGGTGATGCTGGAACCCTGAGAGAGGCAAATTTAGCAGCACCTCAAGAAACCAAAAATCCCTCTGCTGTTGTTTGCTGTTGTCTTCTGGCACGCTGCATTTTTATTACCTTTGGAAGCTGGAATGTTCCTTGGCTCTAATAAAAATGTCTGAACCTTGGAAAGGCACTAAAAGCAAGCAGGCAATGGAGTCGCAGGCTCTGACTGTGCTGTGATGCATTTTATATGCAGAATATGCTCTTTGCCCCTTCTTGTTTGGTTTTATCCCTCTGAAACCAATTTTTATTACTTTTTGATTAAAAATTTACCCAAATCACAGACTGATCCAGGATTCAAGGCAAGGAAGATTCCCAGTCCAAACTTTAAAAGGCAAAGATGGTTTTTTTTTTTTCCAGAGGATCTAAGATGGAATAGTTCACATGGTGGAAGTTTTTTGCTCTGTAAATTCTTGGAATAAAGATCTTTTTTTTTTTGAAAGAATTATGAGTTTCTCTCAGAATACTTTGGGAGCTGCTGTTTTAAGGTAAGTACCAAGTAACTGCCAAAATATCCAGACATTTTCTAGTAATTGTGGATCTCCTTGTGCTCCAGTTTCTATGGAAGGCTCTTCTAGATGATGAGTTTTACCTTGTAACTCAAAAAACCGAATGTTTGTGCCTCCTTTTGCTCCCCCATTCCCCTTCTCTTGTACCAAGGCCATGCCCAGACTTTGCTCAGGGTTCTGGGATCTCACACCCTCAGTTTTAGGCACAGCACAGACGACTCAAAGGACATCTGCAGGCTTGGGGAAGAGCACTCAGAGCGCTGAGCCAACGTGTCATCGTGAGGTGGAAAATAATTCCAACAACACATCCTGAGAAATGGTCCCAGCAGCTCCCCGGGGCAGCCTCTAATGAATTCTAATTAGAAGCTGTCACATCTTATTATGGGAAGACAGGAATGCTTCAGCTCTCCCACCCCTCAACCTTGGAGATGCCAAGATGAGATCTGTCCCCAGGAGTGGTTAAATTTAGGGCGTTTTCTCTCCTGTAGGAAATGGATTGGAGGTTTCTGTGTGGGGAAGGGCAGGCACCTCCAGCAGGGCTGGCAGGTTCCTCTCGTGCTCTAAATCCATGCACACCCAGATGCTCACTTGAGAACACTTCATTTTCAAACACTTGTGCCTGTCATTTCTCATCCTCTGGGCTCCTGCCTCAAACTCCTCCCCTGCTCAGCCTATTCCCTCCCACATTTGTGCCCTGGATTCCCAGAGCGGGTTTCCCTGGAAGGCACATCCAAACCCCAGAAAGCCTGGTCGGGCTAGTGGCCAGTGTCAAAGAGTTGTGGGAGTGGCCAATTTGATCTGTAGGTTTATAAAACTGCAACCCCTAAACAATCCAGCCTCCCCTCTGCCTCCTCCCAGCACATTCCTTCCATCCATCTTTTGCAGGCACTCGGTTTCTTGACAGCATTTACATAACCTGGCTGAACACACTCCCACAGCCGATTAAATGCCTGCTATGAGATCCAAAGCTCTGATTAAAAGGCTGGAGCTTTCCAGGACTGCACTACTTGCACAGATGGTTAACGCTCGTGGTTTGTTCTGCAGGGGAGAAAGTGGCATTTTCCTTACGAGTATACACCCCCCCCACCCCGAGCTTTCCCATGGGAATTGCTTGTTTTGTTCAGATTATTATTTTAAAGCTGTCATCAGATGTGATCACCCACCGGATTAGAGGGAGCAGAAGGAGATGATCAGATAATCCCTGAGGCACAAAGCGTTTTGAGTTGGGTTTGAAGGGAGTTGTCACCTATGGGCAATTCGTTTAGCTCAGGGGTCTCTCCTCCTCCGTATATTCCTAAAAATTCTCGTGCCCAGTGGCTGCAGACCTTCAGAGGTGTGGGATGTTGTGGGAATTTGCACGAGGAAGAACCCCTGAATTGCATAAATACTGGTACAGCAGGAGCGAGAAGCAAAGCCTTTGGCTCTCGCTGGGACTGTACTGTTCATTTGGCCCTAGACCTGGGGCAGAAATATGGGGTTAAATCTAAACCTGAGTTTATTGCAGGAGCAAAGTTATTTATTACAAAAGTAAAGTGCTTGCTTACAGAAATTCCGTCAATCAAATTTTGCTCAGATAAACATTCCCTAATCCAGATTTTAACCTTTTCCAGACTCCTCTCTGTCAAAAACCTCAAAAACTCCCAGTGTTTCTCAGGCAGGAACCAGCACATGAGGAAGTAATTAATGAGTGCAGGAGGGGAAAAAAAAAAAAAGAAGAATGTGCTGAATAGAGGCAAAACTGAGACTGAAACCCCTCGTCCCACGGGCTGCCTGCTCAGTCCTCGGGATGCAGACAAAAGACATTCCAGCTCCTGACAAACAGCCTGAAGAGATGCTGGAGCATTCACCAACCCCCACGGCTGGGCATTTGTGTAAAGATACAACTGGACAGAAAATCTGTCTGGTACAGGGTAGGTGGAGTGTCTTGTACTGAATTTCTGGGAATCAGGAACGAGGTCATCCCTGGTCCTACACACACATGATCCATGGCAGGCAAAGGCTGCATGAAACATCCCATCAGTGCAATGCTGGTTTTCAGGAAGAGCTGGAATAATCAGTTAATTGATTAAGGAAAGCCTGTAATGTTTAGTGGAAGCTGTACCCAGAGCCAGGACCGTCAGCTAAATCATCCCGTTTCCAGCAGGCTGAGTCTCACCCAAGGCCTGACAGACCAAATCCACTTAAAATTCTTGGGAGGGAAAAAATCCTGCCATAAAAACCCTCCCATGAAAAAGTTACTTTGGATAAATCCTAACCTTACAGGAGCGCTGAGCCTCGGTTTTCCCATCGACAAATGAGGGTGACAGAAGTGCCACTCAGCTAATTCCCAGCAGTGCTGTGAAGCTCATCTGATGAACATTTCTGAAACCACCACGCATGATTCTTAGAGGGGAATGGCTGCTGAAGAACTGTTGTGATTGTTGCTTATTCCCCAGGTGCCTGAAAGATGGAACTTGGCAGAATTCCAGAAGAAATATCCTTGTGAGCTGAGATAAGGCATGAGCCAACCTAACAGTCAGGCTGTTGGTGCAGAGAAGATTCATTATAAACCCGAGGGTCTTGCATAGATCTGAGCTCAGAACACAGGCGAGGCTCCAGGAGCTTTGTCTATCCCGTGAGGTACGAAATCATGGGATGGTTTGGGTTGGGAGGGACCTTTAAAGGTCACCTTGTGCATCACACATCTGGCTAAAATAAGCTGGGCTCTGTCAGAAGAGAAGAGCCCACGTGGAGGGCGTGCCCAGAATACCTTGGAATCCCCCCCGTCCCTGGAAGTGTCCAAGGCCAGGTTGGACGGGGCTTGGAAGAACCTGGGATGGTGGAAAGTGTCCCTGCCCATGGCAGAGTAATGGAATGAGCTTTAAGGTCCCTTCCAATGCAAAGCACTCGGCAAAAGCCAAACTCGCACCCTTCTCCTCGTGCCACCCTCCTGCCTCTATCAGCTCCTATTTTCCCGAGGAGAAACCACAGCTTTTATGTTTTAAAGAACTCATGTGAGGATGCTCTCCTGGTTAATCCATTCCCGTGTCCCTCATCCATCTCCGGTAAGCAACAGGTGCCGGGAGCCCCGGCTGTGGCTTCGTCAGCTCGTTCGGAGCAGGGCAGGGAACACCCGGACGAGGGGGCTCCGGGTGATGCCGGGTCCCGGCGGTGGCGGCGGGAGGCGGGCGGAACCCGGGTCCCCCGGGGGGCGGCGGGGCTCGGGGCACTCCGGTCCCCCCGGTCCCCCTCCGTCCCCCCCGGTCCTCGCAGCCCCTCCCGCCGCCGAGGGCGGACTCTCCGCCGCCGCAGCCCGGNAAAAGTTTTCCTCCTCCTCCCGCCGCTCCGGCTCGGTGCCCCCCGCCGGCTGCCCTCGCCCCGCAGCCCCCCCGGGCCGCCCCCCGGCCGCCGGAGGATGCGGCGGCTCCGCTCGGACACCGGCCCGGGGCTGCGCCGCGTCCCGATGGACGGCGAGGAGTAGAGCCCGGCAGGAGCCTCTCCCGCCGCTCCGAGCGCTGGCAGGGAGCGCAGGCGAGCCTGCCATCGCATCTTCCGGAGGGATCCGCGAGTTTGCGGAGGAGAGGGGCTGCTGGGCGAAAATAATCGGATGCTTTAGCAGCGCCGGCGAGGCAGCGCCGCATCGCCGCGCTCCGGCCCCGCCATGGGCACCGGGATGTGCTCGAGGAGGCAGAAGGGGCTGCTGCAGACCGGCTTCTGCCTGCTCACCGTGGCGTGCCTGGGCTCCGGAGTTTTCCTCTACAACCACTTGCAGCAGAAGGTGCGGAACGCCGAAGCGCTGGCGCAGAAATACAAACAGCAGCAGGAAGCGCTGTCAGCCCAGCTCCAAGGTGAGTGACCCGCTCTGGATGTGTCTCTGTGTGTGTGTGTGTGCACCCTGCCCCGATTTCTCTCCCTCCCAGCGTTACCTGCCGGTGAATTTACTGCCCAGCCGCACGCAGGGTGCCCTGGGGACGTTCAGCTCTCGGCTTTAAAGATGCTGTGCCTGTTTCCTTCTCCCCCCTCTTTGGCTGGCTGGAATCAGAGCAGCTTTGAGTCTGAATTTGCTGCTCGCAGCAAAGGGGGATCGGAGCGTGTTGGATCGGCTGCGTCACGTCTGTTCCATTTCTTCTCCCTTTGGCTGCAAATCTAAACCCCCGTCACGCTAAATGTGAAGCAGGAAAAACGCAGGGGCTGCTCGGGCAGGCTCTGGGATGCGGCTCCGCTCCCTCTGCCCCGTGTGGAAGTGAGCAGAGAGGGAAGGGATCTTTCACTAAAGTTTGTTGTCACAGTCTGCTGCCCATTGCCTTTGCCAGGCGATAAACCCACCTCGTTCGCAAGAGGCTGATCCGGGGCTAGAAAAGTCTTGCCAGCATTTTTGGGGCTGATGGGTGCTGCAGATTTTTAGCTCCCTAAAAAGAAGGGAGGAGGAGGAGGAGGAGGAGGAAGAATTGGCTTTTCTGATCCCGCTGACCAGCACTTGGCTCCTCTGGCAGGAGCTGCCGGAGACCGGAAGGCAAACACAGCGTGTGGATTCCTCCTCCCCCCTTCTCCCCTCATTTGTCCTCCTTACATAAATGCCTCACTGTGGGAAAATGGGATTTTAGCCCACGGGGAGATGTCGGCAGGGAAGGCTGAGGACACGCGGTTACTCCACCGCTGAACTCTTATCTCCTTTGTCTAGCCTATCATTCCGGCCTTACTGTGTCTGCCAAGGCGGCGTTTCCAGCAGCTGTCACAGGATTTGGAGTCTCTGGAGGGATTTGCTGAGCTCCCCGTGGAGAGGTTTGGTGGGAATCCCCTCGGGGTAGCCAGCACTCGGGTGTGTAATGCTGGAGGACGGGCTGCCTCTGGAGTGCCCACAGAATGAATCGATGTGGCCAAAATATTGTTCCACTCAAGGTCAAGAGATGAATTTAACCCCTTTTTCCTTCCCCTAAAAAGTCAGTTTAGGTCACAGGGTTTATATGGGAGCTCTTCTCCAGCTAAAATCAAACACAGGGGATCTGTCGCAGGGTATTCTTCCTACAGCCTGTATTGCTGGGGCATTCTGCAGATCCGTGACTCAACATTTATGTCTTTTAGGGTTAAATCTTCTCCCAGTGGTGCTGTGTGCAGTGTTGTGATGCAAACGGACCATCCCACCGGGGCTGCTGCTGCCCAGGGCTGTGTGTTCCTGTTTGCAGTGTGGGGGGTGTGTGTGCTCCTCTCCAGGAAACAAAACCCAGTCAGCCTTGGGAATTGATCTAAAGTTCAGGTTCAGTGCTATCATCTTAGGGTTTGGTTCCGCTTTTCCTCGCTCCACGAGGCAATCAAACACCCACAGCTCAGCCCCAGCTCAATTCCCACCTGCATCCCGAGTTTGGGATGTGCAGAGACCGGCAGGGCAGAAGTTAACCCACGTTCCTCTCTGGTGTGTCAGCATCTCTGCTCCTCTTGTCGAGAGGGGCTGCTTCTCCAGAGAATGACAGTGATAGCCTCAGGGAACCCCAGTTTTGGGAACAACAGGCCGACAACTGAGCCAAGCTCATATTTTTTTCCACCCAAATATGTGTGAATGGCAGAGCTGCAGCCTGTTGCTGGGGTTTCTAACCCCCTGTCAGTCCTCCCAATCCTAAATACAGCTGTTGCCATGGCTACCCTTCTTTATTTTGAGAAGACACTCACTTGTCCAACAGTTTTAACAAAGGCAAGGCTTCTTTTTGGGTTTGGCTGCCGGGAGAAGATCTGGCAAGTGGCAGATGGGAGCAATGCTCATGGGAGTCTCACCGTGCAGCGGTGCCTGGCACATCTGGCCGTGGCTCTGGGGCTGTGTCTGCTCCCTGCAGTGCTCTCGGGACAAACCTGGGGCCCTGGGCTCTGTCCCTGCACTTGTTGCATGACTTTAATTCCTGCGTCTTCTTCTGCACCCGGTCCTGCCTTTCCAGCTGGGGATTTCCTTGTTTTTCCTTTGGCAGCAGGTGATGGTGCCTTAGAGCCGAGTCCTGGCTGGGTTCCAGCCTGGATTTGGACACTGACCACCCTCCATTCTCTTGGTAAAAGCAAATTGTTCAAGACTTCCTGGCTCCCTGGCCTCCGAACTGTGCGGTGCCAGTTTGGTCGGATGAGCTGTTGCTGTGTCTCTCCACGGAGATGAGGACGGGATCAGAGAGTTTGGGATTACCCTGAGCTGGAAGGGACCCACTGGGATCATCAAAGTCCAGCTCCTGGCCCTGGACATCCCCAAGAGCTGAGATGCTGCTGCATGCAGTGCTGACTCCCTGCTCTGTGTAAAGCTGAACCCACTTTCTCCGGGCTCTGGGGACCTGCAGGAACGGCAGGAGAGATTAAAACTTTCTTTTTGAGTCACTAGAGGTTGATTCAG
The DNA here is from genome assembly GCA_013399875.1 of Gymnorhina tibicen. Taxonomy (NCBI): domain Eukaryota; kingdom Metazoa; phylum Chordata; class Aves; order Passeriformes; family Artamidae; genus Gymnorhina; species Gymnorhina tibicen. The sequence goes on from VXAZ01007607.1 coordinate 89,386, forward strand.
TTTATCTGACTTTTAGAAACAGGGTCGGGGAGAGCCAGATTTTGTGTTCTGACACCCTGAATAAACAGCTGGTGATCCGGAGCTGTCCCTGAAGCCTCCCCTGCTCCGGGATGGCCCCGTTAGGATCTGTGGCTGTGGGTGTTAGCACAGCCCACTGCTACAGATACCTCTCATTGCTGGTGGGAAGTTCCCATCACATCAAAGCCTTGCCCTCAGGAGCTCTGCTAGATAAGACTGCAAGAAAGTCGGATGTAAGAAAGTCAGAAAGCGAGTGCCCAGGGCTCCCAAATCCTCTGGGAGCTGGCTGATGTTCTCAAGCCAACAATTCCATTGGAAAAGGCTTTCTAGCACCCAGGGCCCTTTGTGTGCTCAGCTGGGGAAGCCCTCGGGGTGACATCTGAGCAGTCTGCTGGGAAAAGCGTTCCCAAAAATAAAGCTGTCATGGAGGAGACACTTGGACAGCTGCAGAGATGGCAGAGGAAAGCATCCTTCCAGGTTGGAACCACTGCTGGAATGGTTTGGACAATGTCAAAGTCCAAGTGGGAGTGGCCCAGTCCGGGGGAAGCATCTTCATCACCGGGATGTCTGTGTGTTAACAGAGATAAGGAAGGAGATTGCGTGGCTCACCCATGGCACTGCCCCTTGAGGGAGGTCAGAAGGGACAGGAATTTACTGCTGCAGCATGGCCTGAGTGGGGCTGGCAGGCTCCACAGACCCACTTGGAGTGAGAGCGTGAGGCACTGGGGGCTCTTGGCTCAGCAAGATTTCAGCAGGGAATGGATCAGCACTGGTTCCATGCACACACACATCTCCCCACTCGGTCCATTGTCCTGGAGACTGGAACGATTATGGCATGATTTGCCCCCAAAGGTCTTGGCTCTGCGGGGATCTGGGCTCTGGGAGGTTCCTTTCATCACCTCTCCCCTGAGTGCTGCCATCCTGGCCCATGCGAGGGGATGAGGAGCCTGTTGGAGCTGAGCGTGGTGGCATTCACACATCGGAGTGGATTCAAGTCACCGTCCATCAGGAGGCTTCTCTGGCACTTCCATTTGTCAGGTGGCTGCTCAGCCCTCTCCGTTCCCTGTTTTGTGTGTGATGGGCTGCTTGGGTCAGTTTTTCTCAGTGGGCTGGGTTGTGGAAGGGGAAAAAATCTCTCTCCTGCACTGAGGGCCAGTCAGTGGCTGGGTTGTGGAAAGGGGAAAAAATCTCTCCTGCACAGTGAGAGATTCTGTAAAGGCATCTCTCTCTGATGTCTTTACAGAACAGGTGACTCTGGCTGCTTGAGCCTGGCAGGGATTTGGCCCACAAAAACACAATTTAGCCACTGACCACTGAAACATCTCCTGGGCATCACAGCTTGGGCTCCAAAGCAAAACCTGAGTGCAAATACTGACAAATCGCAGGTGAGACTGGTGTGTGTTATATCGGGAATACCCACGGTCTGCAGCCCAAATGTCCACTCCGTGCTCCAGGCGGGAGAATAAACACATGGAAAAAAATCAGTGGGGATAAATCTGAGGTTTGTGTCATGCTCTGCCTCTTGCTGCCTCCACAGTGGTGTACGAGCACAGGTCCCGGCTGGAGCGGTCCCTGCAGAAGGAGCGAGGGGAGCACAAGAAGACAAAGGAAGGTGAGTCCCTGGCACGGGTGGCACAGCGGTGGCCACGCAAACCCCCAGCTGTCCTCAAAGCCTCTCCTGCCTCAGCGTGGCTGTCACTGAGTGGAATCTGGGAGCAGGGAGGTGACGTGTCCAGTGCCCGCAGGCGGAAGGTGCTGGCAGGTGGGGTCTGTTCTCTCCGCTCCCACATTTGTCCTCAGGCCAATCTGTGAGCAGCAGTCCCCCCTGTCGTGGTATTTGAACCCTTCAAGCGCTGACTAAACCTGGCACTGGACCGTGCTTTTTTCCTGGAAAGATGTCAACTTTCTCCCAAAAGTGCTCAGCTGAAGATGCTGAGCTCCGGCGGTGCTCGGTGCTCTCAGCATCGCCGCCCTCCACCACGGGCAGTGCAGACTGCCAGGTCCTGCGGGCGCACACAGGGAGGCACAAACATACAGGGGATTTTAAGACCATGAAATGCAGCAGGAAGCAGAGAGCCAACAGATGAACTCGTGTGCCTTCCAGCAGAGCGCTGTGCTTGGGTGTCAGGCCCCTCTGCGCCCGATTGCTGTTGGCAAATTGATAGCTTGGGTTTTATCTTTAAAAGCGTGGGGTGACATCCCTGCTCCTCCCTCCGGCATGCTCTGCGCTTCTGGGTGCTGGATGCAACATCCAGGTTTGGCTGAGGCAGAAGCTGCATTTCTGTGCTGCCTCTTTAATTAGTTTGGTGAGAAAATAGAGCACCCTAATTCACGTTACCTTGTCGTGGCACCTTCCTGTTCCAAGCTGGTGGCACAGATGAGATCAGCACTTGAGTTTGGGTCTCACAGCTTTCCCAGAGTCATCTCTCGCTTCTGAGCACCCCAAAAAGTTTTTCAGCCTCCTTGACAGCAAGCTGCAGCTGTTTGTGTGCTGAAGTAGGAAATCACCAACGCGCTCGCCTGTGGAATGGGAGAGGAAGGATTTTCAGGTGGGCAGCTCTCATGGAAAATACTCCCACCTTCCCACGGGCGTGGAATGGTGTCCCAGCAGCATCTGCATTCCAGCTTATTGACTTGCAGCCTTTTGCTCAGCGAGGGGCTGAGTTCCTTCTTCCCTCCCCCTCCCCTCCAAAACACAAACCAGATCCTTGTGAAATCGCAGCTCATTAAATCGCCTCCTTTTCTCCCGTTTCTAGATTTTTTAGTGTACAAGTTAGAAGCTCAGGAAGCTCTCAACAAGGAGAAGGTAGGTGTGGTTTCTCCCGGGGTGTCTGTGGAACAATGGGAAATACTTTTTTTTCTGGTGCCACCGGGGTGGTGAGGCCGCTGGAAGGCAGGGAAGGCTCCGTGTGTGCACGGTACAGGCTGAACTTTGGCTGACTCCGCTGCTCAAGGAGTGTGTGAGGGTTTACTCCGTCCCAGGGAAAGGGCTGGAGCTGTTCTGCCTGTTCTCCCACGAGTGACAGCCGAGGAGATGATTCCCAGCTCCCGGCGTGGCAGGGGAACTGCTGCTCCGTGGGACAGGGGAGGCTGAGTGCGAAGCTCACCCCGGGGAACACGGGCAAGAAGGGCCGTGGTGGTGCTGGGGAAAGCAAATCCACTGTTCCCTGTCTCCAGGGGCTGCCTGATGATTTTCACCAGCCCGTGGACTTCCCACTCGGCAGGGAAAAGGACTCCTCAGCGAGGGCTGGGAAGAAATGCATCCCTGGGATGCAGTCTGTCACATTCACTCAAGTTGTCAGGCTGGATTTATTCCTCTCCCAGAGCAGCTGGGGATGAGATGCTGGAGAAGGGGAATCGCTTTTAGCCCGCTCCTCTGGGGGTGCATGTCAGCCCGTGACAGAGAAATAGCTGAGTTTTTTAATGGTGGGCAAGTCCCTTGCAATGTGGGCTCGTTTGCTGGGGATATTTCAGACTGTGTGAGGATTTATTGAGTATTTATCGTGTTGAATTGGGGGTTGTAGTGGCAGTCCCTGCACGGCGCTTCGTTTGCGCTTCGTGGCACCGCCTCACTTTGCTCTGAAGCGCCCAAACCCAGCTCCCAGCAGATGTTTGCGACCCTGGGGCTGTCCCCTCTCGGGTGCTGCCCCGGGGAAAAAGCCCGCGGGCACAGGGGGTGGTGGCTCCACGCCCGCTGTGAGGGGATGGCGGTGCTGGGGTGAAAGCGGGGACACAGAGGAAGGAGCCCAGCGGGGCAGGAGCTGCGCTGCCGGGCTGGGACAGACCCCTCTGAGGGGAGGTAAATCCCTCTCCTCCGCTGCTGCGTGCCGGCCCAGCTCGCTCTGGCCGCTGTGCCCGGTGACGGGGTTTGCCCGAGGCTCACTCCATTGCCTGGCGATCCATTTTTTGTGCCGTTTCTGTGCGTGGGCGAGAGCCCGAGCCCCGCTGCTTGCTCTGCCTCCCCCTCAGCGGCTGCCGGGAGAGCTCGGCCTGCAGGGAAGGGGCTCGGCTCTGCACAGCTCCCTCAGCACCAGGCCTGGCCCGCTGCAGGGGCTGAGGGCTGGGGGAAAACCGCTCTAAACGCGAATTAAGCGTGCAGTTAATGAGCTGCTGGGCGGGTTGCTTGGGAAAAGTTCTTTTCGAAGGTTCTTGGAAAAGGTTTTGTTTTCCCCAGCCTTGCGCGTTCTGCTGGTCCCCGCGGGCTTGTCCCACGCCTGTGGGTGCGAAGGGGCACCAGGGGTTTGGGCAGGCACCTCCGGGTGGTTTTTTCTCCCTCCCGTGGGTTTTTCTGGGCTCTCACGGCACTGTTGGATCTCTTTTCTCCCCAGCAAGACTCCATGAACAGATACGGGGCCCTCAGCTCCCAGCACAAGATCCTGAAGGTAAGGGAGGCCTGTCTGCTGCGTTTCACGGCACGGAGAATCCCGGGAGGGACCGAGGGGTTCCTGCACTGAGGGAGGAGATCTGTGTGGATCCGCGTTCCTTCCTGACTGCTCGGGCCCCGGGGAGTTTATTCTGTTTATTCTGCCTCAGCTTTCACCCTCACCTCGTGGCAAAGGCAGCCTTTGTGCCCTTCTATCACGCAGGGTTCTGCTGTTTCACCCGGGTCTCTCGGTGTGAAAATGGGTTTATTCATCGGAGCTCGCCCCTCGGGCTCATACAAAATCGTCCAGTCCACGGAAGAAGCTCAGAGCAGGGCAGCTTTTAGCGTTTTATAGAATTTTATATCGTTTTATAGCATTTTATAGCTTATCACGTGCTTTACCTGAAGCATACCTTGATGTTCAGTTTTGCTTTTGCTGGGGCAGTGCAACTGGAGGCTGCTGGGGTTGGTTTTTTAAACGTTTTTAGCCCGAGCCTGGGCAGCGAAATGCTAATTTAACTCCGGGATGGAGAAAGAGGGCTGGGTTCCAGCAGCCCTGAGCACCGCTGGGCTGGATTTCCTGAGCTGAGCTGGACCTCCAGCTGCCTGGCTTTTTTGGATTCAAACTTGGGGGGGAAAAGGGAAGTACAGTTCTGTCTCTTGGGTATTCTCCAGCTCTGTGGGTTCTGGGAACGCTCTGCAACAGCAACATTCCTCTTCATAGCAACTGCAGGCCGAGCAGAACGCTCTGCTTTGCTTCTCTCAAGGGGACTCTCAGGGCTTTTTTTTGTCCTGGCTCCCTTTCTCTTGCTTCCTTTTATTGGAGGGGTGGGAATAAAGAATAAAACCCCAACCATCTATTTTTTTAAACTACATTTACAGCTGCTGAAAGACAAAACTAGCCCTTGGGACTGTGGGAGATTTCAAACCCTCCCCCTCTCCCAGCCTGAAAAAGCAGTTTTTAGCCCAGTTTCTGCTCGTTGTGAGGCTGTGGGTAACACTTTTGGCACTGAGGCCCAGGCAAAAATGCTTCCCAGTGGAACTGGCTTGCTCAGGAGGAAGATTGCTGCCAGGAATGTCATCACCTAGGAAATGGGACACGTCGTGCTGAACAGAAGCAACTCAGCTGGAGGTGCCAAATGTGACCAAAGGGTTCCGTGAAGCCACCCCAGCACATCTGGCTGTGGTGCTCCTGGCCACTGCTGCCACCCTGCTCTGGGCTGGAGTCCTCCCTCGGTGGCTGAGCCACATCTGGAGCTGGCACAGAGGGGCAAGGGGCTTGACTTTGCCCAAAAATAGCAGCTGGAGTTGTTGCCTGTGTCTGGGTTCCTGCTGGGGCCAAGCTTTGTCCTACAAGCCCTTCCTTCCTCTTGAGTGGAGATGAAAATGCTTGGCTGCCATCACTCTGCAGGAGGCATCCTGGCATTCCCTGCAGCAGCCCCAGGAATTCTGACAGGGACTTCCTGAAGCTGCTGGAACACGAAAAATGAGGTGTGGCCTTCCTCTGCTTGTGGGCTCCACATCCAGGCTACTGATTCTGCTTTGTCCAGCTGCTGTCCACAAAGTGAAATCAGGGCAGAAATAGCTGGGTTTGAGGTGCTGTTACTGCCTTCTTCCCCTCCACCTGATCATTTCTGCCCTGGGGAGAGAGGTCTGGAACATCCTGGGGACTCTCTGTTGTTCAGTGATGAGAGACCTTGCTCTGAATTCTTCCAGCTGAGCGCAAGAACTCCTGATTTCTGGGAGATGAGCTGCCTTGGGAATGACACGATTTCCCCAAACTGCAGTGGGAGGGACCCAAAAATGCCAGGACCAGGTGTCTCATCCCTCACCCCAGCTGCACTAAACATCACTTACACGACACCCACGCGCTGTGCCCTGCAGCTGCTGCCTGGCTGAGTGAAACAGCAGAGCTGTGAGGTGGGGAAGGGAATATCCTCACTCAGGTGGAGGTTCCTGGGTTCCTCGGGATGCCTGGCTTTGGTGGGACTCACTCGGTCAGGAACGTTCTGCTCGCAGATAATTAAATTCCCTGCAAAACAATCCCATGTGGGCTGTTCCAGACCTCCTGCCTGCAGCTCCTGGAGGATTGGATTTTGAATCTCTGGATTCCTCCTGGAGCTCGCACAGCCTGGTCCCAGCCAGCCTCAGAAAGCAGCTGGGGATGCTCCCCTCTTCTCTCCCTCCCCAGCCTCCTGCAGCTGTCAGAGGACGAATATTTCCCCCTTTCTTCCTGCCTGGGAGCAGTCTGGGGACCCAAATTATGCACATCACCTCGCAGGCAGAGTATGGCTTAGAAATTAACTGGCCTGAGCTGATGAGGGCTTCAAATTCCTTGAATTTCACAAGAGTTTCGTGTTTAAATCAATCCTCCTTGTGGCTTCTGAGGTGCTTGGTATCAAAATTATTTTAGGGAAGGGGTGCCTCTGCAGTGCCCTCTGCCAGGGGCTCTGATGAGAGCTCTAAGTGCCTTTGAAAGGCAAAGCAGGAATCTCCAGTTCTCTTTATCTTCCCTCCGGATCCTGTGATCTGATTTCCGTGACATCCTTGTCTCTCTTCTTTGCTCTGTCTCTGGGACCCCTCCATCTTTTCCTCTGAACTGCCTGTATTTTTGGAGCACAGCTACATCTCTTTTAGTGGAGGATGATTGCTTCGGGGGGAATGCCCAGGCCACAGACACTGTTGTTTTCCTGGAGATAAATGTCAGCATTTAGAGGTTTGGGGGTTTTTAAAATAAGATTTTTTTTTTTTTTCCTCCCAGGAAGCCTGATTGAAATGGCTGCCTGGGTCCTGAGGAGGGATTGTGTGGCAGGGCCAGGGTTCACCTGGGAGCCAGTCAATCTGCATACATAATTGCTGTTGACAAACTGGATGTGGAAGGAATTGCTCCCTGGGTTACCATGGGAACAACAAAAAAAAAAGAGAGGAGGTGAATTCTGGTTCAGCGGGTCCCAGCAAAAGGATGTTTCTGAGTGTTTTGTTCCTGGGCTCTGCGAGAGGGGAGGGGAGAAGAGAGCAGCTTTCCAGCCCACTTTCATCTGGTGAATTCTTGGCCTGCTTGAAATAGTCCATGGTCTCGTGAGAGTCTTGTTACCCTGGAGCTGGGTGCCTGCGAGCCCCGTGGTGCTGTGGGGAGCGTGGGCTCTGCCGGAGGATCCCTGCACAAGCTCTCCCCTCCTGTTGTAGCAGCTCTTGGGGGTGGCTGGGAGAACTTCCAGGCTGTTGGGAAGCAAACGGAGCAGAGGGAAAACGCCTGGGTGTCCAGGTGTGTGTCCAACACCCGAGGCAGATCTTGGGAATTAGACCCTGTCCCTGTCCAAAGGGGATTATTCCCACCCTGCAGCGTGCTAGTGCTCCATGCCAAGGAGCAGGGAGTGTCCTTCAGAGGTCTGGGAACTCCAGGAAGGCCCTCGGATGGGTTTGTTCAGCGTTCCCTGGGGGTTTGGTTGGATACCAGCAGATGCCATGGCCCGCACTGTGATGGATTCCCGCAGGGAGGAGCAGGAGCAGCAGCAGCTCCTGCCTGTGTCCCAGGAAGGGCTTGTCACCAATTCTGCCTCCAGGGAGACCCCCAAAACCTCTCCCCAAAGCAGAGTTTGGGTGGCATTTCCCACCTTCCCCTGCGCCAGTGAGCGCAGAGAATGTCTGGTTGTACCTGGGATTTCTGGCTGCCCCGCTGGGGGAACAAACATCCCTGCTGCCCCCTCGTGAAACAGCCACGTGGCCACAGCCGAATCACTCCCCTGCTGCTGACCCTGTCCCTTCTCCTCCTCCCCAGAACCAGCACGATGATGTCAAGAAGCAGCTGCTGGACCTGCAGCTGCAGCACAACAGCCTGAAGCTGGAGCACCGCAAGAGCCTGGAGAGCCACAGCCAGAAGTTTGCCCAGCTGCAGCAGGAGAAGGACAGCGAGGTCACCAACCTGCAGGGTGAGGGTGACCTGAGAAAACACCAGGCACGGGAGGGACTGGGATCAGGAGAGGGCACAGGTTCCTCTGCGGGCCCCCAAAAACACCCCCAGGAACAAGTTTGTGTGACAACGTGCAGCGTCCCGGCCTCAGCTGGAGCACTGTCCTGCCTCGGGTGGTGGTGCAGGGAAAAAATCCTGCAAATCCTGGCCCTGGAGCTTGGGAGCAAAACGAGCCACGCTTTTTGTAATTAACGGTGTGGGTCTGTAAAATGCAATTTAATAGTGCAAGTGTTGCAGGCAGTGCTGATCCCTTTAATTCCCAGAGAGTGGTTTTTGTTTATTCTGCTGTTTAATTACACTGTGGGGCTTTTAAGGTTTGCATCTGTTCTGACTTGATGAACAAGTGAAACATCAAACATCAAAATCTGCGTGTTTGGGTTTTTTCCCTCTGCTCAACAAAGCCCAGTGTAATATCTGATCAGCTTTTGGGTCAGAAGTGGGGGGAAATTGAGGACAAATAAGCGAAACCTAAATATTTGATTGTCTCTCTCCCTGGAATGCACATTGTTATAGGGGAATGGAGGGGGTTTTGCTAGGTTGTTTCTCACTGACAGTTCCATTCTCAGTTTGATGTCAACCCTCACTGCAAGGCAGGAGCACGGCACCCAACCTCAGTGGCAAGATGTGTTCTCCTAGGGCTGAATATAAAGAAGAAAAACCCCTGTAATCAGAAATACCTACAATTTTGAGCCTTGTGTGCAGTTCATCCTACTGCAGCCATGGGAAAATTCCCACCCCAGCCCGTAGAGCAGAGAAACCCCGGTGCATCCCGTTCTGGGGATGTTCTGAAGGACCCGGGATCCAAAATCAGGCTGGCACTTTGGGACACAGCCCTTGCTCTCCATCCCAGGGCACGTGCTGACACCCAAACCCCGGCATGGCGCGTGCCTCGGGGCGCTCAGGAGCGTGCAAAGAGCCTGAAAAAGCCCAACCTGGAGGCTGCAGGGCACAGCTGTCCCTTAAAAACCCAGGGATAAACGTGCCCGAGGACAGAGCTGTCCCATGATTATTTTCTCTAAGTGGGTCGTGGGGGTTTTTTTTTTGGTTGGTACCATCAAGAGGCTGCTCCTCTGTGCAGGAGGAGGGAATCTGTGGGCTCAGGAGAGCTGGCAGATCCCTCTCGGGGTTCTTCTTTAACCTTCCAGCTCCCCCAGGAAGGGGCAGTGGCTCCCTGCTCCCCCTTCTCTTCAGCTGCAAGGGGGAAGGGAAATAAAAACCCCAAATTATCTGACTGCTGTGAGAGTCAGCAAGAGAAACACAGCGAGAACCTGAGCTGAGAGCAGGAGTCAGCAAAGATTCCGGAGAGAAGGAATTCCTGGGAGTGAACGATGAGCAGGTTTTCACTTCCTGGGCTTGGAGAGATCTGTGAGGTCAGGAGGAATTTGTGGTGAGAAAGGGAGATGCCACACTTGAAAAAATATCTCTTTTTAAGCAAATTTCTTCTTCTCCTGCAGACACGGTGTTTAAACTGAGAGAAGAGAGCAAGCTCCTCAGGAAGGCCCACCAGGAGGTTCACTCCCAGCTCCTCAGTGCCCAGGTAACCCCCTGGGCTCTGCATTCCCATATTCCCTAAACAATAAACCCTGTCACCAGCTGTATTCCAGGGTGGGGAGTGGCCCAAAACAGTGCTGGGAGGTGTTGGTAGTGTAGATCCATTCAGATCCAGCTGAAAATACAGGTCTGCTGCCCAAAGTCCCCAAATTCCCAACCCTGGAACGCCTCCCCACATCCCAAATACTTCCAAGTGACAGTGAATTGATGGGTACAAGTTTTGCCTCCACCTGGTTTGCCCTGACTGGAAGTTTCCAATGAGTTCATATCCCAGGAACTCCTCGTGGCTGCCTTTTCCTCGTTCCTTTTATGTTTGCTTTGCTGAGGGGTTTTGTTGGTGCTCGTTTTGTTTTTAATGTCAATTTTAAGGTCACATTTCAGGGGGAAGAACTGAAATCAGCAGAGCCTGCTCAGGAGTGAATTTCCTGCTAAACTTTGCTTGCTGCTTGGAAGTTTTCCCACTCTGCCCAGTCCCTAATTTGGTCCATTTCCAGCACATGAAAAGGTCTCCCCCCTCAATTTCCTATAAATAACCAGGGTGGAAATGAGGAGCTTTTCCTGAGTGGCTTTTTCAAGCCCTACTTTTCAGGGTTGGGGATGAAAGAAAGAAGCTGCAGGAGAGAGAGAGGAGGGTTGCATTTGCTTACCCAGCCCAGGAGAATCGATTTTCCCTTGTCTTGCAAAATAAATTGGATTGTCAGGTAGGATTATGCCAATTATTGTCAGCCCCACTGGGATGAGCACATCCAGGGGGAAATGCCTCCACTGGAAGGAAACGGGGGTGACCTGGAGGTACAGGAGGAGAGGGAGGCACAGCAAAGAGCCAGGACACAATCCTTGTGCCAAGGCAGGAGTTAATCCATGGCTCCCGCGCTGAGCAGCATCAGGAAAATGATCAGTGCAACAGCTCAGCACTTCACAAAGGGGAAATGCAGAATATCCGTGAAATCTGGAGGGAAATCTGGGTTTGTCATTGGTGGCTGTGGATTTTCTCCAGCCTTCAGATGTGTAAAATACAGATTTTCTTTACAACGTACCTCCGCCAAAGAGTGGCTGTTGCCAGCAGGGAAATGTTTAACCCTGTGTGAGGTTTCTCCGTGTCCTTCTCCTCCCCTCAGGCCCAGATGGAAGAGTTCAGGCAGCTCAAGGAAGCTCTCCAGAAGATGCCAGGCTTGAGAGGAGGAGGAGGAGGAGGTGGGAAGGGGCAGCAGCCCCTGGTGCCAGCCAGCAGCCAGCTGCAGCCGGGGAGGCAGAAGGTGTGGTATTCCCAGGAAAACCCAGGAATCCGCGTTCCGCGGGGCTCCCGGGGCTTTGAAGGAACAATCCCAGCTCCCTCCAGCTGCGAATTTGCTCTTGTCCTTCCTTCCTCCCTCCCTTCCTTGCAGGCTTTCCAGGCCAGCCAGGAGAACCGTCCTGCCGGGAATGCGCTGCCCTCGGCGCCGCCCGGCGCTCAGCACCCGCCGGGGCAGGGATCCCGTGGCCACGACGGCCCCGGGCAGCAGCCACACGCGCCCTTCAGCCAGCCAGCCCCGGCACACGACACCAACTCGCTGCCAGAGGCCGTGCCAGCCTGGCACGGGGACGGCCACGTGGCCAGGTTCACCCGCACCATGAACAGCCTGCCCAACGGGAGCCCCGTAGGTTCCGCGCTGGCGCTTGCGGGGCCGCGTGGGAGAGCTCAGAGCTCTGGTGTTTGTGATGAGTGTGGGCAGCGCTGGCCTCGCGTCGAACACGCTGAGGGGTTGGGTGGTTTCACGGCCGGGCTCAGGGGTTCTTCTGCCGAGCCTGCAAAGGGTAAATCATCACAGCAGCCCCCCCGCCCCCGCCCCAGCCCTCCTGGGGTGGTTGGGAGGGAGTTATGGACAGCAAACGTCTAAAAAAAGACAATAATTGCAGTGTGGCTGGACTTCAAATACGGTAATGTCAATGTGGGGGTGGGTTTTAAGGTGGTTTTGTTGTTCCTCTTTGCTTGGAGATTCACCTACCCCAGACAAGCCTGGGTCACGTAGGATCTGAATTATTCCTTTTTGGCTGCGTTAAAGGAGGAGTCTCCTACTGCCGGGTGGGCAGGACTGTAGATTTCTTCTGGAGCACTTCTGCATGTCTGTTCTTTGATAAACGATCTTCTGGCCCATAGACCTGTCCAGATTTGGGGGTATTTGGTATCCCAGGTGTCCCTGTATGTCTCCTCTGCAGGACGTGAAGATGGTGATGCGCATCCAGGTGCGAAGCCACGAGGAGAGCCAAGCTCCCGGGCTGTCCCTGGCTGACCCAAGAGAACCCTCTCCAGCAGAAAAACCTCCCATGCTGGACAGCCAGCACTTGGCAGGGAACAGACAGGTGCAAATGCAAAGGTTGGTGACACAAAACTCTCCCGCTCTCGGCGTTTGGGGGGAAGGTGCCAAACAGAAGCATCCAAGGTCTCTCTCTCCTGGTGTTCATTGTGGGTTTGCTCGAAAGGTGGTTGGAGGAACAGCCTTTTTTTGGTGTGTTACTGGTATTGGTGGAATTCCTGGGAGTCTGGTGAGGGCCCAGGATCCAGTGGGTGCTGCGCAGGCACAGGGGAAGCCGTTTGTTGTCTGAGCAGCACTGCCAGGAGACTGCTCTGTTCTGCAAAAGGAAGAAAATGTCTCTCTGTGGCTGCGATTCATCAAAGTCTGGCCACGATCCCAAAAGTGACTCTGAAAATAGTGCTTCCTCCTTTAACTTATTTATCCCCTGTGTGTGTGTGTGCAGGTCGTGTCTGTTCAGTTTATTGGAGCGAACAGGATCTCATTTTTGTTTTATCTGTAGAGGAAACTTCTGGATTTCGTTCTAGACTCAGCCTGATCCTGCCCTTTCTTCTCTTCTATTTTTGTCTGTTCACTTAACCTGTGGCCTTTCCAGGGCAGAGACTGTGCTTTGCTTATTTCTTCAGCTGGCCACGTCCTCCCCAAAGTGCTGAGATAAATCCCACCTGCATGGACACGGCAGGAGCGGCTCAGGGGATGTTCTGGTTGCTGCAGGCAGGGCCTGGCGTGGCTGTGCCAGGGTGAGGGTTGTGATGGCAGGATGGCCTTTCCCCACCATGCAGAGCCCAGCCAGGTTCCTGTCGCTGCAGAAAATGCAAATATTGATGTGTGTGGCGAGGGATCTCGGCGGGGACGGGGATCCCGGGGTGTCCGCTGTGCTTTGCTTTTCCCGGAGCTCTCACCGAGGAGTCCCAGAGCAGCTGGGGGCTGTTGCTCACACGGGCTGAGATCTGTGATAAGGAGCCCATAACCCAACCCTGCCAGAGCCAGGAGCAGCACGGGGCTGCAGCAGAGCACAGGGGGCCCCACAGCCAGAGCTGCTGCCCTGGGAGGCTCTGAGCAGCGGGCTCCACATGAGCTCCTGGTGGCCAACCTGCATTTTGATTATTTTATAATGGGGACGTCTGAGTTGAGGGCTGGGTTGGGATTTTCCTCACTCAAGGGTTTGTGTGCCAGCTTAAAGAGCTGCTGAAGCTGAGGCCATTTGTCCTTTCCAGCAGCTAAAAACTGAAATGTCTTAAATAGATGTTTAAATCTCATGTAGAGGACAGGCTGGAGCAAGCAGCCATCCTGCTTGGAACTGCTGTACCTTCCTGGGGTTAAAAGGTTTTGCTTCACTTATTTTTGAGTCCCTATCACTGGGATTTCATCCTTTCTTTGCTTCTGAAGCTGTCCCTGACTAAGGCTATTGAGCTATTAGGGAAGCATTCATTTTCCTTTAGTAGCATCTTCATTTTCCATGAAGTTGGAACAATGAAGAGGACTCATGGTTTTGGTATTTTTAAAGCCTTGGATGCGTGTGTTTGGGTCTGTGTGAGGCACGAGTAAGAATCTGTTCAGAACTGGAGTTTGCTGCTACGTGGATGTCATTGTCCTATGAATAATATTAAATACAATAAATTGTATTTACAAAGCAGAACTCATTTCATGCTCTGTGCCACATGTTCTTTTTCGAGCAGATATCACAGTAATTAATACAACCTGCTAGTTTTGGCCAAAAAAAGTTAAATTAGGCCAAACTTCTGCACGTGTTGGAGTATTTTTTTTTTCTCTGTTTGCCATTATGAAATAACTTTGTGGAATATTTACTGAGGCAGGGGGTTCTGTCTGGTTGCAGCTGGAAGGACCTCGTCAGCAAGGTGAACGCCCAGATGGACGAGGAACAAGCCCAAGGGTACCCCAAGAACTTCCACTTTGCCCCCAAGGCCGGGCAGGAGGTGCAGAGGGGCAGCCCCCAGCCCCCCAGCCCGAGGAGAGGGGCAGAGCAGGGGGCAGAGAAGGAGAGGGCGGACGAGGAGGAGCTGGAAATGGGTACGGAAATGGTTTCTTTTATGGTGTCCCTCTGCACACGCACACAGAGAGCACTGGCTGCCTCGAGCAGGTCGAGACAAACCACCAGGCTGGTGGCAGGGGCTTTAAGGAGACCCCACTGACTGTCCCTGCCCCTGTCCCTGTCCCTGCCCCTGTCTCTGTCCCCATCCCTGTCCATGTCCATGTCCCTGTCCCTGTCCCTGCCCCTGTCTCTGTCCCCATCCCTGTCCATGTCCATGTCCCTGTCCCTGTCCCTGCCCCTGTCTCTGTCCCCATCCCTGTCCATGTCCATGTCCCTGTCCCTGTCCCTGCCCCTGTCTCTGTCCCCATCCCTGTCCATGTCCATGTCCCTGTCCCTGTCCCTGCCCCTGTCTCTGTCCCCATCCCTGTCCATGTCCATGTCCCTGTCCCTGTCCCTGTCCCCATCCCCATCCCGTGCAGATGCAGGAGTGATCGAGAGGGAGGAGAACAGGCACTTGCAGAAAGAGGCCGTCGTCCAGGAGCCCCTGGTGAGTAACCACAGCATCACAAAGCCACTCGGTGGGTTGGGAGGGACCTTAAAGATCATCTCATGCCACCCCCTGCCACGGGCAGGGACACTTTCCACCATCCCAGGCTGCTCCAAGCCCCTGGCTGTGGGAACTGCTGCTGCCGTGTTTCATCTGGCTTGGAACAAAAATCCAGCAATTACCCAGGAGTTTCTATAATGTGCAACTCCAAACTCCTTGGATCTGGAGGGATTCAGAGGGATAACAAAGACTGGTTTGGGGGGTTTTTTAACAAACACAGGCTTGGAGAGGTGCAACCCAGTGCTCCAAGCCAGCGCTCCTGCTCGCTGGGGAAGGCATCGTTCTCCTCCCAAGGGAATGTCCTGCCAGGTATTTCTTTTCTGGTCCAGATGCCAGATGATGCTGCAGATCCTGCCCAGGACCCCAATAACCAAGGTGAGGACGAGTTTGAGGAGGCTGAGCTGGAGAGACCTGACTTTGAGGAGAAGGTGGGAGGCTCGGAGAAGTTCAAAGAGCCCAGCGTGAAAGAAGAGTTGAAGGAGAAGCCAGCGAAGGTGACTGCCTGGGGACAACCAGCAGGGCCAGGGAGGGATCCCCAGCTGTGGGTGGGTGGGCAGAGAGCTTAAGGACTGAAAGGGAAACACATCATATTCCTGGATGGATCCATGATCACACTGCGAGGATGTGGCAGGCAAGAGAAAGCTCTTTGGCAGGTTGGTCAAAACCAACCTAATTTTTCTTCCACTGGTTGTAATGGAGCTTGAAATTTACATTTCACAGGACTTTTTGGTGCTTTGTTTTGATTCTGCTTGTGTTTCTTACCAGTGCAATCAGCTGTGCAAGCCCAGCTCCGGGGTAGAGCGGAGCAGAATAAGCAAAGGTGCCAGAGTTTAGGGAATTATCTTTCAGCCAAGTGCCAGAGCCTGCTCTGGCCTCGTCCTCTCTGCTTGTCAAAGTCCCCCCGGGCACTTGCAACACCTTGATGGCTGGAGAGATGTGGAATAGGGCATGGCTCACTCCCAGCTGCTCCTGCAGAGGGGCTGGGACCAAAAGCAGAGACAACAATCTGAGCCTGTGCTCGGGTTCTGGTCAGCGCAGCCTTGTCCGAGGCTCCTGGCAGCAGGGACAGCATGGGAGAGCTCTGCCTCCCTGTTTGCCTCCTTGCAGATGGAATCCATTTATTTCACAAAGTGTTTCTTGCTGCCTGAAGGCAGCCTCTGCATCAGGGAAATGTTCATTTGTTTTGACAAGCAGCTGAACGTTGCTTGTTTTAAAAAAGGAGTGTTTTATCTGTCAGGCTCTAAAATCATGATTAATAGTGGGATTAAGGAAGAAAAAAAGAAATCCAGGCCAATGAAATCAAACAAGAGGGAGATGCTGGCACCAGCAGAACAACACCTCCTTGAGATTGGTGAAAATGTGGAAAGAATTAATGACATAAATACCTGATCAGTGACATAAATACCTGGCTTTCAGATCTGGCTGTGCTCTGCTCCCTAAAGCTCAACCCTAAATAACTCAAAGTTTCCCTGAGTCCCGGGGCTTGAGACAACAGCCCTGGGGCCCTCCTGCTGCAGGAGACACCTCCCTCTCCGGGTGGAAGGAGCTGCCAGCAGGTGGGAAAAGAGACCGGATGGAAAAATGGAGTTGGGGTTGCCTGACTGTCCCTCTGCTCCCCCTGATTCCTGATGCAGCCCCAACTTCCAGGCCTGGGGCTCTGATCCAGGGAGCTGTGGCCCTGGCAGGGAATGGGAGCAGGCTGGGGCACTCTCAGCAGTGTCTGGCTGTGTTTTTCAGGATGCTGGCAGACCTGCCAAGCCCAGGGAAGACCCACTGGACGACTACCAAGAAGATCAGGAGCAAGAAATTGTACGACACCAAGGTTCTTCCTCTTTCCCTCTCTGGTGTGGCGTCACCTGGGTGTGTTGGCAGCCAGGAGCTGGGGAGGACTCAGCTTTTAGGGACTCCAGGTCTGCCTCTGCCTGCTCAGTGAGGTCTCCAGAGCAAACCTGGAGCCCACTGCTCCCTTTTCCAGGTGTTCAGAGCTCCCTTTGTGCCCTGTGTCCCCTCCTTTTCTGTCTGCATCCATCTGCAGCAGCTCAGCTGTGGGATGCTTCCCAAGCAGCAGCTGGGAGGAATCACAGGAGGAATCACAGGAGGAATCACAGGCTGTGCCAGTGCAGCAAGGCCAGATCAATGTGTTTCTTCAAGCATGAGCTAGAGAGGATCACTCCTGGCTCACAGAGATAGAAATGAATCCTCTTCCAGCCTCATTCGTTCTCTCCCTGCCCTTTGTGAGTGGCTGCTGAGGGTTTTTTCTGCAGTTTGCCCAGGACTGCTGAGGAGCTGAGGGTTTGGGCTGCCCGCTGGGAATGAAGGGAGTGGGGAAATAAGGGGTGGGCAGAGCAGAGGTGGTGTCAGGTCTCCTTCCCCTGTGTGAATCCAGGCCTCTTGGGGGTGTGTACACTGGGTGCTTAGAGCTAAAATCATCCATGAGGGCTGTGCTAGCTGCTGCACGTCATGGGTGGAGTTGTGACACAGTTGTAAATGTGGTGGATGTAGGATATCTGCCCCTCATATCAGCTCCTCATATCAGCTCCTCATATCTGCCCCTCATATCAGCTCCTCGTGCAGCAGAGGCGACAGGCTGAGATGTCAAAGCTGCATTGCACTGCCAGGATATTAAACGTGCTTAAAACACCTGGGCTGATCATGGCAACACCTCTGTGTCCTGCCAGTGACACCTGAAGGTCCCTGGCACAGGCGGATTCCTCCCTGTTTGCCCGGGTTTCCAAAGCTGGGCTGCTTTGGTGGGACTGTGCTCGGGAGCAGCGTGCTGCTGGCTGTCGTTTGGGGTCTTCCTTTCCAGGCCTTGCTGATTTTTTCCTTCCTGCCTGTCCCCTGTGCCCCCAGGAGGATCATGGAGGTGAGGTGGATGACCACGATGACCTGGAGCTTGTCCAAGAGCGGAGGGGCCGTGCGGGAATGCAGGGAGCTGGCGGCAAGAAGGATGACTACTTCTGAAAGCTGCTGAAGGAAAACGGGCTACCGCAGGAACGAGGGGATGGGAACTCCTCCTGGGAACTGGCTCCTGTACTAAACACTGCCTGGAACAAAGGCAGGAGGAGGGAACTCTCCACAGGCCCTTGCAGGGGGTTTGCAGAGCAGAATTCCATCTCGGCGTGGGGCCGCCGCTGCCTCCCCGGAGTGCTCTCAGACTGGGAATGATCTTATCCTGCTGCTTTCCTTAGAAGCACTTTCTGATTTACTGTGTTCTGCGCCTTCTCGTTTTTCACGTCCCCTTTCGAAGCTGGAGAGGGGTTTTTTTGTGGGTGTGGGGGGTGTTTTTTACCCCCCTGGGCAGCGGAGGGGTGCTTGAGCTGGTCCCTGGACTCACTCGACTGATCTCTAATACAAAGGAATCTGTCTTCATAAATCATTTTGCTCAGCAGTGTTTCTTTAACACACCCTTTGCTCCCCTCTGAGTAGGGTGGGGAGGGAATCAGAGGAAATTTCCTGCTCTTTGTCTGGAGCTGTGCAAGAGCACCAGCCATGGCCAGCAGCGTGAGTGTGCGTGGAACCCCTGGACCCCCTTCCTGGTGCCTGGACCCTCCAGAGACTCGGAGTAGATCCTTGTTAAAGTTCTCCTTTCCCTGGCTTTGAGCTGTTTGAGCTGTGGCAGGCCTGCTGGGCTCCGAGTGTCCCCGTGGAATGCTGTGCATCCTCCCTGAAGTCCTGGGCCCCTGGAGGTGAGGGCTGGCCTGAGCTAAGACAGGCTCTGCCTGGTGGGGACAGGGACAGCCACACCAAGAAACGGGAAAGAAGGGATATTTACAGCCCAGCTAATGCAGTTCCAACCTGCTTGGCTTATTTCCAGCCTCCCAGTGTTTGACAGGGAGCTAAGATAAATTTTTTAATATTTTTTTAAATTGGCAAGTTGGGTATTGTGTTGATGCAGTAGATTGAAATCTGTGATAACTTCACCTGGCCTCCAAAAGACATCTTACCTGACCTCAGGGAGAAAGCAGGAACAGTCAGGTGGAATTTAAAATGAAAGGAGAATGGGCTTAATCACGATATCTCAAAGCCCAGGACCTGTTCCAAGTGATAAGAACGGGGCAGAGCTGCCACACCCCCTGCCCTGTGCCAGACCCTGTGTCTGAGCTGTCTCCTGCTTCCTCATCACCACGCTCGAAATCCCAGACTCTGGGACCTCACTCATCAAACCCAGCTTGTGGCTGAGCGTCGTCACCTGGTAAAAAATCAGAGCATCTTTGTTCTCTATTTGAATTAGTTGGGCTCTTTTTAATCCCTTGTTTGTGGCATATTTTGCAAGCACTTTTAGACACTGGGGAAAACAATATTTATTTCCCAACGAGCTCAGCCTTTTTCATTCTGACAGCATTGATTGGTTTTTTCTTCCACTGGTTGTAATGGAGCTTGAAATTTACATTTCACAGGACTTTTTGGTGCTTTGTTTTGATTCTGCTTGTGTTTCTTACCAGTGCAATCAGCTGTGCAAGCCCAGCTCCGGGGTAGAGCGGAGCAGAATAAGCAAAGGTGCCAGAGTTTAGGGAATTATCTTTCAGCTGAGTGCCAGAGCTTGCTCATGGAGCTCACTACAAAACTCTGGTGGGGTTTAAGATACCCAAAATGCCCTGAGATGGTTAATGCTGCGTTAGTGCTTTGTCCTGCCAGCCCTGCTGTGTGAGGCAAGGCTGCTCCTCTATAAATAACACGCTCACAGCAGATCAGCTGGGGTTGCAGTCACTGCTCCAGAGCATCCTGACCAAAAACTGCCTCCCGTTCCCAGCTGGGCTGGTGAGATGCTGTTGTTTCCCAGGTTGGAGCAGCATCCCTGACCACACAGGCCGTGGCCCCAGCGCCACAGCTCCGTGCCCAGGCTGCCCCGGCTGTGTCCAGCACGGCTCTCCCTGCCTGCTCCTCTCATTCACTGCTCTCCCTGAGCCTGGCGCTGCCAGAGCGGGGAGGTTCAGCCCTCCCTGGGAGTGAATCAAGCACTGGGAATAGAAGCCCGGTGGGGGTGAGGCTGCTCACTGATTCAGGCTGCAGGAGGATCTAAATTAGGAGGCAGATTCTCTGCGTTTGCATGTCTAGGATGAGTAATCCTCGAAGTTATGACTTGGAGGGAACTGGAGCAACTCAGGCCTGAATGCAGAGCTTGGAGGATGCTTTAGGAACCATATGTCATATGCTGCCCTTAGCTGAGAGCAAGCATCTCTGCCCTGGAGATCGTCTCCCCTGGCCATATCTCAGACTAAAATTAGCAGGGTGTTGCATAAATTGTGAGCTGTAGGTTGTCAGGGCTTCCTTGCCTGGCCCACAGCGAGTCGCCGTTCCCCGTTTCCTCTAAGAAGAGACAATAAACCCAGTGGAGGAGAACCAGAAAAGCCAAAACCCCGTGGTGCTGGGTCTGTCTGGAGGCCTGTAAAGCAACCTGGGATGCTGCTGGGTTTGAGATGCTGCTGGGGGCTCACAGCTGAAAGCAGATCACGGGGTTTGGCCCGAGCAGCGGAACATTGAAGCGATGACATGGAAAGGCCGGGCTGAGTTTCGCTGCAGACTGGGGCACAGAACGAGGTCTCAGGAAACAGATGGATCGCTAAGAGAGCAAACAATGAGACAAAGGATTCACGTGAAGCCAGCAGAGGCAGGCTGACCAAGCCAAAGCACGTGGACTTGCTTGGCTCTGGCATAAATAACTGGGTCTTTGCTCAGAGACACAGTGCAAGGCCAAAAGTGCACGAACAGGTGTAGTTAACCTGTAGCGTTACGAATTTTTTGATGGGTTCAGGGCCTTCACTGCTGTGCCAACCATTTTCCTTCCCTGCACCACGCTCCAGACCCTTGGATCCCCCAGCAGAACTCACAGAGTGAGTCGTTAATCACAAGAAACCACAGAGGCTGCTGCCAGATCTCTCCCCGGGACATGGAAACAATGACAGCTCTGGAGTACAATCTGCTCTTCATTGCTCTTAGGAGAAGGACACAAAGTTTGAAGGAGGAAAAACTTGCTCGGTTTGGCTCCAGCCACTTCCTGAACAGGCTCACATTTCTTGGGAAGGGCCGTCAGGTCTCCAGTTCTGCATCCTGGCTGGAATTCCACAGGTAAATTTGCCAAGAAGTGCCTTCAGCAGCACAGCACCTCTTCCTGCTCCAATAACTGAGTGTTTTCCAAGCCATAACTCCACCTTCAGCTTCCTTTTCTATGCTGATCCTATTTTTTTATTGATTCCCATTGGTCCCTCTTTGGTATCAAAAGAGATTTCTGGCAACTTTCCATGGGCTAGGAGACACCCCCATCAAATCTGCTCCAAAACTAGATGTGGGAATAACTTGCAATACCTGATACTGTTAAATTAAAGATTTCTTTAGGAACGTTACACTTGAAAAATCCAGTAAGAAAAGGTGTCCTGGTGTCAGACCATTCATGTTCAATGCAGCAGAAAGCAAAATTATTTAAACAAATTCCACACTGCTGCAAATGACACTTTGTGTATATGCAAGCACCGCCTTCCACGCATGATTTGGGTTTGGTTTTGTTTAGGCTGTGCAATGAAAATAGGCCTCGGGATCTGATTTTTGCTCTGTTTTCGACTTACATAAGACAATTCAAATTTTGCTTTTAAAGAAAAACATACACAGTAATCTGCAGATCTCGTGTTTCCAAATAGGTAACACAGTGAAGGACTGCAGCAGCGCGTTTAGGCACATTTCTGAGGGTTTAACAAAGTAATATGTTCATTATTCTATTTTACAAGTTAAATATAGACAAATGCTTATGTTTTGCTATAAAATCTGGAACACTCTATGTTCAATCACAACTCTATGTGAAACCTGATCAAAACATAAACAAAAAGAAATGTCACTTTTTTTTTTCTCCAACTCAGAAAAGAAAGGACTTAAAGCAACTTTTACCAATTTAACAGCCCAAGGGATCTCCAAACACTGTTTAAGCCTGTATTTTTATTATTGTTTCATTAGGGCTCTTTCCTTTCCACATTTAGACAAGTCAACACACTCGTGTACCTCCCTCAAGGTCGTTCAGAGAACGTTAATTATGGTGTGATGCTGGGATGGAGCACTGCCGTCTCCTCCTGCGCTGCAAAATCAGCTGCTGGCTCCAGCTCCGAGGATGCATGAAGGGCTGGTCCTGCTGCAGAGGGAGGAAATGGCATTTGGGGGAAGCGGCAGGAAGAGGAGTATCCTCGTTCCTTCTGTCTCAGGGTGTGCGCTAAGACCCAGAGTTACCCCTGCTCTCAGCGGACCTCCTGGGAGGGTCTCGCGTCTTTCTCCCTGCATTACATCCTTGCCGAGTTTATCTGAATTCCCAAAGCCAAGAGGTTAAAGCAGCCTGGGTGTGCGGTTATCACCGCTTTAAAAAGAAAATAAAATCCGTGTAAGCTCCATTTCTTCGAACAAGGTGAAGGGGAAGCTCCGTCACCTTCCCCAGCCCTGCCACGGACCGCAGCCCTGCTGGTGACAGCCCCCGGGGACAGAGGCACCTCCCGGCCATCCACAGGCACATTTCTGGGGGTTTTAACCATGTAACGTGAGAATTGCTGTATTTTACGGGTTAAATATAGACAAATGCTTATGTTCTGTAAAAATTAAAGCAGGATCCTATGTAAAACCAGATCAAAACCACGGACAAATTAAAAAAAAAAAAAAAA
>VXAZ01007607.1:119003-142933 GCA_013399875.1 Gymnorhina tibicen
CCCGTCCCTGGTCACCACAGAGATCAGGGCCTGTCCCTCCTCCTCCCCTCACGAAGTTCTACACTGCAATGAGGTCTCCCCTCAGACTCCTCCAGGCTGAACAAGCCCTCACGCTCCTCATAAAGCTTCCCCTTCACACCCTTCGCTACCTTCCTCTGAGCAACAACACCTTAATATCTCTTTTTTATATTATTCATCGCCCCAAAACCGCCCCAAAAGTCGGGGCGAGGCGGCACAACCCTCCCCCTCCACGCTGCGCCTGATGCTCCCCACAGCCCGCTGACGACTCACACTTAACCCGCCCTCGCCCAGCACNGCGTCGGGGCCCGCGCCCGGCCCGGCAGGCCCACGGTTGCAGGACAGCACCCCGTCTTCATCCCGCTTCCACCCCGCCTTCACCCTGCTTGTAGCCGCTTTTCACCCCGCTTCCACCCCGTTTGTACCCCCTTTTCACCCCCCTGGTACTTCCTTTCACCCCGTTTTCACTTCACCTCCTCCGCGCCCCGCTCCAGGCCGCGGCCGGGGGTCCCGGCCCTCCCTGACGGACGTGCGGCCCCAGTGCTGGAAACACCGGCTGGGGACTTGGGCAGAGCAGGGCCTGTGTCTCGGCGTGTGGAAACTTAAGTGTTCCCTTTTTTCCTTCCCCCCTCCCCCCCTCCCCTTTTTTTTTTCCTTCTTTTTTCCTTGAATGCATCTGAAGGGGGCCCACAGGGAAGCCGGAGAGGGACTCTTCGTCAGGGGCTCAGGAGCGGGAGTGATAGGACAAGGAGTAATGGGCACAGAGTGAAAGAGGGGAGATTTAGGCTAGGTGTCAGGAAGAAATCTTTTTAGTGTTGTAAAAAGGGTGGTGAGACGCTGGCACAGGGAGATTGTGGCTGCCCCATCTCTGGAAGTGTCCAGGGCCAGGTTGGACGGGGCTTGGAGCAACCTGGGATAGTGGAAGGGGTCCCTGCCCGTGGGTCGGGTTTTAAGGTCCCTCCCAACCCCCTAATATTCTGTGAAGGTTAAGCCACTCCATGCCCTGAAAGGGAGCCCTTTCCTCTCTCAGGAGAACCAGAACATTCAGTTCAGAATGCTAAATGTCTTTGAGATTATAGGTGTTAATCTGTTTAGCACTCCAGGCGCTCTCAGCTTGGCTGAAAAGGTGAGATGGGAGACTGGGGACAGACTGACGGGCAGGAGGGACCTGATCTGCCTGAAATCATGTCCCTAAATCTTCCCTTGGCACTGCAGGAACATGATAAGGGTGGTCAGGTTTATTTAATTAAAGTTATGCAAAGAAACACTCACGTTAGAAATCCACCTTGGTGGCATAGTAAGCAGAAAAACTGTGTGAGAGCTGTGTGCTACATGTAAATAAAAATAAAAAGCTTTGAAAGGAATAAATAATAGAAGCATTTGGTCTGGCAGCCATCTTACTGTGACAGCATTTCATGCACTTCACGCTCCCACTTGGCATCGGATATTACCTGATGAAAACATGACATTGTTTTTCCTCTAATAATGCTGGAACTGAGTTTTAATTGAAACCTGAGTTTTAAGGACAAAGTTAAATTTACTTGTAATGTCTGGCCTTTTCTTTCCCCAGTGTTTTTGCAGAAATAAATCACTTCCGGTGTGACTGATGTTTGCCAAATGTGGCGGGGTGGTTTTTTAAAGTCCCTTCTCCCTTAAGATTGTAATTTAAAAGTAAGAAAACCGTATTTAGAAAACATTTAATTTTATTAACATTAACTTTTGTAGTTCTAGCAGCCGTGGCATAAATGGCAAAACAGAGATAAATTGCTGATGCTGCTCTAAAGAAATAACTGCCCATTTGCCAGTAAACTGCTGGAAAATGTGTGTTGGCTCAAAGCCAGCCTGCCTCACCAGCTCAGGGCAGTGTCTTGCTCTGTGTTGCACTGCAGTTGGAAAAAACACGTGATTGAAAGAGGAAGAAGAGTTAGGAAGAAACTGAGGAATTACAAAACTTGAAGGTGTTTTGTAAGTGGATGACAAGACTTTAAAAGACACGAATTCTTTGTGCTGTTGGAAACCAAAGTCTGGGGTCCAGCATTCGGTGTGCGCTTGTGTATTTTGTAATTAACCAAGCTTTTTAAGCACTTTGTTCTAATTTTCCACCAGAAGTCAGACTGAAGGTCTGTCTGAAGTCGGTAGAGTTAAGAGCCATCACCACAGGGGTGTGTTGGGCTGAGGAAGCAAAGGGGGAACAACAGGAAGAGCAGTGCAGAAAGACTCGATCCCTCCTTCAAAGCTGTCAGACTGGCTGTGTGTAACCCTCCCCTCGGTCAGCTCTTACTCACCCTGCAATGTTTGCTTTTGCAGATGTGACGTGCGGGCTCTGCTGGGGTGGGGTGAGGTGAGAAGCAGAACAGGCCTGTTACCAACACAAACCCACAACGCAGCCTCGCGCCAGCTGCTGTGACAAAAATTAACTGTACCCCGGCCAAAACCGGCACGTTCTGTAGGTGATTTTATCTTTTATGCTTTGCCGTAGAGCACGCAGGCTTAGGCCGTGGTTCTCCCTCAAACAGAGGAGGAAGGCAGAAGGGCAAATCTCTCACAGCCAAACTTTTTTATGCAGCAGCTTCCCCGTTCCCGTTTGCTTGGTGGTGCCCTGATGGCTTTGGAAGGAAGTTACTGAGTTCAAGTTCTCTGTGTCACTGTTAATGAGAACTCCTAAAATGCTGATACACGCTTCAGCCACGGACTCCTTGTTTTAGAAAGCTAACTTTTAGGAGATTAGGAGTATGAACATGAGATCTTAATGGCAGCAGAGGAATTCAAATATTGCAACCCCTACGGCAAAAACTTAAATTTCATATTGATGGTAAGACTTTTAGTTCAGCATTGACAATGTGAGAGAACTTAAGTTGCACCCGTGCTGTTTCCATAAGTTGTTACTCACAGCTTCTCTCCTGACATCATCTGTCAGCACCAAAATGCAGTGAGGTATTGACATTTGTATTGCCTAATTTAAGAAATCCTGAATTAATAAACCCCCAAGAAGGAGATATTTTCACATTTTTATATTAAAGCACACTTTCATTTGACAGTTTAATAGTGATAATGCAAATTACAATAAGTTGTTAGTATTCAAAATGAGCTAGCAGTGCTTTTGTCCTGCTGTTCAACAGTGTGGGCTTGTTTTGGGGAGTGCTTTGGTTTTTTAAATATTGATTGGGTGGCATAAGATATTTTCTAAGTAGCCTACAAGGGTTGCTGGTGATTTTCCTGCTACCTCTTGGGGAAAGGGATCTTGTGGTAAAATTAGCGATTTGTCCCCTGAAAGTCTTCACCACTCTCAGCTGCAGTGGCACTGCAGGATTTATTGCATTTGTTTTATTATTTAGTAATACTACAGCCATTGTAAAGAGAGGCTGTGCTGTTACAAACAGAAAATAAGCTGCAAAACACCTTAATTTAATAAGAACGTCTGAGATCCCTGAATAATAGTGAAACAAAAGAAAGGTGTGGACAAAAGTTCATATGTCAAGCTGCACAGATTAATATTATTTCTCCTGCCAGTGCCTGAAACGGAATGGTACCAGTCTGTGGTGGGTTAGTGCAGTTCCAGGTCGGTCTCTGCTTTCAGACGTGTTTGCAGTGAGCTCTGAGCTCCTTTGGAGGGAAATGCTCAGGGGCACTTGAGTGGTGCTCCTGAGCTCAGTGGAATGAGCTTTGGACTGAGAGGTGAGCACCTGCTGAAAATGAGATCTGCTCAGTGACTCACTTTGTCCTTAACATGTTGGCAGTTTATCTGCATCAGCACTAATGGTACTAATGGAAACAACGACCTGAAATATGATAATTACTGTTAAAAGTTTAAGCTCCTCATTTTCACAAATCAGTGCTAGGATAGTCTGTTAGCCTGTTTTACCCTTTACTCTTCATAACAAAGCTCATTATTTTCCATCTTATGGGTAGTTTTACTAGGCCAAAAGCAAATGCTATATATCCATTTTCTTGTAGGAATTGCTCATTGTTAAAAATGTGCCACATTACCGCAGACACCTGATGATTCACTACACTGGATGTGTCCAGCTGTTCAATAAAAGGCTCCTGAATAATGGCTCTGTGCAGGCATTTTTCCCTCTGCTGTGCCCCAGTTGTTGCAAGAACTGTGTTGAAATGGTTTTAGGATGTTTCCTAATGGTAGCATTTCATTGTACCTGGGGCATAAATAGTGTAAAAATTGACATTACCACTCACCAAGGGGCAAAGCACGAAATTCCATGTGAGGAACTCATATATTCCAGCTCTTCAAGGAAGTAATTTTGAATGGGTCATGGGCCTTGGAGGCACAAAATTTTGATGTATTGAATGTCAGAGATTTCAGATTGGCTTTATATGAGATCATGCAAACTTCAGGGACATCTACAGTAATTGGAGGTGGAGGTTTTAATGTGTGTGATCCAAGCAGACCTGTTTCAAAGAATAATATTAAAGGGGAAAAAAAAAATAAAAGTTAGGAGGAAACCATAGAAGAAAAGATCAAATTGAAACATGAATTTTTTAGCACTGCAATTTCTTCTGCACATATTATGCCTTTCTTCATGTCCAGTAGAAGCAGCAGAATCAACACTTGGGTCTGCAAGTATTGCAGGGAAAATAAATGAACAGTGACTCATAACTGCACCAGTTACATGTGATGGAGGACTGGGAGGGGCAAGGAATTGCACTTTTTTCCACTTGTATCCGTTTTCAGTCATTAGTCCTGCAGAAAGAAGCAAAAAAATCATCGTGTAGCTTGTCTGTTTACAGAAATAGGGACCTATAAATAGTTGCTGGAGGAAAAAGTATGGGGAAGCAAGAAAAGAGAAAGGAGGGGCTGTGTTCCAGTGGGAGGAACTGAAGGAAATAAGTGTTGTTAGTTGCAGAGCAGTGTTTGAGTTTGGGGCAGAAGGTGATCACAGTCTCTGCCCAGAAGCATTTGGGATCACTTTGAAGATACCCTTTGAAGGCAAACAGTTTGAGTTGGTGTCTTCTGCTGAATTTCCTTGTATGTGCAGACCAGGGAGTCAGGGACTGACTCTTGCACTGGGTCCCAATTCCATTCACTCTCCTTGGAGGAAAATACTGCAAATTTGGGGTCTTTCGGGGGCTGTGGGGACACAGACACTGGGGTTGTTCACTTGTTATTTGTTTTAACATTGTTCACTCCATTCAGTCTCCGCTAAAATCACTGATGCTGAAAGTGTGAGTCCTTAAAAAAATTGGTTAAGTTGTGGTCTCGCTGTTTCAAGTTATGTTGTCATTACAGACCCAAATGTTTCAGCCTTCTGGATGATAGCAACAGTATTTTACCATGTAACTTTGTCCATCAGACCACCAGAAAATCTTTTTTTTGTCCCATTATTCATCCAATAGATTGTCATATTTGTTAATATTACTGAAGGATGTGTTGAGGTTCAAGTACAAGTACTGCAGTTCATCAGCGAGAACATTTTGGCATTACTCCTAAAGACAAGCAGGTTCCTGCCTCTTTTTTTTTTTAATTATAACTATTCAACAGGTAGTTGTTCATAAGAATGGAATGAAGTAATCCCTGGTTTATCCAAGAGTTTTAGAGAGCAGCCAGCAGAACATCTGCCCCACTTGTATAAAGGTAATTGCACTGTGTGGTTTTCAGTGCCAGGCACACAGATGCTTGTCCTGGGCTTATGAAATTACACCAGAGGCAGTTTTGGCAGCGAAGTGAGAAGAATAATGCAGTTGGGCCAGCAGTCTTAGCAGGACATTTAAGTATTGACCAGTCAGTACAGTTATTTATTTGTATTAAGAGAAAAACATCTCTGCTTCCACTGTGGTGTCCATGAGTGAATACACAGCACACGCTTGTTGCAAATCCAGGATGTCTGAAAGCACAAAAGGAAAGCATGAAGGACATTTCCAAATAGTTGTGTTCCATAATTGTAAGAAAATTCCTATCAAATAGAGGTGCTTCTTTAGGAATGGTGTGAGTTTGGATTGCAAGGAAAATACATGTTGGGTACTCCTAGCAATTTGGTTGCCCAACTGTTTGGCTGTGATTTGGCTGCTGGCAAAGAGGTGTTTTTAAAATTCACTCTGTGTTCTTCAGCACTTTAAAAATTAAAGTCTGTCCAGTCTAATGGCTTTCTCTCCCCCCTCCCCTTGTGTCTTTCAGCAAACGAGGATTCAGCGTCCGATCCTTTGGCACAGGGACTCACGTGAAACTGCCAGGACCAGCCCCGGACAAGCCAAATGTTTATGACTTCAAAACAACATATGATCAGATGTACAATGATCTGCTTAGGAAAGACAAAGAACTGTATCCCTGTGGCATGGCCTCTTTAAAAAATCCAGTGTGGTTCATCCTTGAAAGGTGTAATTCATTATTTGGCATTAAGAATCTAGAGTTGCTTGGCTGGCGAACTTTAAAATGATTTTAAGTTTCTAGGAGGTTTTTTTTAACAATGGGCCTCTAATGCTCCCTTGTAAATTGTTACCCAGTTCCAATGCACACATTCCAAATGCTCTTTTGTAGTGTGTTACCGTGTTTAGCTCTTGAATGAACACATCAGTACCCTCACAGATTGTCCATTGCCTCCCCTGCACTGTGGATCCTTCTCAGTGCAAAGACTGTCCTGGTTATGGATTTGGGAAGAGCGACCACCTCGACTTTAATGTTGTATTTAGCTCAGACAAACTGCCAGGTAAGGCTTACAGAATACTTTCTCTGGGAGAGAGGATGCCTTTCATTAAAGAGCTCACCCTTCTCACTGAGGATTTTGTGATATGTGATTTGCTCTGTGCACCGAGAAAAAATAACCCTGTAGTTTGTTATAAAGAATGGACAGAGGAGAGCCCAATAACATTTAATCCTGGAGAGCAAAGGTGATCAGGGTTAGGCACACTACTAAAAATGTCCAAACTGCATTCTTTTAAAATTCCTATATTTAAAGTTGATTTTTTTTTTTTTTTTTTTAAGAAAACCCACAAACAAGATTTGGGGAACTCATTCTAGATGTTTTTTCAATAAGGATCCTTTTTTAAAAAAAAGTTGAAAATGTAGGATGTAGTCTTAAAGGATCACATGTGATGTGCTGGTTTATTTGATTTTTTTTTTTAATCCCTCTGCCTATAGAGAAAAGGAAAATCTTGCAAACCCATCTTAATGAGGTATGCCATATCCGTATCCTGATTAAAAGAACTGCTTAAAAGAAAATTCCTTGAGCTGAGAATTAATTTTAACAAGCACGAAGGACCTGTGATTTCCTTTTTGAATTCTTCATTGCTGCTGTGCTGAGTGTGGCAGTACTTAAGGAAAAACCCAACAGAAAGCCAACCTGTTCCCCCCAACTCAGCATGTTTTGGAGTCACCATTGTGGTTCTGCTCCACGCTTTGCTGTGTTCCCCAAATAAATTTGCAGTGTTACAGTTAAACCTTTTCTCAAGATACAGGAGGTTTAAACAACAGCCACTGCAAGGGAAATAGGGCAACAGCAAATGCCTCTGTGACTTTGCTTTTTTGATTCTCAGATAATTTTAGGTTTTCAGACTGAAGACTGTCAGCACAGAAAGCAACTCCATTTCCAGAAGTGGGTTTTGAGGGTAAAGACTTTAACCAAAACCAGACCTGCTCTCATCAGCGAGTTATGGAATAGGTTTTTTTGTGACCCAGGGTCCTAGGGGCTCTCAGTTCTGTTGGGTGAGCATAACTTCAGAGAGGGGATGGGAGTTACCTGTGGGGTGGGGAGGGGCTGCTCTCCTCATGGGCTTGGAGTGTGGTTGGGATGGGGGAACAGAAGGAGGGGTGGTTCCATATGATTCAGCTGCCTATTCTGTTTCCCAGCCTTGCTTTCATCATCTGTAGCCTTTCCATGTGCTCTGAAATTTTCAGTCTTGCTGACAACACCCTGCTTGTTCCCATATTCCAGTGAGGGGACACCTGAAGTTTGAGTGCTCTCCTTCCAGGCGCTGTGGATACCAGATACTCAGTGACACTGTGGCTGTAAGGGAACATCCTCTGCCCAAATAAATGACCCCCAGGTTCAGAAAGCAGTGGCCTCAGACAGAAATGAGCTGCTGCACTGTTGGACCTCACTCAGAGCAAGGTTAAAATTGTGTTAGCGAGAAGAGATGCGCTGAACCTCTCCTGTTCACTTGTGAAGAGGGGGGACAACTATTAAAAACCCACTCTGCAGAGACTAAAAGCACCTTCATTGCAGTTAATTAGTGAAATATAGAGCACAGGCTCTCATACCTTGAAGGCATATGTTGGATTTCAGAAGCACAGGAATAGGGGATTAATGGAGCCAGGAATACAGATTCGGTTGAGTAGGTGGTTACAGTAGATCTAAAATGGAAGTACTTCAAAGCCTTTTAAGATGTGGCAGTTAAAACTTGGAGTTAAAATAAGTATCAGCATCTCCCATTGCATTTTTAGAATGTAGCATTTAAATGCCCTGAGCCCCAGTCGAGGACTGCCCCAAAACCGTTTAACACTGTTCTGAACGTAGCTTAGTTGCTTTTTAAAACATACCTCTGTTATTTCTAGGACAACAGTAGAGAATTGTGCTGCTCGTTTGAGGGGGGCACAGCCATGGTCTGTAGTACCAATGCAGCACCTTGCATTTGCACGTGTAACCCACCTTTCCAACATTAGGATTACTTGTCCTTACGATTACTTGCCCCTTAAAACTCTGTGAAGGGCTTTGAGGACTTAATTCTAATTCCTTGGTGGTGACTTTAAAGCAAAAAAAAATAGAGCAAAACTGCTGGTGAGCCTTGCCTTGAAGTGAAGGCAAAAGCTAGTCAAGGGTGAAACTTGCTAAACAATTTAAATTTAAACTCAGTTTAAATCTTCATCAGCAGTTGCTGTTGTGCCCAGGGATAGGAGCTGTTCACATGGAAATTTAACCAGAATTTTGCAGGAATTGCTTCTGGGTTCTTTATCAGTGTGAGTAACTCCATGGCTGATTGTTTCTTTCCTTTCCTCAACGCTGATGTGTCTGTGAGCCTCACATTAAAGATGATTTTCACAGATAGGGGGGTATTTTTAATTAGGATTTCTAGGCAGCCGGCACCTACCCTGCAAGCTTGGCCTCCCGCTCTGCTCCTGACATTTTTTACTTCCTCTTTTAATTTGACCTCCCTAACTTTAGATAAGATTCCAGTTTTAGCTCCTCAGCTACGTGAGGTTACAAAATCGAGGGGAGGGTGGAAAACGTGTCCTCAAGAACTTCTTAAAGCTGCTTCAGTTAGAAGGAAAATTCCAGAAATGAAGAAGAACTTGGTGCATCTCCCTTGAAGACACTTGATTCTTTCCTGTCAAAAAAAAAAAGGGTAGTGATAATCTTGGTGATGGGATCTAGTTTTAACTCTCTGAACTCCAAATTGAAGTTGGATGCCCCTGTGATATTTCCATGTAGCTCAGTCTTGAGGAGTAACTGACTTAAATTCTGCTTCAGGTAAGCTCTTCATGCATGTATTTATCTTAACATTTTCATCTGGTTTTTCTTGGTGGATTTTGAACTGATAAGCACTTGTCAGCTTCTCTGCTGAGCTGTCACTCCCAAGTGTTCAGCAGGAGAGCTATGTCTCTGGAAGCCACTTTGGAATGTTTCATTTAGATATGTTGAGGGATTTTTTTCTATTTTTTTCTTTGGGTCTGGGTATTTTCTTCTCCATTTTTTTGAAGCCTAACCTTGCAGGAGCTAAAAATAGGTGAAATCATGGCCTGTGTGTCAGTGGCAAATCTTCCAAAAGCAGTGCAGTACAAGCCTCATTTTCTTTCTTACCATGTCTTTCAAAGCACTTCAGTGCTCCTAGAAATAGAGAGAAGGGATGAGGATGGAAAGAAGTGTTTAAACTGGATTTGAAGACTTCTAAGAGGCACATTTCTGCAAATTGACACACTTCCAGCCACAGGCTGAATTCCAATCCCTTTTTCTCCATGAAGGATTGTAAGACCGAAACGCTTCACAAACTCTCAGGCCTTTCAAAGGCAGCAATTTTTCAGTACTTCTTCATCTGCCTTCTGATCACACTGCCTTTAATCTTGGCTTCTTTCACATTAAAAAGGAAATACATCAAATTGTTAAAAATATATAAGCTGCATATATATTATTTAAATATTATTCCCCCTGTGTTTGAGCCTTGGGACATGGTAGAAACTACAGACTCCAATCTAATAGCACATGCTTTTCAGCAACATAAAACATCCTCTGCCATCCTGTCTCTTCTGGGTAGTCTGAAAGGTTTATTTCCTTACCCAAGGTGAGTCCCAAACATGCTCTGAGGAATTCTGACTGAAGGATCCAGTCTGAGGCCGATGCCTCTTGTAAAATCCACTCGGAGCTGGAGTGATTTCATTTGGCAGTTTCATCCCAGCTTGAGGGAGTGGAGCAAAGTGGCAGCCGATGCTCCTTGCCTTGAAGTTACCTCCCATTAACACAAAACTTCTGTGCCAGCATTAGGGATGCTTTTACTTTTTTCTTCTTTATTCCAAACCAATTGCCATTTTCATGGTAGCAACTGTTAATTCCTTAAACTGGCGTTAATTGCAAGCCAGGAATGTTTCCTGCAGACCTCATCCAGCGTGGTGCTTTCTCTGCAGGCTCCTGGTGCAAAGTGGCCCTGCTGGCTCTCTGATTGTGTTCTCAGGTTTCCCAAATGTGCTAAATGAAATGTTTTAATCGATTTAGGGTTTGCAGTGCTTGTGGTTTGCTCTGAGATACCTTCTGTGGCTATAACTGGAAATTCTGCGTTTCACAGCACAGAGCGGTGACAGCAGCGGAAGCCAATTTGGGAATGGCTGTTGCAGCCCCTGTTTCCCTGAGCTGTTCCCTGTTTTCCTGGGCAAGGGATGATTCATCCTTTCCCACAGACCTCTCTCAAAGCACTTCCCCCTTCCCAGTCCTACATTTGCTGCTCGTCTTTGGAATCTGGCACTGCTTCCCAAACCTGAAGAAAGCATCCCAAAGTCACGTGTGACCCTCCTGAGCCCTCTTGCTCACCTGCTGGTCCTTGGAATGAGTGCAGAAGTGACATTTCCGTGTCTCTTAACTGCCAGGTGATCAAACACTGTAGATTGCAGCAATCCAAACCAAACTCCTCTTGAAGTTCAGGCTTGGATGAAGTGCACACTCAGCTGTTTGATGGCATGGTCGCACGTGCCACATCCTCGAGTCATCTTGTCCTTGGTACCCTTGTTGTTCTGGTAGTCCCTTCAGCACATCTGTGACATCCCTTCTCCACCTCTTTGGCACTGGACTTTGCCATTACTCCCTCTCTTTTCCCCTCTGACAGCTTGGATCTGTCCGTTTTCACCCCAAATACAGTTTCAGCTGCTCAGCACTAGCAAATTCTTGTCTGGCACTTGAGCTCAAGGTGTTTGCTGCTTTCCCTGATCTGTGGGTACAGACCCCTCAGCTTTGGGGCTCGGCCAGGCTTCAGGAAGTGAGCAGGGCTGCCATGTGGTTATTTATATTTGGACCTGGATTTATCTGTGCAGCTCCTGGCTTACAAATGCTGGGTGCTTGTCCTTCACTAGGAAAAACCAGTTCTTTTGCAGGTCATTCATGCAGGCACAGATGTTGCAGAAGTGTCATGGAGCCCAGCTTAGCATCTTCGTGATAATTTAGGATGGCATATTTTAGAACCATAGAACGGTTTGGGTTGGAAGGGACCTTAAAGCTCATCCTGTGCCACCCCCTGCCATGGTAGGGACACCTTTCACTATCCCAGGTTGCTCCAAGCCCCATCCAGCCTGGCCTGGAACACTTGCAGGGCAGCCACAGCTTCTCTGGGCAACCTATGCCAGGGCCTCCCCATCCTCACAGTGGGAGGAATTTTTTTTTTCCTAATATCCCATCTCACCCTGCTCTGTTTCCATTTGAATCCAATAGAATGGTTCAGCGTTAAGATTTTATTAAGTTAGAGACCACAAAAGACTTGTAAACAATCTCTGGTTTGCACTAAACTGCACAGTTTCAGTTCTGGAGGAAAGGCATTGTGTTCTCTGGCTGTGGAGTGGAGGCAGTTACTGCAGCCATAACCACTGTGCTTGGAAAGTAGAATTTGTGGTGCCTGTGCCCATCTCCAGTCTTTCATTCCCTCAAAAAAGGAGCTGATTCTGAAGGTGGAAGAAAGTTGGGCAGCCTCACCGCCCCACACACACTTCATTTAAGGAAATGTCCAGTTCCTGGACAAACTGCCAGGCAGGCTTTAACACAATGTGTTCTGCTTATAATGCAGATATAATAAATGAATTAAGATGATGTGGAAGAGAGACCTGCAAATGCCATTCATGCTCGGGTGAGAAGCACTCTGCTCTGCTCCTGCTTTTCCCAAGGAAGAAATGCAGTGTTTGAGGATGGTGTCAGCTGCACCAAAGGGAATAATCAGCAGATTTACTTGAAGGTCTAGAAGCTTTGGGTGCCAGCCATTACTTTAAAGATTTTTTTTTTTCCGCCCTAAAAAGGATGTACACATTTTAGCAAATATCATTTGCCCAGTTATGTTCAGTAAATTGGCCTCTGTATTTTCATAGAATGGCCTGGCTTGGAAGGGGCCTTAAATCCCATTTCATTCCACCCCTCTCCATGGGCAGGAACACCTTGCATAGACCAGGTTGCTCAGAGCTCCGTCCAGAGCCTTGGACACTTCCAGGCATGGGGCAGGGGGATAGGCATGGGAATTTTAATTGTCTATATAATTAATTTCTATACCCCGACACTTCCAGCTCCAATCACTTGTGAGCTTCAGCTTCACGTGGGAGTTAAAACGAAACTTACTGAATACTTGGATCAGTAAGGTCATTATTTTATTATCCAGGATGGAGACTTAACTGTCTTGGCCATCTCTAGGTTGGTGCTCATGGCTTTTGGGTTTTTGGGTCCTGTCAGTGACAAATAATGATAAAGTTTGGAGGGGTGAGGGATGGTTACCCAGATGTGTGGAGCACAGACCCATCAGCTGGATGCTGAAAGGCATTTCTGGTCTCTGTGACAGGAATTTTAAATTTGGGTAGCAAAAGCAGGGAAAGCTTTAGGGGTTTACCTAAACACCTTTTTTTTTTTTTTTTAAATAAACCATCACTAGTACGGGATACCCTTAGCTAAAAGGAGAAGAATGCACAGGCAGTAACAGAAATTCCCCATTGGAATGAGCAACAATGCTGTGCCTGTTGGAAAAACTCAACTTTTGTGCTGCAACATCTCCCTTTTTATATCGAGCCTTCCCACTGCTGAGTCGTCATGCCTAAATTCCATCACACTGTGGGTCTGTTGAGCATAGTTATTCCAACAAAGGTGAAATCTGAATTGGACTCGGTGTAAAAATGAGATGGATTTCCTCTGCCAAGAGTTTGCAGTAGGTGAAGAGAAATGTAGGCTTGTCCTCCTGAGCATGGAAGGGCTACAAAGCACAGCACAGAAAACCAGGGGAAATTCTGTCCTGAAAAGAGAGCAGGGATGCACAGGACAGGGAGCATGGAGTTGAAATGTGTTGGAAGGAAAGCAGAGCCTGACTGAAATGATTCAACACCTGCCAGTGTGGTGGAAACCATTAATAAGTTGCAGTATCTGCATTCACCTGAGCTCCCAAGGAGCAGGGAGCTGGGTTGTTATGCGTTGGAAGCAGTTTTGCAGAGCTCATCCCCTGCTTGCTCAAAGCATGAGGTGCTGGCTTTTTGCAGGTGAAAAAGACTCCAGGCAGCCAAATAGGAAAGCGCCATGAATCTTAAACTGCTTCTCTCAGTCTCCTTTTATAGGCAGATGGACCCTTGGAAAAAAAAAAAAATAGCTGTAAGCTGGCAGCAGAGAGCTGGGCTGTGAAGCAGAAATCTTGTGTGGGTTTGGGAATCTGCGTAATTCTGTCTCCAGGCTCAGTCAGGAAAGCGAGGGGACAGATGCCAGCAACATTTTATCCTAGAAAGGGAAAAAAGAGAACCCAAAAAAGTGTGTGGGATGTTGTGGATTTTTCCCCCCCCCCTCTTGAACTGCATGATGTAGAAATGAGGAGTACAGAACCCAGGAAGGGCTCCCCTTCCAACTGAGCAAAGCAACGCAGGCAGATGTTGGCACATTTTGGAAATGGCAGATATTTTGGAAATGGTATTTTGAAAATGCAGTCACTTTCCTGCTCTGCAAATAACCAGAGGTCTGAGGTGGTTGCATCCAAGTGGGGTTTTTTTTTTTAGCAAGTGTGACAAACCCCAGGAGAGTTCACAGGGGTGCTGGGAGGAACCAGTGGGTGCTGATGTGCAAGAGCTGCTGGTGAGAGCTTTGGGCTGTAAAGGACAATTCTTTAATAATACAAGGAGAAGCCTTCTGGGAAAGAAGAGTAAAAAATGCTTGGGGAGTGACGTGGAGAAAAGAAATGCAGCAGAAGTCATTTGGCTAATTGACGACATTTAATTGTGACAAACAGCCTATCGCTCAGTTCGTGGTGCAAAATTGAAATTAAAAGTAGTTGAAGTGCAGTGATGCAGTCACACAGAAGAACTGAATCTATTTTCAACGTGAAGTAGACTCTTGTAGGTAGAAAGCTGGGTTTAATTTTTAATGTAACTTAAACACTTGAAGGGTTTAAAAGCTTTGGAGGCTGTTTGCTTGAACAGGAGCACCGTGAGCACACAGGTGCAGGTCTGGGCAGGAGAACTTGAGCTGCTGCAAAAAGGTAGGCAGGAAGTTGTTGGTCTTTTGTTACAAAAATAGCAGGAGTGGTTTCTGAGTGTCTGTCACCTTTTCAGCAAGGAAATAAGCCCAGATGACCTCTTACAGACTGCTACAAATGATGGGAGTTGTTTTATTCTCAGAATTCTGTTACCTCAAGAAATTACAGGCTGTTATCCCGACTATTATATTGAAAAAAGGCTGAAAGTACAGCTGTGTTAAAGTCGGGAGGAGATGCATCCACTTCCAGGCTTCCTCAGTCCAAACCTTTCCTGGTATTCCTCATTTACCCCTAAAACTTTGCCTTCAGAGGGCGTTCGGTTCGACTCAAACCTGCAGATTTATGTGGCGGTCAAGCCTGGAGAGCTCCTAAAGAAACTGCACGTCCCAGGAGGGTGGGAAAACAGTGGGATTAGAGAATCCTGCCTGCAAAGGGGCTCCAGGATGTAAAATCAGAGCCTCAAGGTTACAGCACCAGCATAAATTTAGCTCCCGAGCAGCATCACAGATTCCTTTCACACAGTGATGAGGCTCTGACAGGCATAAAGTCAGTGTTTTTCTTCATTCCCATTTCTGCATCTTGGGATATTTTTATGGGATGTGCTTCTGTGGTTTCTTTGGCTTCCTCTGGAGGTTCAGTTGCATAAACCCACGTTCCAGGGAGGACTTTGTGCAGGTGGCACCTGAAACACCACGGGATTGCCTTTGAGGAGCGAGGCCCCTGGAGTGAGGGGCAGTGGCTGAAGGGAATGTAGGACATCCTGCTCACAGAAACAGCTCAGGCTGGGGGTTCTGAGCGGTTACGGATGTAAAAATAGTTGCCCAAGAAAAGTTGTCCTTCCGAGGGCCTTTTAAAGCTGTGGTGCCAGTGGCAGGTCTCTGAACAGCAGCTGCATGAAGGGGATCACACTGTCACCTTAGGAATCTCTTTAGTGGTCACTGATCTTTAGATTTGCAAACAGAAAGAATATTTTCTTTTAAAGATACAGTTATTATTTAAGTTGTG
Source organism: Gymnorhina tibicen (assembly GCA_013399875.1). Lineage (NCBI taxonomy): Eukaryota > Metazoa > Chordata > Aves > Passeriformes > Artamidae > Gymnorhina > Gymnorhina tibicen. The sequence goes on from VXAZ01007607.1 coordinate 134,652, forward strand.
CTGGTCATTTGCTCAAAACCATGACTTTCCTTCAAGTAAAGATACTTAACTCAAGCGACTCCAGATACACACAGAATGGAATTTTACACATGTTGGACAGAAATAAGAGAATCAAGCCACGACCAGAAAGATTCCAGAACTGCAAAGATGTTTTTGATTTGATCCTAACGTGTGAAGAAAGAGTCTATGATCAAGTAGTAGAAGGTAAGGAGCTTGAACTGATAAAACCCAGTTAACTTTGAGTGGGTTTGGTTTTTTTTCTTCCTCCCTGAAGTCCTTCACAAATCTGGAAACATCTCTGTCTCCTCCAACTCCTGGAACACCAGTGAGGACAAGAGCTTGCAGTTCCTGATGCAGATTTATGCACCAGAGAAGTGATGGCTGAGCACTTGTCCCCAAAAGGTGCTGGCAGCTACACAGAGTGTGTGTGCACAGCAAGGAAATTACAGAAACTCCATGTTTGGTTTGGAAGTGCTCATGGATCTCAAAAACTTAACAAATTGGGATGAGCTGATGGAAAAACAAGCCTGAGCTGTCTTCCTTGTACAGCTCCCCTCCCTTCCCTGCAGAAGGCTTCTTGTGACCTCCCAAGCAGTTTATCCCCCTTAAATACCTCCTGTACAGGTGGAGAAACTTCCAGAGCGTGGTTAACCCTGCAAACTTGCTCCAGCTCTGCCCTTCAGCGAGCCAGAGATGTGCCAGAAGGATCCCAGCCAGGGATCCAGTTCCTCCTGGACACAGCACAGGGGATGGATGTGAGCTCAGGGATCCAGTTCCTCCTGGACACAGCACAGGGGATGGATGTGAGCTCAGGGATCCAGTTCCTCCTGGACACAGCACAGGGGATGGATGTGAGCTCAGGGATCCAGTTCCTCCTGGACACAGCACAGGGGATGGATGTGAGCTCAGTTAATTGCAGGGCTCAGAACCTCGCGTCTCTGGAGTTGCTGGGTACGGGTTTGTGCGAGGTTTGAGGAGTCCCCTCCACGCTGAAACACCAGCCAGGGGAATTGGTATCATCCACAGGACTTAAAGGTTGTCACTTGGCCTCTCCAGTGGTCGTGTCACAACAGCAGGATGCTTTTTGGGCTTTGCCAGTGCTCTCAGTGCTCGAGTGCAGGGTTTGAAATGCGTTGGTGAGTTCTGAGAGCAACTGCTCAGGTCCTTGAAGGCATCTTCAGCAAGTCTCGGGTGGAAAGCAGCTCTCGCTCCGGTTTTTAGATGGGAGGGAGGGAGGTGGAGAGCAACCCTTGCGAATTTTCCAGCTCTCTGCCCTCACAATGCCCTTTGCAGTTGGCCCAAAGGGCTCTGGATGTGAAAAATTATATTTTTAAGCAGGTTTGCCAAAATGAAGGTGCAGAGTGGAGGTAGGAGAGAGCAACTTTTGGCTTAAAAGTTGGGTGTAGAAGGAAGGATATGTTAGGGAAGCACAACACCAACACATGGGTGCACTTGTAGGAAAAATGTTTTCTTTTTTTCCCCCCTCCACCCTTGTTAGTATGTGAAAAACATTACATTAAAGTAGAATTTTCTGATGTGACTATCAGTGCTTAGCTTGCAGGAGTTCATCTTGCAGTGGAGCATTCAGAGTGTACAGTGCTTTTTAAAAAAAACGAGCAATTAAAACCCTCCAGGTGAGGAAGCCCAAAATCCTTCTTGACTTTTGAGACTCTTGATCTTTAAAGATTGTCAGAGTAAGAGGAGCAGTAACTTCTCTTGAGCAGGGCAAATGAACTGCCATGACCCTTTCACAAATCTGAATTATTTTCTTTCCAAAATCCACCTCTTGGGTTTTTTTTGAAATAAAGGGGATTCTTGTTTGAGACAATATTAAATAAATTCTAAAAAACACTTTGGAAAAGATGAATGTGACAACACCTATGTAATTTTAAAACTCTTGCTACTACTCTGTGTACAGGATGACACCGTTCCACCCAACGTTTTGCTGTTGTGTTTTTGTTTTGAATAGATTTAAATTCCAGAGAGCAGGAGACGTGTCAGCCCGTCCATGTGATCAACGTGGACATTCAGGATAACCACGAGGAGGCAACGCTGGGTGCTTTCCTCATCTGTGAGCTCTGCCAGTGTGTAAGTAAAGAGGAATGAGGAATCCTGGGGGTGGGCTTTGCTTACTGCTCCACAAAGCTCCTGCAAATTGCAGTTGTTGCAGTAAAATCCATGTCAAGGTGCAAATTCCCACATTCTCCTGCTTCTTTTCGGAGCTGTTGGGCAAGAATTTAACTGAGCTCGTGGTTTCCAGGGTGAACTCCTTTCAAACCAGTTGTAATTAGGTGGGATTTAAACGTTGAGAGTTGCATTCTGAACCCCAATATCCTTAAAAAGATCCTGTATTTTATTGTACCACCCTAAAAACTAGAACTAAAATGAGCTGCACTCAGTGCGATGAGAGCAGAGGAAGGCTCCGTGTCCTTTCACACTCCAAGGCTGAGGAGTTTTGACTCCAGCCTGTGAGATCCACTCTGCTCTCAAGTCCTTCCCAGACCCAAGGAGCCTAAAGAGGGTTCAAGGAGTTGAAATTTTCGCCATCTGTTCTGTGTGCCTGGAGCTATTCTGGAGGCTCCGTTTGTTATCTGGGGAGGAGGGACGGCGCCCACTCAACAAAGCCCTCCTCAAGTGCCACTTGGGTGGGCTGGGAGCTGCAGAGAAACATAAAGCAGAATATCTGTGCCTTTGGGGGTGCTGGGAATCTCAGTGAAAGCACCTCTGGGTACAGCCTGCTGAAGGAGATTTCCCAGTAAACCGAAAAACTGGGATTATTGCAGTTTTCTAAACATCCTGTCCTCGGAGCCTGGTTGCTCAGTCGTTTTTCTCTTCCAGATACAGCACACAGAAGACATGGAAAATGAAATAGATGAGCTGTTACAGGAATTTGAAGAGAAAAGTGGAAGGACTTTTCTTCATACTGTCTGCTTTTATTAAAGCACATCTGTCTCTTAGGCCTTAACACAGATGAGGGAAGCATGTGTTTAAAGTTCTGATTATACTGTATTTTCCTGGAAAATGAATATTGATCTTTTTTCTGTTTGTTCGTTCATTTGTTTGTTTAAAAACTCCTTTTTCGGTGTCTTTTTTTTGTTGTTTTTTTCAGGTATTCTGTCACAGGTAGGCAGAGATACTGGTTGGGCTTGTACATATAAAATGATTAAAAGTATACACAAAGGCCACCTATTTAAAAATTAAAATCAAGTTTTTCTTTAAATCCTACTTTAATTATTACAAGTAGGTTTTTAATTATAAAGAGAGTGTTTCTTGAATATAAGTTTATAATGTATTTTTCCAGCTCCAATTATAATGGATTTATTTTATTTCAGTTGTGCTTTTTTTTTTTTTTCCTTTTTTTTTTTTAATGTGACAGAATGGCTGAACTNGGGATTATTTTTATTTAGTTTTTATTTTTTTTTTTTTGCCTTTTTTTTTTTTAATGTGACAGAATGGCTGAACTCTGTGAGGATGTGAATGGAACAATGAAAAAGCTGAGTATCTGTATATTATTAGCTATAAAGTTGGAAGCATCCAATAAAAATAAAAAGCCTCTAAGTTTGTCTGTTTTCAAAATAGAAGCTGAGGAAGTGTAGCTGTTCTTTTTGAGGTAAAACATGGAATATTTGTGTGAGGTGAATGAGACTGGGAGGCTTTAACTGGAGCAGTCGAGGCCCACTGGATACAGGGAAGATGGGGCAAACTCCACAGTCAACAGAAATAATTTAAAGTTGGGGTTTTTTTAACCAAAGTAGTTTTGAAGGGAAGCATTTTCTTCCCTGACAGCAAAAGTAAACAGAGCTCAAACCCCAGAGAATGGGGGTGTGCACACAAATAGAGCAAAAACTTCGAGTTCTGGCTGCTCAGACCGATAAAAGTGAGAACAACCCAAATTATTCCACTTCCACAGCGTGGCTGGTAAAGTGGTGTTGCTTCCAGGCAAGAGAAAAATCTTAAAAAGTTGGTTTTTTAGAGGCACCTGTGAATGATTTGGAGCAAAGCAGGCTCTTTAAACCTGGGCTGCGTGAGGACAGCTTTGCAAACACCGTGTTGGAAGTGGTTGTGCTCCTGGCTTCTCTCCTTCTGTCGCTGGCCTCCGACAGCTGACAGGAATCACCTCATTTTCCTTAACTTTAATTGTGCACGTGCAGGAATTTGGTGCCAGGACTCCCAATTTAGGGCAACGTTCCCCCTCAGTGCACACAACCTCGGCAGCGTTGCAGCGAGTCCCGTGGTGCTGCTGCTTAACCTCTTCCAGGGAACACAAAAAACACATTCCAAGATCCTCATTTCGGGTTCCCCACCTGAAAACCGCGAGTCCACGCTGGAAAATGCTTCTTGGCAAGCTGCAAGCGCTGAGGTCTGAGTCAGGCCCTCACAGAAACCTCACACCTCTCCGCTCCTGGGAGCCGGGCTTGGCTGCGCTTGCCACGGCTTTGTGGTGAAACCCAGCCCTCTGCCAGCTCCATCCCTGTCCTGGACACTGTCCAAATGGGTCAAGGCATCATACCGTGGGTCCTGGGGATGTTTGATAACCCGGAATTACCCGTGCTGGGGGGTTTTTTTGCTGTTAAAAACACATGAAGCAGAAGTTCTGAACAAACAGGGGATGGGGGAGCTGGAGCAGCAGTTGTGATGAGGTTCACAGAGTGTTTCTTTTCCAGTTGCCTGCTCCTGTCCCATTTTATTCCCGGAGATTCTGTGTTTGAAGGATTTCTGCTCCTCCTCATTTGTCTGATACCATCTCTGTTTCCATGGGGATATTTACAGCCAAAGGAAGGAGACGGTTCTGGAGGAGCTGCTTCGGTCGATCCCTTTAAAAAGACATTCCAAGCAAGCAGAGTTTTCCTTCCCCAGCCCTGAAGTTGCTCCGTGGCAAGGTGAAACTTGCATGGAAACGTTTTCTGCTTCCAGCTTGATTCATCCTAAGCAGAGTTCTTGGCTGTTATTTCATAGAAAGGCAGAAAAACCCCACGCAGGATGTTTTAACCTGTGGTTTGTGTGTTTAGGGGGATTTACAGCAGAGTCCTTTCCATGGATTAATTAGAACCCTGACATGTCACTTCTCATTTAACTTGCAGATTACTGAAAAATTTATGATTTGTAGAAATACTTTTTCTCCATATGCTTCATTAGCACTGAAATCCCCAGTGAAGCTCAGTTTACACAGGGATTTTATGGGGTTCTTGCCTTTGAGATACACACATTTGTACAAACAAAAATATCTATGTGTGGGTGTAAAACTGGCTATAGCAACACAAGGCCAAAGTTGTTTTCTGTGTCAGAAGAAATTTCAAGAGAAACGTTTTAATTTTAAGGAAACCGGGACAAAATGTGGTTTTCCTTTAAGAGCAGGGTGGGACATGAATGTTTGTGTGCTGGAAGGCTGATGGAGAATCAGTGCTGAAAGATTTCTTTTCAAGGTCTGTAGTTGCCTTCTCGCTCTTTAGCGGAGAGAAGCAGGGAAGGGTTCACACCCTGTGAACACAGACTGTGAGGAATGAGAATTTCTGCTGGCAGGGAGAGTTTCCAGCTCTCTGGGATATTCCCCCAGCTTCCACAGGGCGGGCAGAGGTGGCTTTAAAATGCAGATTCTCCCCAGGGGTGCCATCCCCTCCTTTGCAAACATAGTGGTTGTGTTCTGTCAGCACTTCTCCGGCTTTTTTGACTTTCTATGAAAGGCCGGATGGATTAAAGAACAGCATCTATTGAAGTGTGAAGTTTTGCTCTCTGTGAAGCTGATGCTGCTCCTGTGTGGGCAGATCTTTGCCAAGGACTTGGGATTCCCATCCCTCTGCAGATCCCACCCCTGAGACACACAGCAGCAGAGCCCTGGTCACTCCTAGTTTGGAGTCTCTTTCACATGAGCCACCCTTGGTTTTGTGGTTTTTTCTTGTGGTTCTTGAGACCTTCAGAACATTCAGAACACCCTTCTCCCTGTCAGCGACATCAGCACGTCTTTCAAAGGGGTTTATGTGCATAAAACTGGGGATTCTGGTGATTTTCTCCCTCTGCACTGCTGGTGTCTTTTTCCTGACGTTCCCTGCCTGTTGAGGAGTGCAGACAATGCTATCAGGCTGCCCGTGGTGGCAAAGAGCTTCTTCCCCAGGTTTTGGTGTTGCTGGATCTGAGCAAGGGTTGATGATCCCACACAGAACTTCCCCAGTGCAGCAGCCCAAGGAATTTGCTAGGCAGAGTATCCAGCTTCAACTTCCATTTCTCAGATGTGCTGCATCTTAGGAGGAGGTATCGAGAAGGACAAACACAAACACTGGTACTGGCACAGAACTGGGGGGAAAATGGGAATAAAAACCAACGAGTGGAGTCCAGGGAGGGTATGGAAGCAATTCCAAAGGGAAAGAAACGCTTGCTGTGGTTGGTGTTGGACTCTGCTGCAAACCCTGACTGGTGTGAGCACCACAGAACTGAGCTGAGGTCGTGCTCCCTTCAAGAGGAAAGCAGAGGGAGTCAGTTCCTGCGGGTGTGGTTGGTGAGAAACTCCTCCCTGGGGCTGTGTATTCACAGAGGGGGGGAAATATTGATTAGGGACTGGCCAAATGCCGCTGAGATCCATTGACGTGGCCCTTGTCTGCGAGAGGATGGTGCTGCCAACACAGCTCGAGGCTCGGAGCTGAGCAGGAGCCACAGGCAGGGTGGGCGCTGGTTTCCCAAAGGGAACAGCTAGTCCCAGCAGCAGGAATTAGGAGCGAGTTTAACGAAGCCGCTGTGGTGGCAGCTGGAGCTGTGTGTTAGCAGCCACGTCAGAGAGTCTTGGCTCAGGTGTGAACGTCCCCTGGCCCAGTGCGGGTGTGCCAGCAGCACTTTGCCCAGGAGCACGGGAAGTTTGGCACCTGGCAGGCAGCTCTGCTGAAGGTGGGAGGTGAAGGGCACTGGGAGCAACCAGGACTGTGGGGCTCACACCCAGAGGGGTCAGAGCAGGGATGTTTGGGATCCCCAGCAGCCAGGACTGATTGGAACAGGGATGTTTGGGATCACCAGCAGCCAGGACTGATCGGGACAGGAATGTTTGGGATCCCCAGCATCCAGGCAGGACCTGTGCTCCAAAAGCACAGCAAGGGAAATGGCTTTACTTGAGCCGATGCCAAAATCTTTCCTCAGTGCCTCGAGGCCAGCTGAGAGCTGACCCAGCCTGGTTTGTGGTGGGGCTGGAAGCCAGGAGAAACTTCAGTTCCACAAAATCCCCCGAGACTTGTCTTCACACCGTTCCCTCCCGTGGTTTTATTCGGCTGTGACTTCAGAAACGCTTTTGTTTTCTACAACCAGCAGAGTAACCAGCTGCATCCTCTCTGAGCTCTGCATTTCCATGGCAGAACCCACTTCTGAGCTCAGTCAGAAGTGGAAGTAGCTCAGGGCAGAGGGTTGTGCAGGGTGCAGCAAGAGGTGCCTTCCCAGCCCTGCTGCTCTTTCGCATGAAGAGCCTGGCTTGTCAAATGTTTCATGTGTGTGGTTTAATTTAAAAAAAAATTCTTAAAAAAGTTTAAAAAAAAATCTGCAAAGCAATTTGTGCTCTAATTTGAGGACACCATTTAGTGATTTTAATTGTGTGACAGTATTTTGGTATTTTCAATACCCAGTAGTAGGTTAATGACTGTTCCTTGAAGAATGGAGTTTATATAACACAAGTCATTACATAAGGAGGCTGATTGTGGCCTGAGGAGCAGAAGGAAAACAAATACGCAAAAACACAAAACCCAGCACCAGCAAACTCTGCTCTGGCCACCCCGAGAAGCCCGAAAAAATGAACACCTGGGTTCTAGCGAGGAGAAACTCACCCTGAGGAAGGCTGAGGAGCAGGAGGGGAAGGCACTGCAGGACATCAAGCTCAGCTGCCACGCATTTCCCACGTGGTGGTTGGAATCGCTTCCGTTCCTCCGCCTCGCCTCGTTTGCTGTGAAAGGAACAACAACCAAACAAGCAGAAAGTTGTCGGCTGGTCACTTATTTTCTTTTCGTTTTCCCAGCAGCTCCTAAACGTGGCCTGAGTTGGACTGACCACGGTGACACAAAGCCGTGGAGATCCCGAAGCACGAGCCTTTCCTTGGCCTTAGGGCTTGGTGGCTGGGACAAAGTTCTCCGTGTCACAGACGTGGCGGGGTCTCTCTGCACCACCCCGGCCTTTCCCGGGGGGCCGAACGCGGGGAGGATCCGCAGCAGAGCTGGGATTTGCTCCCCGCTCCGAGGAGAGCCGGGCGCCCGCTGCCTCCCTCGGGCGCCCTTTGGGTGCCCCCCGCGGGCCGGGGGCTGCGGGGCCGGGACCCCCGC
>VXAZ01007607.1:144157-159312 GCA_013399875.1 Gymnorhina tibicen
CGCCGCCCCCACCCCCTTCCACCTTCCCCCCCGCACTGTCCCTCAGCCTGTGCACCTCTGTGTGCGTGTGTGCGCGCGTGTGTGTGCCCCACCGAACACCAAAGATTCTTTTCTTGATGACTGCTTCAGTCTCTGGCAATCAAACTGGAGTCAATGTTTTATTCCATCATCCAGAGTTGACCAGATGCCTTGGTTGTGGGCTCTTACAGGCAATAGCTTGCTTGATGGACATGAATGCGTTGTTGGACAGATTTCACAATTACATCCTACCGCATCTGAGAGGGGAGGACCGAGTTTGTCACTGCAACTGTGGAAGGTGAGTTACCTGCAGAGCCTCTCCCCTCCCTTGCCCCCCAGCCCCTTCCCACCTTGTCTCCCCGGGGAGGTGGTGACCAGCGACAGGGAGCTGCTGGCTGGGCTACCATCTTTGCATTCTGGCTGTGTCTCACCTTCCTCAGCAGCTCCTGCATGAACAGGAGCTGGGGTGAGGAGGGGGGGTGGGGGTTGGTTTTTTTTTTCCCAGAAGAAGAGTTTTCTGTGGGCTTGGAAGTCCATTTCCCTTTGCGTGCACGTTTGTGCATAGGCATTCGGGAGCCCTGGGAGAGTGAGTAACTTTGATTTAAACGTTTGTCATTTTGCCTTTGTTGCCGGTTGGGCCGTGAGGTTCCCCAGGCTGTTTGTGGTCTGGGTGTTTGCAGTTGGTGGTTGTGCGGCTTACAGATGGAATGGGGTTTGGAGAAATGAGAGGATCCCTGTCCAGGCCGGGATGTGGCTGTCTAGGACAGAGTCACTTTGAGGCTTCGCAATCTTTGATCAGATCTTAATTCCCTGTGGCTTTTCCTCCGGGGAGTCGTGGTGCTGCTGGACACAGCACACCGAGGAGGCCGGGCTGTGCTTTTGGGGTGGATGCCGTGCCAGGAGCGGTGCCTTTGCTGTGCACAAGTTTATGACTGGACAAATACCTGCCTCCCTCCGTGGCTCTCGGGAATGCTGAATTCTCCTAAACAACACCGCTCCCATGTGTAATCGCTGAAGTGCTCAGCCTGAAACTGGGATCTGGCTGCTCTGGAACCTGTTCAGGCCCAGGGCTGAGCTCTGGGGAGGTGAATTTCCCCCTTCTCTGTGGGACTGCTGTTGGTGCTCCTTACCCTGCGCTCCCGGAGGCCTCGCTCCCCTCCTGTGCCTGGTTACTCACTGCCTGCGGGAGAGTTTCTTGTCTGTGGGGGAGGAAAGCAGCGAGAGGCTGTGCCAGCTAGAGGACACGCTGGGAGAGCCCTCCCTTGTCACATCCAGCGCTTAGGTTTGAGCTTTACTCCTCTTGGAGCTGCCTCTGGAGCCAGCTGCATCCTGCCTCCCAGGCGTCACATCCCCCCCGGTGTCCCCGGAGCGGGAGCTGAGCTGGAGCTGGGATGTGCTTGGCGTAGTGGAGAGAAGCTGCTTTGCCCTTCCACGCTGCCTCGCGCCCCGAAGGCGATAGGGGCCTTCCTCCCCACGGTTCCTCCTCGGCCTCCTGTGACAGAACAGCAGAGAAGGCACCAGCAGCACCTCCAGGGCCAAAAGCAGCCAGGCCTGGGGGATGTGGCAGCACACGCTGCTCCTTGGGCATCTCCCCACTAAGGTCAATTTGAAAGACTGTGGGCAAAAAACATCCACAGTGTCTTTGACTTGGCTTTGGCTTTTTCTTAGCTGATTTTTTTTTTTTTAGCCCTCTTGATGTTTTTTGTTAGTTCAGGACTTTTCCTCCACTTCTTTTTCCTTTTACTCATCGCAGCTTGGTTCAGCAGTGGTGAGAACGGGCCGCCGGTGATGGGCTGTGATGTTTGTGGAGTGGCTGAGGAGTGGCAGGGCTCACTGGCGGCTTGGCAGAGCATCCCCTGTGCCCAGGGCTGAGGAGGTGGCGGGGGCACCCTCTCTGCTCCCCCTCCGTGCCTGTCGAGGCAGGAATGGGCCGTGGCACTCCCCACAGGCACCGCCGGCTCATCCCTTCGGAAGCGCGCGAACCCCGCTCCCGAGCTGCCGAGCGCGGGTGTGAGAGGAGGCAAAGAGCAAAGTTTATCCCTTGCCTCGGGTTTGTGGGAGCAGCAGCTCTCGCCAACAGAAACAGCCCACGAGCCTCTGCTCCCGCCCGGTGAGGAGGAGACCTCGCAAAGCCTCCCCGTGCTGCGGGACCCGGGCTGGCCCCGTGCTGAGGTTTGCTCTGACCCGCTGCCCCAGTGGCAGCGTTTGGAGCCCTCAGATTTACAGGCTGGACGTGCCTCGTCCCTCCCGTCGGCTGTCCGGGAGCTCCGAGCTCAGCCCTGGGGGCAGGGAGCTCTCCCCGGCGGGGCTGTGTCCTGGAGCCTGGTGTCAGCCCCGCTACCAGGGCTTGATGAAGAACTTAATTTGCCAATAACCGGAGGGAGTCCTTGGAGGAGGGAGCTGGCTGCAGTTCAGTGTGTTGCAGGGAGGAATGGGGAAAATGAGTGAATGTTGCAGAAATGGAAGGGAAGGAGGAATTGGAATGAATGAAGATTGATGTGCAGTGGGCTGAGCTGCTGCAATTAATGCTCTCCCTCCTGCCCCTGCCTGGGTCGCAGTGTCAGTCAGACCCGATAATTCATTCAGAAATGTTTTCCTTCCCACTCTCCCATCCTGGTTGCCTCCTTCCTCAGGGCATCAGGGTGGAGCCCTTCCCCAGGAATCGTCCATCATGTCCAAGCACCCAGGCTGGATGTGAGTACCTGGCCTTGGGCACAGCAGGACGGGCTCTCCAGGAGGAGCTGGAGTCTGCCCCGAGCTCGTGTCCCTGGGAGGGGCTGGGAGCTGTTCCAGAGGTGGTGGCTGTGGGCAAGGAGGGCTGGCTCTGTCCCCCAGGTGTGCCGGGGCACGTGGGGCTCTGAGCTCTGCCCTCAGCGCACCCTCAGCCCGGATCCCCACTCCCCTGGCAGTGGGATGGGCCCTGGCTGTTCCCAGCTCCAGTTTGGGAGTCCCTTGTTCCTGTCCCCACTTTCTGCTCCAGCTGGGACTCGGTGTTGGTCTCTGGGGAGGCTGGCAGGCAGCAGCACGAGCCGTGCTCAGGGGTGCCCCAGGCTCTGCCCACGTTCTGGGGGCTCTGGGGTCACCCAGGGGCATGGCCAGCAGGGCCGGCTGCTCCAGCTGCCACCCCAAAGAGCTCCTCGGGCTCACGGAGGGGTCTGTCCTGGTCTGTGCCTGTGCCTGGGCTCTGCCTGTTCTCCCCTCCGTGGGACTCTGGCCCGGCAGGAGGGTCCCAGGACAAGCACAGGGAGTGCTGTAGATTATTTTGCCATGTCCCTGAGCTTTCCCTCAGGGAATGTTTGCAGGGGCTGGGGAGGGTCAAAACACTGGGGAAGAAAACCAACTCCACCTCCAGGTGCTGCTGGAGCCTGATCCCCACCCTCCCCCTTCCCTGTGGGATAGGGGCCATTGGGGCTTGAAGCTGTTTCTTGTCACTTTGTGCCACGAGCAGTTTGTTGAGACAAGAGGGCCTGGGAGGTGCTTTTTGAGCCCGTGGTGTCAGATGGGAGCCAAGACACGGAGAGCCAGCAGGGAGCTGGTGACACCCGTGCTGTGCAGAGTTTGGGTGGCTGCAGGGCCCGGAGCCCGGGGCTGTGGGGAGCTGGGGCTGCCTGGAGCTGCTCAGGCTGCCCTGGCCACAGCCAGTCCATATTTGCAGCTTTTTAAGTGGCTCTGAGATTTCAGTCTGAGTGGACTGGACAGTGCTGGACACGGAGTGTCCCTGCCCTGGTGGCCGAGCTGGACGTTCCTCTGGGCTCTGAGGGGTGGCCGATGTCCTCCTCCGTGCGGGCGAGGTGTCACCATCGGGCTGGGCTTTCCTGCTCCACAGCAGCAGATCCAAGGAGGGCAGAGCTGCCAGCACCCCCCGGGGCCACGGGAGCGCGTCCACAGCCGGGAAAACTCTCCTGCCGCTGCCTGGGAAGGGGAGTCGGGGCCAGAGACAGGGCTGGCCCTGGCGCCTGGAGCTGAGCCCGCACAGATGGGCTGGGTGTGACAGGGGCTGTTCCTGTGTCACCTCTGCCCCCGGGCTGCAGGGGTGACAGCCACGCTGGCTCCTGTTGACGCCGTGCAGGGACGTGGCTGCTGGAGCAGATCCCTGGGGGAGCCTGGCGCTCTCCATCCCCGGCGTGTGGAGGCATCCAGGCTGTCCCAAATCCCTGTGCCGGGCCCGGCCCTCCCTGCTCGAAGGCTGGGCAGGACTGCGGAGGTGCAGCGCTGCCCTCGGCCGAACCTCTCCGTCCCAGCCAGCAAAGGGTCCTCTCTGGAAGCAGAGAGCTGGCAGCAGATCAGGAGCTGGGTGATGTCATGCAAAGGAAAAACACCAAAGGGTGTCTGTGGAGGAGGCAGGGTGAGCTGGAGGGAGCAGATGACACCTGAACGGAGCAGGGTCTGCCAGAACAGCCTGGGGGGCTCACAGGTGCCTGGTCTGGAGAGGACTGGGACCTCCAGAGCCCTGGCGTGTGTCCTCCTTGCCACTGACCTTCTGGGCGACCTTGGCTGAGCCTTTCCCTCCCAGGAACCGCCTCTCCCGTGAGCAGGGCTGGGAAGGGCCGGGAGGAGGCTCAGCCTCACCTGTGTGCCAGCACCCTGCAGCAGGGCTGGGGGCCCGGCCAGCCTGGAGGCAGCTCTTCCTGCCCGAGGGACGCTCCAGCCCTGCTCTCCCCGGGCTCTGATCCAGGAGGGAAGGTGCCTGTCCTGAGAGGAGAGCGTGGGGACCCTGCCATGCCCTGGGCTGGCCACAGGAATATGTGAGGAGGCTGCTGGCCGGGGCCTGCCGTGGTGCTGGGATCACTGGGGAGGGTGGCACCGCTGGCAGGAGGGACACGAGGGACTTTCCTCCTCTGCTTCCTCCTTTCCCAGCCACTCTGGGAACCTCTCAGTCCCCCAGACCCCCTGCGGGTGTGCTGGGGGTGCTCTTTGCCTGGTGCTGGGGGGCACCAGCACTTCCCTAGGCTCCTGGCAGCCGTGCCAGGGCTATGTTTCCACGAGGACCAGTACCGGGGAGATGTTTTCGGCGGTGCCACCACCCTGGTGTGCAGCCTGGCCTCGCTGGGAGCGGCTTGGGATGCTGCGGGACGGCTGCAAGGTCAGGCAGGGATGCAGGACAGGAGGCTCTGCCTCCCTCCAGCCCTGTGGGGGTCCTGGATAAGCCCAATTTCCCCAAATCCTGCTGCAGGTGGCGGTGGGGAAGGGGTTGGTCCAGCCAGGATGTGGCAGCTGCGGCGTGAGCCCGGGAGATGTGACGTGGCTGCCACTGTCACCTGCCCGGGAGGGAGCCGGGCTGAGCCGGAGCATCGGCACGTCCCTGTGCCCATCCCTGTGCCCGTCCCCGTCCCCATCGGAGCGGGGGCTGAGGGGAGCGGGGAGGCAGCGCCGGGCTCTGTGTGCGTTGGGAAGAGCCCCGTGGCTCTTCCAGCGGCTCCCGAGCCGGGCTGGGGCTGCAGCAGCCGCGCTCGCACAAGGTCACCGCAAGGGACAATAGCGCTGGGGGCAGCGGGCGGCGGAGACAGGAGCAGAGGAGAGGAGGAGATTTCCCCCCGTGCCACGGCTGGGAACGGCACCGGGAACGCTCCAGCTCGGGCACGCGTGTGCAGACACAGACAGACAGACAGACACACAGACACACAGACACACAGACACACAGACACAGACACACACACAGACACAGACACACAGAGACACACAGACACACACACAGACACACACACACACACGCACACAGACACACACACACAGACACAGACACACAGACACACACACANCACACACACACACACACACAGACCGTGTCACAGCCTCTGTCACCTGAGCCGGGTGCCAGCAGGTCCGGCTGCTCCCCAGACCCTTCTGCTTCCCAGGGGTTTGTGGCCCGAGGGGTGCTGCAATTTCCGTCCCCACCTTCGTGCTCGCTGTGGAAGCTCCAGCCCAGCCAGGGCAGGCACAGCTCGGGATGCTCCGTGACCCCGCGAGGGTGGGTGTGGAGCGGAGGTGGCACCGTGGGGTTAATTGACCCTCGGGAATCATTTGGTGCATCCTTTCCTTGTAAATAAACACAGGCAGAACACGGGGCTGGCTGTCGAGGGCCGCGTGTGACGCCTCTCTCACAGGGCTGTGGTCCCCGGACACCTCACAGGGGCTGAGGTGATGCCAGGACGAAGAGGTTTTTGTCCCTGAAGGGCGTTTTTGTCTCTCTCAGAAGGGCTGTGGTTGGTGAGATGAGGCCTGGCTGCTGGGTTATGGCAGGGTTGCGTTCCCAGGAGCCAGACCCCGGTCTCCAGCCCTGCCTGCCCTCCCTGGCAGTGCCCTGCAGGAGCTGGTGGGGGTTTCCTGCGCCCACCCCCTGCCCAGCTCGGAGCTGACACATTCCCCCTCTGGATCTGGGCACGTTCCACTTTCCAGTCCCCCGGGCACGAAGCGGGAACCCTGGTCCTGTATGCACTATTAGTGACGTGCTGTGCTGACAGGACAGGGCCTGATTCCCTCCTGGAACATCCCCGAGGGCTTCAGCAGCAGCAGAAAGCTCGTGGGGGTCTGTCCCTGCTCTTGTCCCCGTCCCTGTGGCACCACCCAGTCCTGCTAAGGCAAGGCAAGGATAAAACTCCCTGCAGCCCAGCTCTCCCAACTGTTGCAGCAGCAGGAAAAATTCACCTTCCCTGGGCTTCGCTAAACTCCTTCCAGAAAGCTCCACAAGGTGGGAATGCAGCTCTGGGACCTCCCCTGTACGGAATTGTTCTGGTGACTCGGGGTTCCCAGGAGGCTGCAGGGCCTCAGCTGCTTTCCCGGGGAGCTTTGGTGACAGGGGAGGCTTTTCCTTCGAGGAAATTCGCACCTGGGATCCAAACTTTGGTTTCTGGTTGTGGGCAACGGAGTTTCCTGATCCAGGCAGGGCAGAGGCTTCACCCTCTGTCGAATTTGGCCTCCCATGAAGTGGCAGGGACTCCAGCTCTGAGCCTGGCCCCCGGAGCCTCGGGGTTTGGGGACGGTCCCCGGCGCTCCCAGGGGAAGGGAGCTGGTGGCACCGGAGGAGAGCCAGGCCCCCAGAGCTGCCCCGAGGTGCTGCTCGGCAAAGGGAGAGCTGGAGGAGATCCCACTGCAGAGTGCAGAGTCAGCCTGCACCGGCGGGGACGAGGCAGGCGGGAGGTGACCATGTCCCTTCCCCGGGCAGAGGGAGGGGGGAGCTCCAGGAGCTTCCTCTTCTGGTGGGAACCACCCCAGAGCTCTGTGCTCGTCCCTAGGAATCCGTCCTGGATGTGTAGGGGGAGTTTGGGTTGCCTGAGCCTCAGGGATGGCTGTGTTGGTGCTGGGGGGTTCAGGTGACACGGCACAGGTGACACGCAGGGCTTGTGACACCCAGGGCTTGTGGCACAGCCGGGCCCTGCCCAGGAACCTCCAAGGAGCCCAGACTTTGTGGGTTCAGCCTTTAGGCCGGGCCCGCGCTGCAAAAAGCAAAAGGGAGGGAGTTGGGGACCTGCCAGGTGTCCCCGTGTCTTGGGACGTGGGGGGTGTGCGTGCAGGGACTGGGAAGGATGGACAAGGGAGAGGTGTGAGCGGGGATTTGGGAAGCGTGGGACGTGGGACATGTGGGTTTGCAGGGATTTGGGAAAGAGGGAACACGGGGAGTGTTTGTTTTCAGGGATTTGGGGGAGGATGGGACATGGGAAGTGTGTGTTCTCAGGGATTGGGGAAGCAGGGGACATGGGAAGTGTGTGTTCTCAGGGATTGGGGAAGCATGGGACATGGGAGATGTGTGTTTTCAGGGATTTGGGGAAGCATGGGACATGGGAAGTGTGTGTTTTCGGGGATTTGGGGAAGCATGGGACATGGGAGATGTGTGTTTTCAGGGATTTGGGGTAGGATGGGACATGGGAAGTGTGTGTTTTCGGGGATTTGGGGTAGGATGGGACATGGGAGGTGCTTGGCTGCGTTCACGGGAACCCTCCCATCCCTTTTGGGGAGCCCTCCCTCACGCAGCCTCCGCCCCTGGACCTTCCAGTGCCAAAAGAGGGAAAATCTCTGCTCCAGTCCGTCCAGCACGAGGGGGCAGGGGCAGGGCTGCCCTCAGCCATCAGAGCCCCCATCTCCTGCCCCTTCCCAGCCCGGTTCCTTCTCCTGGATGGGCACGGGGACTGGAGGGGCTGGTGCCCAGCCCGGAGCCCTCCCCAGCCCCGTGCCAGCCCCCGTGCCCGGCTGAGCCGCTGCAGGTGGCCCCCATTAAGGCACGGCTGAGATTAGGGCTGTTTTCAGAAGGTTCCTTCGAGTGGAGGTTTGTTTGTGTAAATATTTGGACGTTCTTCAGGCGTGATTACGGAGCAACCTGCACCTCATGAATATTCAGAGGCCTCAGCGGTGCCTCCTCTGCTCGGCAGAGTGGGAGCAGCGCCCGGGGGTGGCACGGGGTGCTGGGGACAGTGGGCAGAGCTGGGGACAGCGGGCAGAGCTGGCACAGCCCCTGCTCCCCGGACTGGGGGCACTGGAGATGCCAGGGCTGTGGCGGTGGAGGGCACGCGGGGCTGGACCTCACCTGGCTGGGGGTGTGGTCACTCGGGGGGTGTGGTCACTCGGGGGGTGTGGTCAGTCCTGGGGTGTGGTCACTCCAGTGCCCAGCTGGGTGAGGCTGGGGAGGCGAGGAGCTGCTCAGAGCCGGTGCAGAGGCTCCGGAGCAGCTCCTGCATCCCGCATCCTCCGGGATCCTCCCGCATCCTCCGGGATCCTCCCGCCCCTCGCAGCTCCCGGGGACCTGTCACTGCTCATCCCTCCCCTCCCGTGCAGCCCCCACAGCCCTGCCTGCTTTTTTTCCCTGCTCTCCGACTCCCTCGCTCCATCCCTGCCGTTTTCCTGCCTTTCTCCAGCTGAACCTGTGTTTCTCAGCTTCGTCCCGGGCTCGGTCTCCATCACCTCACGGCACAAACGAACCCAATCCCCCGCCTGGCACGGGGCAGCCTCTCCAAACCCTGGGAGCCTTGGGAAGCTTCGGAGCTGGGAGAGCTGCTCCTTGACCCCCGGAGCTGCTCAGGGCCCTCCAGCTCTGTGCTGGGAGGGATTCTGGCTGGCTGCTTCAGGCAGGAATTGCCATCTGGTCCTGGAGCGACCTCTTCCCCCAAATCACCCTGGTCGAGGAGCGGGAGAAGCTGAGGGTGGTCTTGGAGCTCGTGGGACTTTTCTGGGAGCGAGAGGCTGCGGGAGGAATTGCTCCCCGTGCCTCCTCCACGGCTGCAAACGCGCTCTGCTCTGGCGTGCGAGGGACACGAGTCCCCCTTTGCCGGGGGAGAGGGGACACGGGGCAGGAGATCCTCTCTGGGGACATCCACGGAGCCACCAGCGCCGCAGGGCAGGGGCAGGACGGGGCTGGTGGCACTTCCAGGGCCACCAGGAAGGGGCTGGTGGCACTTCCAGGGCCACACGGCTGCTCTGGTGGCCTCTGCCTCCAACATGTGCCCTCTGCGCCCCGGGGGTGGCCTGGCGCTGCCCTTGGTCCCCTCTTCTGTGTCGCGGATGATGAGCTGGGGCACAGGGACATGGCAGCAGCTCCAGCCGTGGGCTTTTTGTGCTTTCCTCCCTCCCTGCATGCTGACAGCAGCACAAAAAGCCAGGACAGCCCTTCTCCTCCTGGGGACGGCGGGAGGAACCGGGAGGAACGGCGAAGGAAAGATCTCCACTGATGTTTTTCCCTCCACTGATGTTTTCCCTCCCCGTTTCTGCCCCCCGCGCCAGGCATCATGTCCATTATGTCATCCCTTACGACGGGGACCAGTCGGTGGTGGACTCCTCGGAGAATTACTTTGTGACCGACAATGTAACCAAGCAGGAGATTGATCTGATGCTGGGACTTTTGCTGGGCTTTTGTATAAGCTGGTTCCTGGTGTGGATGGACGGGGTTCTGCACTACGCCGTGCGGGCCTGGAGGACCAGCCGACGGTACGGTAAGTGCTGCTCCTCCTCCTCCTCCTCCTCTTCCTCCTCTTCCCTCGGTCCCTGCCCTCTCCCTGGGAGCTGGAAAAGGCCGTGCTGCTGCTTCATCCCACGTGGATCTGGCACAAACCCGGCCGGGGATATCCCGGCCCTCTCCGCCCCAGGAGCTGGGCTCGGTGGTGCTCGCGGGCCGCTCCCGGCTTGGGATGCTCCACGATTCCCCGAGCAGGAATTGGTTGGTGTGGGAATTCTGCGGGCGGAATATCCTCGGGCTGGGCCAGAACTCCCCAGAAAAATCTGGATTTTTTTTTTTTTCCTTCCCGGTGCTGCCAGGAGAGCAGGCTGGGGTTGGTTGTGTAAACCTGGGGCACTGTGGTGACGGTGGCAGACACCTGTGTGGCGTCAGCTGAGGCCTCCCATCCTCACAGCTGTCCAGATGTGGAGATGTTTCGGGTGTTTTGTTCGGTTGTGCCGTCAGCCCCGCGGGGAAAAGGGTTGGGCAGAACTGTCAGGCTTTGCAGCAGTTAAAAACCCTGAATTAACGCCCTGAGAAGCACCAGGAGATGCTCCTTCAGAGGCTCTCCCTGCCCCATGCTCCTCCCTCAGCACGGGCATCCCGTGGATTTTAATATTCGGAGGAGAAAAAGATGACAGAAAAACGATTAAATTAGAGAATGACTCGAAATTCCCTCCGAATGTGCCTACAAATCTCCATCTCTCCAGCTCCTGACTGATGGTGCTGTTAAATCACAACTCAGAGCAAAAGGAGAAGCGAGCGAGAGAAAGATTTATCTGCAGACCCATAAGAAATTCTAATTAGGGAAGTGGACTCTCTCTTTCTAAAAACTCAGATAAAAAGCGATATTAATTTCCCATTAGTCTTCCCAAATCCCCAGCAGCAGTTTCTGAGTCAGGACTCTCCCGGGGCTCTGCTGCTGCCGCTGGTTCCCAAGCAGGGGCTGATTTTCCAGCGAGATCTCAGGTTCTGAGAGCCAATTTTGGGGCTGTGGCTCCTGATTTTCATCAGAGATCAGAGCAGGGCTGGCAGGAGCTCTCCTTGTGGTGAGAGAGGTTCTGCAGAGCTGGGGTCACCACCTGGCCTACCCCTTGTGGATGGAGGCTTTTGTTTTCAGTAATTAATTTAGTATTTCAACTAATTGATCTCTCTTGTTTCATTTTTTTCCCCCTCCCTCCCCGTGTTTGCCTGTTTTAAGGCTTTATGAAAGGTTTGGCCCATGGTGCAATGAACCTAAATATTTCCTGTTTACTCCAAATCAACCATGCAAATGAGTAATTTTAAGGGCAGCGAGCAGAAGGGAATTTGTTTCTTTGCTGAACGAAGCTAAAATTCCCTTCTGAAGAAGGAAACGGTGCCCGTGACTGGGAGAGGGGGAGAGGGGAAACAGATTCTGGGCTGGTACCGAGCAAGGAGGGCACAGGCACCACTCAGCAGGGACTCAGGGTCACGCTGGGGCCTGTTGCAATAACCTGGAGCTCCTTCCTGGTGGAAGAGGCTCCTCAAAATAGCAAATATTCCGCAGGAGCTCAGGCAGCAGCTCCATAGCGGGGCTGGTCAGGGCAGTCTCCACCACCTCACAGCCACGGACTCAGAGACTCGTTTGGGATGGGAAAGACTTCAAAGGTCATCGAGTCTGACTGATTCCCAGCACAGCAGCTCATCCTTGGGCCGTCTGTCCCTCTCTGGGACTTTGCAGCTGTGCTCTGAGGGGCTGGGCTCTGTGTTTCTGGGTGGAATCACACAAAATGTCCGTGGGAACGGGTGGCAGCTGAAATGCTGCTGCAGGGAAAGGTTCCTGGGCTGAGGGATGAAGCAACGGGTGAGAAATGAGCCTGGCCAGCTGCTGGGGGCAGAGGGTGGCACCGGTGCCACCCCCTGCCCCTGTCCAGCCCTGAAGGGAGCTCGGGGGGCAGGCCTGGGGACAGCACAGCCCTCGCCCGTCCCCGCAGCCCCTCACCTTCCCTCTCCTCCCTGCCTTCCAGACAATTCCTGGTCTTGGATTCCGAAGTTTTGTAACTTGAAGGAGTTCAGGAAACGTCACCACCGGCAGTACGAGGAGGCCACCGGGAACATGGTGCACATCAAACAGAAGCTGTACCACAACGGGCACCCCAGCCCCCGGCACCTCTGAGGGACGCCCTCCCCTCCAGGGACTGCAGCCAGCTTTTAAAACACGCGGGACTCCGCTCTTCCTCCACGGGAACGGCCTCGGGTTTGCTCCCGAGCCAGCTGAGGACGGGATTTTAGGGCTCCGGCCCGGGTGTCCGTGGGGGGACACGCCACGATGCACAACTAAGCCAGTCCTGGATGCTCCGCAGCCAAGACTTTGCACTGTGTTCCACGTTTTATTGTCAGACTCGTGTATATATGTAAAAAAAAACAAACAAAAAGCAGACAAACAACAACAACAACAAAAAAAAAGCCCAAAAAAAAAAGAGAGAGACAGAGAGAGAGAGAAAAAAGAGATTTGCATTATACTTTCAACACCCCCCGCCCCCCACCCTTTTTTCCTGGCATCCGCGGCTGTCCTGCACACCCAGGAGTTGGTGGCCGAGGGGGATGGAGGCGGGACAGCACGAGGAAGATGCAGAGCGTCCCATCCACGAGCTCCAGCCCCCCGTTCCTTTGGTCCTTTGGCTCGGTTCTGCCCTGCTCTGCCCCTCCCGTGCCTAGAATGGCTTGGCTGGGCACAGGTTTGGCCGGGGACTGCTGCCAGCGCGGGGGCGGGGAGGGGAGAGGGCACGGTGTCCCTTTTGTTTTTTCGCTTTGGTTCACGTTCTGGGGAGGCTCTGGGAGTGTGTGAGAGGTTTGTTGTTCGCGTTGCTGTCCACTGAAACCTGCCTTAAGCAACCCGATCTCAGCCCGGGCTGGTGCCGCTGCTTTGGGGGCGCTTTGGGTGGCAGGGCTGCTGTCCTTTGCTAGAGGAGGGTGGGGTGTGTCGGATCTGGTTTGTTCCCCTGATCATGAACGCCCCCCCACCCCTTGCCTGGGAGGAAAGGAGCTGCTCTGCCCCTCTTTCTTGCGGGGTGAGCCCGAGGTGGTGGTTAAAACACCCCAAAACCACCGGTGGGGCAGTGGGGGGGCCCTGAACAGCCTCACTGCTCCTGCTCAGCGTCAGACACCCCTTGCTCGTGGGGCTTGGCTTGAGGGACACACGGAGACTTGGACCTGAAGCCAAACTCCTCTCCAAACACCCCAAATGTCCCCAAGGCCGAGTCAAAGTGCGAGGATGCTCCGATGTGGCTTTGTCCCTGCTTCCCCTGGCGTGGGTTTCGAGGTCCGAGTGGGATCACGGCTCTGAAAGGAACCTCCCCCTCCAGAGAGCTCCTTTCCTCCCAGGCAGAGGGGCCTGAAGGAGCTGTAAAGCCCGGGCTGGTGGTGCCTGGTCCCTGCTCTGGTCCTGTTCAGCAGCACTGGAGCCCAGGCCCTGGGATGCGCTGGGCAGCACGGCCGGGGTGGGGAGAGGGAGGATTCGCTGGGAGGGGTGAAGGAGGGAGATGATTTTGACAGCCCTGAGCCCCCACTCCCCCTTCCTCCACCCTTTGGTACTGAGGGGGTTTGTGAGGAGAGGGAGGATTCGCTGGGAGGGGTGAAGGAGGGAGATGATTTTGACAGCCCTGAGCCCCCACTCCCCCTTCCTCCACCCTTTGGTACTGAGGGGGTTTGTGCTGGAACGGGGAGAACGCCCGGAGCTGAAGGATGGGGAGCATGGCCAGGAATTCTTCCACGGGTTCCTTGACACTCTCAGTGGCCTCCTGCTGTTTGGTGGCAGGGAAAAGGACCCCATGACTCCTGCTCTTCCCTCCCTGCTCCAGCTTCTGTGTCTTGGGGTGGTTTTTTTTAATTTCCTATGCCCGTTTCTGTTAATTACAAGCCCCCAAACTGCCCAATCATCCCCGTTTCTCTGCCATTCCCACCTTTGCTATTCCCTAGTGCCTCTTGTCTTGGAGCCCCAGGTTCTGTCTGGACCTAAATAACTGCCTGGTCCATTCTGGTGTCTGTCTGTCTGTCTGTCTGTCTGTCTGTCATTCCCGGCTGTGATGTCTGAAATTCCTTAGGATCTAAGGAATTACTTTTCCTTGAGCAGCTCCTGTCCCTTGCAGCCTCCTGGCAGGGAAGAGTGGGGACTTTGTTATCAGCAAGTCCTCAGGGGGTGACAGTTGGATTAGGGGAGGAAATTCCATCGTGATAAGGACAAATACTGAGTCCCTGGGACTGGGTATGGGGGGGGAAAAAAAAGCACTTTAAAAGTAATTTTTCCACTTGGAGCCTCTCACAAGAGAGACTTAAGGCAGCGACCCAAACTCAGACTGGATGTAAAGCCTGGCTCTGCCCTGCTCTAGCAGCTGGCCTTGGTTGAAATATCATTAAAAATGAAACAGCTGGAAAGGGTGAATGGCTCACACCCGGCAAGTTTGATCTGGCTGATCCACGGCGAAATTTCATCCGAATTTGAGGCTCTGGAAGAGGGGGGGGAATTCTATGTAGTAAATATTCCTGTTGTTTAAAAACAGACTTTAAAAAAAAAAAATCTGCTGGGCCTGCAGCTCTCTCACCTTCTGAGCCTCTCTCCTGTTCACAACTTCGGCAAAAAAAGAAACCGAGAAATAATCCCGGTGCGATGGAATT
Source organism: Gymnorhina tibicen (assembly GCA_013399875.1). Lineage (NCBI taxonomy): Eukaryota > Metazoa > Chordata > Aves > Passeriformes > Artamidae > Gymnorhina > Gymnorhina tibicen. The sequence continues at coordinate 158,730 of VXAZ01007607.1, forward strand.
TACTGGGAGTAACCCACGGCTCTGTGATCCGGGGAAACCAGGCAGGATTTGCTGAGCAGGTTTGTCCCGGCACGCCTTAAACCGGCGGGATCAATCCCGGGGAAACGATCCTCATCCCGGATAAACGAGGGCCGGAATTCCTCCCCGTGCAGGGAGGGGATCCTGCCCTGACCCGGCAGATCTGGGATGGTTTCGAAGCCCTGGGCGGGGACACCAAAAATAGGATTTTCCCCGAGAGCCACGGGTGTGCCCTGTCTCCTCCTGGGGCAGCGAGGCGCCGAGGGCCCGCAGCAGCACAGGGTGAAGGAGGCGGCTGCTTTTGGGGTGCTGCAGCTGGTTTGGGGGTGTTACAGCTGGTTTGGGAGTGCTGCGGCTGCTTTTGGGGTGTTGCAGCTGGTTTGGGGTGTTAACAGCTGGTTTGGGGGTGTTACAGCTGGTTTGGGAGTGCTGCGGCTGCTTTTGGGGTGTTGCAGCTGGTTTGGGGTGTTAACAGCTGGTTTGGGGGTGTTACAGCTTTTCTGGGGGTATTGCAGCTGGTTTTGGGGGTGTTACAGCTGGTTTTGGTGTATTGCAGCTGTATTTG
>VXAZ01007607.1:159628-243179 GCA_013399875.1 Gymnorhina tibicen
TGTTTTGGGGTGTTGCAGCTGGTTTTGGGGTGTTGCAGCTGGTTTTGGGGTGTTACAGCTGATTTTGGGGTGTTACAGCTGGTTTTGGTGTATTGCAGCTGTATTTGGGGTGTTACAGCGGGTTTGGGGGTATTGAGGATGTTTTGGGGTATTGCAGCTGGTTTTTGGGGCATTGCAGAGCCAGCACCACCTGGCAGCCCCTTCTCCCCTGGTGCCACCATCCCTCCCGTCCCTGTCCCTGTCCCTGTCCCTGTCCCTGTCCCTGTCCCTGTCCCTGTCCCTGTCCCCTGGCGCAGTGGGGTCTCTGCCCGCGCGCTGCCGCCTCCCCCTCGCTCCGTGTGTTTGTTTTGTTCCTCTCCGCTCGCGGGGGTGTTTTCTCCTCGCCGAATTGTCCCAGCTGCGCCCGTGTCGGCTCGCTCGCTGTTCTCTGATCCAGTCTCCACACGCACACACACCCCAAAAAATAAATAACGAGCCAAAAGGAAAAAAACCCCAACAACAACACCCGAACCCAGCAAGATCCCCCCAGGCATAGAGGGCTCAGCTGGCAGCAAATTTGGCAGCAGGGAGTGGGCACGGCAAGGTCAGGGCTGGGCAAGGAGCTGGGCAGAGCCTGGGGAAGGGAAAACAGGGATGCCGAGGGTGGGAAGTGCAGGACAGCGGAGTGGGAAGTGTGGGCCCCGTCTCAGCACAGATGCTCCGGGGGAGGCTGCAGGCTCTGCTGGTGGGGGGGGGATTTGTGGGGTATTTTTGGAGCAGAGACACAGCTCAAAACTCCGTGTGCCGGTTCTCCAGGGCTGGGATTGGCGCTGGGAATGTTCTCCTGTGTTTTTGGTGTGAGGAGCCCTGCTGGGAGTGTTCTCCTGTGGTTTTGGTGTGAGGAGCCCTGCTGGGAACGTTCTCCTGTGGTTTTGGTGTGAGGAGCCCTGCTGGGAACGTTCTCCTGGTGGTTTTTGGTGTGAGGAGCCCTGCTGGGAATGTTCTCCTGTGGTTTTGGTGTGAAGAGCCCTGCTGGGAATGTTCTCCTGTGGTTTTTTGGTGTGAGGAGCCTTACTGGGAATGTTCTCCTGTGGTTTTGGTGTGAGGAGCCCTGCTGGGAATGTTCTCCTGTGGTTTTGGTGTGAGGAGCCCTGGCCTGGCCACCTGCACAGGGAGTGGTTGGGAAGGAGAGGTGTGGAAAGACAGGTGGGGAAAAGCAGGGGATTGAGAAATCCATTGCCTCACCCAGTAGCTCCTTCTTAAACTCAAATCCCATCCTCAGCTCTGGCTCTGCTGAATAAACCCCTGGCCAATATAAACAACAAACAGTGAGAAGGGCCTTTCCTCTTTGAGGAACAGTTGTCTCCTGTATAAGCTGTACAAGCTGTCTCCTGTATCCCATCCGTCCATCCGTCCATCCATCCATCCATCCATCCATCCATCCATCCATCCATCCATCCATCCATCCACTGTGCCCTCTCACTGCTGAGCCAGCCAGGAACCCCTCAGCTGGCCCATCTGGCAGCACCTCATCCATAAAAAGCCCAGGAGAGAGCCTGGGGTGGTGTCCCGGCCACTCAGAGCGCGCTGGGTGGGTTTAGTTACTCTCACTGCTGTTCTACCTCATTTTCTGGTTGCATTTTCAGCTGGGGGAAGAGAATCCCTGCTAAAAAGGGGTGTTGAAAACAGCCACGGAGGTGATGAAGGCACTGGAGCATCTCTCCTGTGAGGGAGCTGGGACAGCTGGGACTGATCATCCACAGCAAAATCCCTGTAGGGAGGGTGCAAAGAAACGGGAGCAGGCTCTTGAAGGGGTGTGCAGAGATGGAGCAGAGGCACGAAATGAAACGTGGGGGGCTCTACTTGAACATCCTGCACGTGGTGCAAAGGGAGGGTGGTGCTCACCGGTGGTGGAGGGAGAGGCTGGAAGGAGCTGAGGGGCACAAGGGGCTCAGTCTCACTTCAGATCTCACCTCCCAGCACTGCTGAACGTCCAGCCTGGCACTGATCAAGAGGTGGGGTCATCACAGAGGTGATGAAGCTGCTTCTTCTGCATTCAGGGGGCTTGGAAGGTAAAAGCAGCCAACAGAACCTCCCAGAGCACCTCAGGATGTGGAAGAGCAGAAGTTTTTCCATGATTAGAGCACGTGGTACAAATAGAGACACTTGGATCCATCGTTTTCCAGCCTGGATGCATTGGTGGGACAGATGTGGGTTTCAGTGGGATGGAGAGCAGGGAATTACCTGCTGGGCAGGGACACAGGACTGCTGGTTCCACCCTAGGGTGGGGTGAAGGTGAAAAGTGCCCTCAGCCCAGCTCCCTGGGGCGGCCAGGAGGACGAGAAGCAGCAAGTGAACTTCCTGAAGAAAATAAAAAAACCTCAAAGAAGAGCCAGGCCTGTGGCTTCCCTGCAGCTGGGGCAGGGGAGAGGGAAGCAGAGGAGTTGGGAAGATGGGGCAGAGTCAGGAGGAGCCGCTCAGCCTGGCTGGGCTGTGGGGGTCCTGCTGCGGGCGCGTGTCCGTGTGCCCAGAGCTCTGGGTGTCACCTCGTGTCCCCTGCACGGAGCCCGGCCCTCCTTCGGCCCCTCCAGCCCCTCGTGCTCCTTTCTTTCCCAGTTCCGCTCCCCTCTTCGGATTCCCAGCAGGGCTGACCCCGGGGGGCTCAATCCCAGCTCACACCGAGGCAGAGGAGGCCCTGCACTCGCTTCGGGGAGGTTTTTCACTCGGGAAACACCGGGGCAGAGCTCGGGGTGCTGTTTTCCCCGGTGGTTAATCCCTCTTTTCCTTCTTCCTGCACCCAAACCACTTCTGCATGCATCAGGCGGGGAGAGGCACAGCACAGACTACCAGAGAGAGAGAGATTAAACTCCGCTCCGAGTCTAATCACAGAACAATCTCTACTGTGGTTGAAAAGCAATAATGGCTCATTTTTTTACTAAATACACTCGCCCAGGCAGATGTCACCCAGGGCTTGTGCTCTGCAGTGGCTGGAGGGGTGGCAGCCTGTGCTGAGGCTCCGGGGAGCAGCTGAAGGTGCAGAGAGCTTGGGGTGGGGGAGGCAATAGAAAAAGCACACTGTGATTTTATTTGGGTCAACGAGTGAGTGTATTTCAGCCATTCCTTCCCTTTCAATAAGATGTTTGTATAATAGAGAACCAGTTCAGCTCCTGGAACTAAGCCCGTCCTTTGCTGTTTGTCAGTAAAATAGTTTTTTGCATGTTTTTTGCATCTGAGTGTTTTTTGGAACCCTTTGAACCCAGTGATTCCCCCCCGGGGCAGAGCTGGGGCAGCCCAGAGCAGAAGCTCCCCGGTTTGGGGCAGGGGGGGTGACAGGAGGGGGTGCAAACAAGGCTGGGGAGGTGTGGGGAGAGCTCTCCTGACCTCTGAGCGAGGGCTGGGGGATCCCCCCAGGTTCTGTGACATCACAGGGCACTGTCCCAGATTTTCACCTGCCTGGCTCCTGCTCGCTGGGGTAACAGGGTGAGTCTAAGATCCAAAACTGATTTGGAAAAGAAGAGAAAATATTTCACTAAAATTCAAAAAAATATTAAATATTAGTATTAAAAATATTTCATTAAAATTCACTTAAATCCTGGGTGCAAGCTGCCTCCAGAGAGGAGCCTGGGCCTCCCGTGCCCGTGTCCTGCAAGGGCAGGAAAGGCAGGAAAAGGGCAGGAATCTCAGGCCTTTGGCACGCAGGAGGAAAAGTGGGATCATTTCCCATTCCAGCAGCACTGGGATCTGCCACCACGAACCAGTCCTTCAGCCCCTTCAGGCTGCTCCTTGCTGGCACAGGACCATCCACACGGAGCAGCTCTGACCCTGCCCGGGGCTCCAACCCTGCACGAAGATGTTGAGGCAGGGCTGGTTCCACGAGTCTGGGCACAGCTGGGCACATCTGGGCACGTCCCAGCCTTGGGTGCAGGCAAAGCAGAGCAGAAAATAAACGCCAGCACCCGAGAGGAGGGATTAGGAAAGATTCTGAGTGGTTTTTCTCCACCCAAAACACCAGCAGGGGTTGGCAGGGAGGCGTTTCCCGGGGAGATTCCCACCTTCCCGAGTCCCAGACATGGTGCCAGGGACATCCCTGTGCCTCCACGGCGGGAATCTCCTCCCAGCCTTCCACATTCCAAAGCAAAGCCTTCAGTGGATGGCAGCTGGGAGCAGGCAGAGCTGGCCAGGCTGTAAATCTGTCCCCCAGTGCAGGGTTCCAGTGGCGGGGCCGGGACGGGAGTGATGGATGGATTGCCCACGGATCCGTCTGCTCTGGGATTTGCTCTCCCATACAAAATACCACTTTAACAAAGTGCTATTGGCTCATGAGTCGGTGTCAGGAGAGGAGAGAACCTCAGCCTGGGCCTGTCCGGCCCTGCCTGCAGTGTCAAAGAGCTGGGTGCCACCTCCACAGGGACATCAGTCACCCTGGAGCTGACAGCGAGCCAGGGACAGATCCCTGCACTCAAACCTTGGATGGGGCAGGAATTGAGGATGACAGGCAGCCCTCCTTCCCCTTCCTGTCACCTTCCACAGGCACAGCAGCAGCGACAGCAACAGCCCGAGGTGTCCCGTGGGCAGCAGGGCATGGAGTCAGCTCGCTGGTGGCCAGGAGAGGGCACAGGGAGAGGGGCAAGGGATGGCTTTGGAGTAGGAGAGCTGGGAGCAACAGGGTCTGGAATAAAACAACAGCCCAGGGCACAGGGTGTGAAAGAAAGAAGTGTGTGGGGGTGGATGGAGAACTGCATTTCCTGTGGAAATAAGAAGTGTCACCCAGGATGAACGGCAGCAGCGTGCTCGGGTCTGTGCCTTCCCTTCAGAGATGAAACCAGGTTGGAAGACTGAATCCAAGGAAAACAAGTTGTGCACAGCACCTCTGCCCCTCTGTCCCTGCCTCACCTGGCAGGTGGAGCACCCCAAAGTCTCCTCAATCCTCTTCAATCAGGCTCAGCCTCTGTTTCTTCCCACTCCACCTCCTCAGTTTTCCCAGCCTGGGTGCCACCTCCCCGCTCCACTTCCCAGGTGGGCTGTGGGGCATCCATGGCTGAGCAGGAGCTGGATAAACGCTGGATCCACGCTCCCGGGTGTGCCCAGCCCTGCTCCCGCAGCCAAGAGCACGAGGAGGGCTGGATCCCAGAGCTGGCACCAACAGGGATCTCTCCAGAGGGGACTGGGGGGGACGTGGCTGCTCTGCTCAGAGCCACCAACACCTCCGGGAAGGAGGGCGAGAACTCCTTGGGCATTCACAGCCTCCCGGGGGCTGTGCGGGGAGGTTGGGAAGGGAGGGAAGGAGCAGGGTGAGCCCCCAAGTGCTGCACTCCTGGGATTCCAACAGCACCAGGCCTGCACAGGAGCCCTGCCCCGCTGATTCCGTGAGGATTGCCCAGGGTTCACACACACAGGATCAGTTCAGGGCCCCGCAGCTCTGCCAGTCCCCCCAGCACTGCCCTCAGTCCCTGCTTCCATCAGGGACCCCATCCCATCCGCAGCAGGAATCTCAGCAAAGAGCTGAGGCAGCAGCTGCTGTGCCTCTCTCCCAGCTCCCATAGCAGCATTCCAGCCCCTGGGAGCAGCAGCAGGACAAGGCAGAGAGCACCTTCCCCCCGCCCCTGCTGCTCCTGTGCTCCAGGGAGGTGCCTGGGGAAGAAGGGGGGAGGAATGGAAGGTGCGTGGCACGATAAGGGATCGGAATCGCACGGGCAGAGCCGCTCCCTCATGTCACTCCTGAGCAAGGGGCTCTGCTCAGCCCCCAGCTCCTGGGGCTTGACAGAAATCCAGGAAAATCTTAACTGGGAAAGCCTGGAATAACTAATCCTAAGCAGTGGGCTAAAGGACAACTACACCTAGGCTGAAGGGGAAGGGAAAAAAGTGGGATTTAAGTTGATTTGAGTCATTGTGAACATCAAATGTGTGGTTTGGGTGTACAGAGATCCCCCTCAGCCCACAGCAATGAGTGAGTGTCACCAGATGAGTGGCAGAGGGCCACTCAAATGGGAACCTCACCACAGGAGCAGCTTCTAAAGTGCCTCTTCACATTCTGCCAGGGGAAAATATCAGGGAAGTACTGTGGGAGATGCTGGCAGCCCAGGCAGGGAAGGTTTGCAGCCTCAGGAATTACTCCCTGGTGCCCCACAAGGCTCTGTCCGAGGACAGGGTTCCGCTCCTGAGCTCACCAGCTCCTGCCAGGGAACGTCTCAGAGCTCAGCCAGCCCTGGAATGGCCAAAGTGGGGCTGGTGTCAGCTCCTGTGTGAGGAGAACAGCTCAGCAAGGTACTCAAGGGCACAGATTTGGGTCAGGCCAATGTGCTTGTGCTGTGTAGCTACAGGAGAAGCCTCAGAGCAGAGCACAGAGTTCAAATCCAGTTCAAACACTGAAGAAAAAAAAAATCAGGAGGTTTTCTAACCTGTCTCTCACATGCACAGAAGAAGAACAAATGTCATCTCGTCAAGACAGGCTCGTGTTCAGGGCTTGGCAATGGCACATTTTCTCAGCTGTTCCAGAAAGGCAGCAGAAAACTCGTGCTGCAAGAGCAGCTTGACGGCAGCAGTGGAAGCAAACAAGCCCCACTCATCTCTCTCTCTCTTCAGACCACCCAAACTCACCTCTTCAAGGAGAAAAGTGGTTTACTTGGGGGAAAAATATGTGGGGCTGCTCTCAGACCACTTGTGTTGAGTCCAAGTCAACCACTGAATCCCCCCAAATCCACTTCTGTAAGAAAAATCTACTCTGAGCCTCTGAAGGGCAACTCAATTGATGCCATCCAGAGATGAGAGCAAGGGCAGGGCAGGATCTGGGGAAAAAAAGGGTGAGAAATGCCTCTGCTGGAGCACAAACCCTACAAATTTAAATGTATGAGAGTGTCGGGCTTGGACGAGCCCTGGGTTCCCACGGGGCCTCGTTGCTGGGACGCTGCAGAAGCGTGACAAGGCTGAGAAGGATTTGCGTTCTGTGCCTCTCCAGCAGCACAGGCCACACAGACCAGCACAGTCAGTGGTGTTTCAGCAAGGGGTCCTTTAATTCTGTTGCTTCTGCCCTTATTTAAACCATTTTGTTTTTCTGGTGCAGTGTAAAACCACGAGACCCGAGGCAGCCTGAGGCAGCAGCCCCTCCCTGGCACCCAGGGCCACGCTGCTCTCCGCCTCCGATCCCACCAAACCTTTGCCCAGAAGACCCTCCCAAGCTTTCTCCCAGGCCCTTGTCCTCACATGAAGCCTGCAGGCTCCTCACACGGGCGTCCCTTTGGGGAAAGGCAGCAGGGGGCTCCTGTCAGTCCCTTTGTTTGCTTCAGCACCTTCTGTTTTCAGCCACTCCATCTTCTGCCGGTGCTGCTGCACCGCGTCGGCCACGCGGGCGTCGATCATGGCCTCGGTGAGCACCCCGTCCTCCGAGGCGTAGGCTGCTGCCTGTGGGGACAAGGGCACGTCAGACAGCTCGGGGATGGCCTTTCCCAGGATCGGGGGAGGTCTCAGACTGCTCCCTCTCTGCTGTTCTCTTCTCCATGCGTGATTTCCCCCCGCACCCAGTCTCGTTCCAAGTGGCACACAGAGCCATCACCAACCTCTGGGTTTCCTGGGAATCAAACCCCTCGTTTTCAGAAGAAAAAGCCCCACATTTGGATGGTTTAAATCTCCTCTCCTGCTCTGAAAGAGCTGCACATGTGAAGCCAATAAGGTGAAAAGAGGGTGGGTGCAGGCTGGTGATGGAATGACTCCATCCCAGGCAACAGAGAATTGTTCAAACACTTGCACAGCAGAATGAACGTCAGTGCTGGGGGGAATACGGGCAACGTGGTGCCTCTAAAATCACATTTAACAGGGACTGACCCTGCTTTCCTCATGCACTCCCTTAGGAATCTCCCCTGCACCACTGCACCACTTCTGTGTGGTGTCAGCTCCCACCCCGCACTCAAATGCCCATGGGACCTTCCCTGTTCCCCCCACCCTCCATTCACACCCCAACACCCGTCTCGCCAGCTCTGCTTGGCAAACACTCGATCCTGGAGCTGGGAGAGGCAGCACAAATGTGACCACAGGTCCTCGGAGAGAGGGCTGGCAGCTCCTGCCATCCTTGCCAAACAGCCCACGGGGGGAAGAGGCCGGTGAGGCACGCGGCAGAGGGGCTGTCCCTTGCGCAGGGACACGAAGGACAGCTGGCACTGCAGCCCGGCCACGGTGCAGATGCCAGCACAGCCGGTCCCTCCGAGGAAGGGAAGGATGCTTGTGCTGTCAGCTGCACCCATCTCCAAGGTAACAGAGCAGCCCCCAAGCTGCAGATTTCTAAATCTGGTTCCTCCCTCTGCAAGCGCTCCCGAGAGCGGCTCCGCGCCGCGTTCCCGGTGCGGACGGGGAACGAGGGAGCTCGGGATGAGGGGTGGGACCCCTGCAGCTCCCCACAGCCACCCTGCCCGGCCCAGGCAGCCCCAACCTTCTGTCTGCACCCACAGAGCCACCACAGCCCGGGTTAGCCCGTGCCAACCCTCCTGCCTCCTGTCCCGGTGAGGAACGTTAACTCGGATTTCACCGCAGTGTGATTCTGAGGCCCCATCAATTATTGATGGTGCAAAACATCAGTTGTAGCAAGAAACGAGTCTGACAGCAAAAGCACCACAGAAACAAACTCAGGTGTGACCCTTTCACACCCCCGCTGCCCAGGGATGTCCATGGGGCAGAAGAAAAAGCCCAGGATGAGCTGTTGCACTGCCACCACCACAGTGCTGTGGGTTACAGCTGCCTGTTAGATCAGTGCTAGCTCACTGCAGGGGGAATAATTATTTCCAGAAATGAGCAAAAGGTTATCCAGGCTGGTTTTCAGGCTCCTCTAACCTACTTTCCAGCCCTTTTTCTTGGGGAGCTGGTTGGATCACAGAAGGTCTCAGTGCACAACCCCCAGAGCTGGCAGGTGCTGGTTTTTGCTGCAAGCAGCATCAAACCCTTCCCCTGTGCAAACCCGCCGCAATCCTTCCTCCAGGCAGCGCTGACAAGCCAGGCTGATGCTCCTGCTTAAAACCAGGAGTAAACACTGGCCTCAGGGAGGGAGTGCAGCAAGGAGCAGGGCTGTAAACAGAGAATTCTCTGTGCACAAAGGCACTTGTGCTGCTCTCGCTGCCTGAGCAGGATCCTCGGCACCGAGGTGCCGCTTCCACAAGCACCAGGGGAGAGAGGCACTGCTTCCACGAGCTGCCAAATACTCACACAGCACCTCTCCCAACCCCTCCCCTCCTCTCTGCCGAAGGGCCACGGTGGCAAGGTTTTGTTCAGACCTGACTCACCCCCTTTATGTTCCTTTTTAATTGCGGGGCTCTCAGCGCAGCCCTCGTGGGGTGTTTTAGAACGGACAAAGTGCTTTCCTGGGATGCTGTTTCGTGCTTCCAGAGCTCAGAGAGGAAGGATGCCTTGCCTTCCCCTCCTCCCTGCCCCTGCACAGCCCATCCAGCCCAGTGTGGAACCTCCTGCAAAGCTGTGCAGTTCACGCTCTGTTGATTTTCTCAATGACTTTCTATTTTTAGAAAGCCTTAGGCCCTCGCTGTCAAGAAAGCAAATGGGAGAAGCAGCTGCCCCTTCTGGGAGTAGCTCACACACACACAAAAAATGGTACCAAGCTTCATTTATATTCATACCTCTGCCTCCTGCATGGACAGATTTTAACCCATTTTCTCCAGTGCAGCAATTCCTGTTTTATCCCTCAAACCCAGTTATGAAATGAAGTGTTCAGTGGGGATGCGTTCAGCGTGGAACAGATGACAACTCCAGCCCAGATGACCTCATGTTTCATTTCAGCCAAGACTCGTGGTTTGTTTTAACCTGGCCAGACTCATCTGTATCCCTTGAATCCCACTGATAACGAAAATAGCCTGATGAAAAAATATCCCCCCCCCCAAAAATACAACAGCTATTTTTAAAATATAAACAAGGGAGCAAAAAAAGGCATTTATGTCAGTGGCATAAAACGCAAGGAAATGACAGGAAGCTCACACTGGGACATAAAAACTCCTGGGAATTCTCCTGAAGTGCTGCCAAAACAATTTTCCAAGATTACAGCTTGGAATAGTGAAAGGTTGCTTTTTGGTTTTGACATTTTATCTAAAGCACATCAGCAGGTTTGAACACAGCGCTGGGAAGTCTGCACACGACTGTAAACAGAGCTGAAGGGAATTTTTAAGGTGAAAATGCATCTAAGTCCATGCTGGAGCCATAAAGGGGCAATGGAGAAAGCACAAGGACAAAAGGGAATGCTCAGTCTCCTGCAGAAGAGATTAAAATGGATTTCTAGCACGCACACCATTAGCTGTGCCAGACAGCAATATTTTTCCCAGTGCTAGAGGTTACACTCTTTGCTTTTCTGCACCTTATTTTTCTTTCTGCTGGTAAATTCAGGACAAACTGAGCCAGACTGAAACAGCAGAGGGCTGGAACTTCATGTGAATGACAGCCAATCCATCCCAAGCCCAGCTTATGGTGGAATTAAGCCTCTGAAAGCTGCAGCTACTGCTCAGTTTAACTGAGATGGGTTTTTAAAGGCATTACTGGCAGAAGAATCCCACAGCATCCTCCTGGGAACTGACTGCAAGGACAGAGCTGCTGACCCAGGTTACTCCTGGGAAGAGCTGAGGGTTGTGATGCTTTCACCTCCTGAAGCTTTAGAATTGGCCCTTTCCCCAAACCATCTCTGGGATCCAGCTCTGGGAAGGGAAGATGATCCCAGGCAGGCCAAGCAGAGCTGCTGAGGATCCCAGAGGCTCCAAACTCCATCAGGCAAAACCACCTTCCTGCGTCCAGGATTAAAGCTCAGGCTTTAAATTAAAGCATCCAGAAAGGGGCTGCTCACACCAGCACAGGGTGGGATTATGGGGTCTGACCCCTGCAGGGCCCAGAGCTGGGCTTGGGTGATCCTTGGGGGTTTTTCCCAGCTTGGGATTTTCTGTGATCAGATTATTTCCCACCTTTGGCAGGCAGCACCTTGAATTAAAAGGTAATTAAAAGACCAAAAATGATATATTGACACAAGATAGAAGAAATGCAGGGTATCTGTGGTACATAAGCACCCTACAGCTGCTGCATCCAGCTGAGGGAAGCCTGGTAAGGATTTTTTGGAGTCAGTTCCTGGTTCCTCCAGTCCCTACCTACCCTGAACACTGTAGCTATGCAGTTAACTTGTCTTGCCAAGCTATTTTTAACTCTGCTCAGCTCCCTGACCCAGTTCAGAGCACAGCCATCCACAGGGGTGCACCAGCACCACGGGAAGGAGAGCAGGAAGGCAGGAATTTGAGGCAGGGAAACACTGCCAGAAAGGCTCCTTAACTGCAGCCTCAAACCTTCCCTGATAGTCCAGAGCACTGGAGCAGCTACCAAGGCACCTCCAACGAGGCCTCAGTGCTAACCCAGGGCCTAGGACACCAACAGCACCCAGGAGATCACTGGGGCTGAGTGAAAAACACCTGCCTGGAGAGGGGCTTTTCCCCACACCTGCTGAGGGGCTCCACACAGGCAAAGCCAAAGGCAGGGGGGGCACAGCCTGCCAAGGCCAGTGGCCAGAGCTGGCACAAACAGCAGCTCCCGTTGGTCACAGCTCCAAATTCCTCGACCCAGTGACTGAAGAAGAACCCACAGAGCATCAGCAGCTCTGGCAGGCAGCCCCCAAGACAATTCTCATCCCACCCTGGATGCCCTCACGTCCACGTGCCCAGTCCCTGGGCTGGACACTGACCCTTGGCACATCCCACTCCCCTCCCCGACCAACAAGAAACGAGGTCCCCCTGATTTAACTTAGATTTTGCCACAGATGAAGCCTCTCACTACACCAAACCACCTCGGGTATTTCTGCCCACCCTCTCCTGCACGGCTTTTTTTTAAGCCCTTTGAGTGTTGCACGAGAGCAGAGAGGAGCACAAAGTCCTGCTGCAGTTTTACATCACACCTCATTCACAGCGCTGGCACCACCGAGGTGCATTTCAAAAAGCTGCCAGGGAATTAGTCACCCCCACCTTTCCCTTCCTTCACCAGCACTTTAAAGGATAAATGATAAAAGCTGAGGTCATTCCTGGGGAGTAATGACAAACTTGCTGATAAGGGGTGATAAAAAGCAAAGGATCATTTATCACAACTTTTTATTACAGGAAATAGTTGGCAGCAAAGCCTTTCTCGTACGTGGGGCAGATGACAGCACACGTTTTGAGATATGATTCAGTATCACAAAAATTATACAGGGAGATTAACCAGCTGTGTGCCAGCAGAGAATAAAACAAGAACTAACAGCACTCAAATTGGACCTCAGCTCATGGCTACTGCAGTTAAAATTAATTTAGATTAGAAAAGATAAATATTTCAGTCCCTTAAAAGGTGGAAAACCAGGAGCAGGAGGAATGAAACGCACAAACTCTGTAAGATGTTTGTGAGCTGCTAAACCAAATTAAAAATTTAAGACCTAAACAAAAAGCCACTTTGTTTGTACAAGCCCTGAAAGGAGGCTGACACGAGTAGGTTACATGACACACAAACTGGAGCACATTCCTTCAATTGATATTTCTAGGTTAGTTTATGGAAATACACAATCCAGTAAGAAACTGGCAGCTGTGACACAACCAGGTGAAAACCTGATTTTAGAAAAAAAACCCACTAAGCTTGCTAAGCATGTGAATAATTGTACTCCAATGTCTGCATTTCTTATTTTTACGTATGGAAGAAATGCCTTTTCTTTTTTTCAGCTCCATTTCCAGTTAGTTTTGTTTCTTTAACAGCTCAAGTTGCACTAAAAATGCGTTTAGAACAAAGGAGGGAAGGAGGATGGTTTAGTGCCCTAATGAGGGCAACAACATCAGGCATCTCTTCTGCTCAGCTTCTTGAGCTGGACCATCAGCATGGCCAGCATGGACTGCCCAAATTCACTCCAAACTCACCTGCTTTACTTAAATTCCATCAGGGATTATCAAAACTGTTCCTATTTATGGGATGAGGAATTATGCTGATACTCCCAACACCCACCCCAGAGCCAGCAGCGTTCTGGTACCACCCTATGGACAAATGAAACTTTCACAGGGAGAGATGATCTGAGACTTTAAAATCAAACCCTCAAACCTTCCAGAAAGGGAAGGGGAAGGAAGGAGAAAAGCCCCACTCACCTGCCATGCCACAGCAAGCTGGGAGATCTCCCGGCCGGACATGCCCTCGGTCAGCCTGGCGATCTCCGAGCACTTCTTGCCATAATCAAACTGGGCCAGCTTCAACCTCCTGGAAGGCAGAAGGACCTTTTGGTTGACATGTAGCCACAGCACAGAGCTCCTACAGTTTCCTGCTTGCGTTACTGCCTCCTGAATTTTAAAGGGCACAACAAAGCACGGCACAAAAATCTGGGATGGCGCCACATCGAGACAACGAGAGGCGCCTCTCAAACTCTGCTGCTGCTTGTTTAGAGTGGGTTTATGGACAGAAAGCACAGGAAAGGGGATGAGGAACAACAAGGAAAGAAGGAGAATTCTCCAAGGTGGGAGAGTTGCGAGGGGTACTCACTGTTTGCCCTCCGTGGCTGGCTTCAGGACGTGCCGGTCAAAATACATCCTGACGAGCCGCTCGCGCTCCTCCAGCCGGGGCAGGTCGAAGTTCACCATCTCATCTATCCTGTCGTTGATGGCCCAGTCGAACTGCTCGGGCTGGTTGCTTGCTAAAACAAGCATAAACCTGGAATCAGGAAGGGAAAAAAAAAAAAAAAGAAAAAAAAGACTGACAAAGTCATAAAAATAATAATAAAAAAAAAATCAATGAACTCGTCTGAACGTCGGGAGCTGCCGTGGTTGGGATCTAAGATGTTCCATCACCTGAAAAGAAACCTGGATTCCTTAGGAACAGCTTTACCAGCACCTCCAGCACCACGCTAAAATGTGTGTTTTGGGCTGTTTAGAAGAGTCTGATGTGTGCACACCACGGTACAAATGTGCTGCTCCAGGTCCTGCTGCATTTTGGAGCTGGAAACCCTTTTTTTTTTTTTAGTGCTTTGTAATGATGCTTCTTCCCCGTGCCAATACTTTAATGCTTTAATTGATGTCACCAGTTTAAAACTGCCTAATAATTTGAAATGGGCTTTTAAGCACAGCTATTGGAATATTGATGTCCTTGCTGCCTGGTTGAATCATTGGCTACAAGGGGCCGTGTTCTCTGCTGTCATTTCTGGGGATAACTTGGCCAAGACAAGACCTGCGGCTTTTCTACCAACAAGGACTTGCAGAAACACAACCTTGGATTAAGGATTGACATGAGGCTGATATTCAGACAGCCAGCTATCCTACAAGGTGATTTTGAGAAGTTTAAAAGGCAGCAAGTTCCCAATCCCTGGCTGTGCTGGTGACAATCCCCTGCTGAAGGAAGAGCTCTCCTCAGGGTCTCCCCAAAGCAGCCCCATTTACATGGCCCATTACCCTGATTCCAGTGAGCTCCCACTCATGGATGCAGGACTCCTCCTTGCCCAGAGCAGCAATAAGGCTGCTCAGAAGTGAAAAGCAGTGCATGAATCACCAGGGCATGCTCAGTGTCCTCGAATGGCTCACGGTTGAAATCAGGGCTGAATTCAACGTGAGAGCTCATTGCAAACGAGAGCTCAGCTGTTCTGAGGGGAGGCAGAGCATCCCCAGCACCCAAAAAAACACCCCCAGAGCTCTTCCAAGAGCAATTTAACAGCAGGGGAAAGAAAGAACCATCCCCCTGCCTGTCCCTGGTTTGCAGTTCAAACATGTATTGTGTTTATTCTTGCAAGTATCATTTAACAATAATAATTAAACTCAACACAGCTTTATAGAGCAACTCCGTGTATCATTTCAGGAGAGATTTGCTGCCCTCCCAAAGGGAAAACCGTGGTTCTTGCAGGCTCAACGCCTGGCTTTCCAGCAATTTATTTATTTTGGAAAAACACCTCTTCCCAGGCACCTCTGTGACAGAGCAGCTACACACAAGCAATTATCAGTTAGAGCTGCACTGGTTCTGACAAGTTCAACAGACCCCAAGGACAGAAAAAGTCCTGCAACTGTGGCCTTCCAGGACATTTATTTCAATGTCATGAGGTTATTATGGAAAATCTTTCACTCCAACCTCACTAAGGCGAGTTCATCACTAAAAACCTCCCCTTCCCACATAAAGCCAGAGACAACTTTCCTTGTTGGCTCAATTGTGAAAGGAGAAGTTTTAACAACTAAGTAAAGTTCACACCAAAACAAATCGAATATTATTTGAGAAAGGCAGAGGAAAGGTCACCTCTCTATTACACTAGCCAGGAAATGGCTCTGGCTGAACGGAGCAGGGCTGTGCACGGAGCTCCCAGCAAGGTGACACAGGGAGCAGGGCTGGGGGGACAGGGACATTCCCACCCACGGGAGCTCCCAGCAAGGTGACAAAGGGAGCAGGGCTGGGGGGACAGGGATGTTCCCACCCACAGGAGCTCCCAGCAAGGTGACACAGGGAGCAGGGCTGGGGGGACAGGGATGTTCCCACCCACAGGAGCTCCCAGCAAGGTGACAAAGGGAGCAGGGCTGGGGGGACAGGGATGTTCCCACCCACGCCTCTGTCACCCTAGCCCTGCCAGCGTGGGCTCGGCGAGGAGCGGCCAGGAGGGAACAGCTCTGGGATCCCACACGGAAAGAAATGGAGTCAGATGGAAACTCATCTGCCCCAAAGTTCCTGCCCACGCAAGCACAAGATGGGAAGAGGTCACTGGAGAGGAACAGCAGCTCCAGTAAGCACCACTGAAGTGTTTTTCCAGGGAACACGAAGCACCCAGCCAGCATGAACTCGGAGTTCTCTTCTGTGGTAGTGATTTTCCTGGGCCCAGTACTCCTTGTATAAACAGTAACTTACCAAGAAAGAAAATATAAACATCAAGACGCTCAAGATGTCCAAATACCACCACCCCAGTTTCAGGGGAAAAATTTTCCTACTGTTCTGATTTCCAAGTGCCAGGAAAGGCTGAAGGAAGAGCAAGCTACATTCAGCACATAAACTGAAAGGGGGAATTCTCTGCAGATTTTTTTCAAGCCCTCAGCAGCACGGATCATTTCAACTTCCATTTGTACACCAGAGACCCTTTAAAGACTTCCCTCCATCCAGGCAAATATCAGCTGCTGAAACTGGATACTCACTTGTTGCTGTGCTGCCCTGTTCTGTGCAGAAATGCATTTAGAGTTGCTCTGAGATCTTCGCTGATTTTCTCCTGCAAAGAAGAAAGCCAGAGGAGGATCAGCTGCTGGCGACTGCAGACAGGTCACAGCTTTAAGCAGCATTAGGGACAAGGGGAATTCTGTCATTGTCAAGCACTTGCATTACAGCAGAACCCAAAGCACTGTAATACCTTGGGGGGAAAAAATCAATTTATATACCCAGGAAAAAGGTTAGGAACTAAAGCTTCCAGGAGAGAGATTACAGATTTATCCACGCTCACCCAGTGATTTGCTTGGTTTCAAACCCAAGGCTCTGGCCACTGGCCCAGGTGGCTTTGCCTGCTGAACACTGTTTTAGCTGGGAAGTCCAGTGTGATACTTACAGGAGAATAAGGCACACCAAAGGATTCACTCACACATTCAAAGCAACCTTCTGGAGAGCTCTTTAAATACACCACTGGGCTTCAAGCAGCAGGTCCAGACTGAACGTACAATGTGGTGACTGACTTTGGAACCACACGTTATTTGTACAGGGGAAGTTGCTGCTGTAACTTTGTTTTGTGATGAAAACCTTCAAAGATAAATATCTGGGGGGACAAACTCCAAACCCTGCAGGGCACCAGCGTGAACGACCTTCAATACACGGCTCCTTCCTTCCCACTTCCCTGCTGCAAACCTCCCCCACCAAGCATCACCCGTCTTGTGCAGGGAGGAATTCTCAGCCTCGAGACGCTCATTCCATTCTACAAAACGCTGATTTCTTGTCTCTGCACCTCAGCTGAGCGCTGAGGCAACTGCCAGCTTTCACCTCTTGCCCACTGAAGCCAGGAAAGTGCAGGAGGCTGCTGGCTGGCACTGCAGCAGGAGCAGGAACAGACACACACCAAGCACTTACTGTTGCCCTTTTCCTCAGGAACGCGTCCGCCTCGTCCACGAACAGCAGGAGGCTGCAAAAGGAAAGCACTACACAGTAACAGGACACAGGTAAGTGAGGCTCAGCCGGCTCCAGGATCCTCCTGCCCCACTGCCAGGCACCCACAAGCTGGCAACACCCAAAGGATTGCACGGGCAAAGTCATCTCCTCAGGCAGCGTTTCTCAGCTAAGCTGCAGCAACCTGTCCGTGGCGTGCACCTGGCCCAGGCCAGCAGCTGAGAAATGGATTCATTCCAGACACCTCAGGCCATAAATCTGCCCCCAGGCCTCTGGAGTTGCGTTTCCTGCCGTTCAGAAGCAGACTGAAGCAAGGCTAAGGCACGTGACCTTAAACTCCTCTGGATTTTTAAATGTGGATAGGAGTTTTCATAGGCACAGTTTGTAGTTTGTGGCTGGCAGTGTTACTGCCAAGCTGCAGTGGATATTTGAAATTTAGACCTGCTGAAGTCTGAGAGTGCTATTTTAGCATTCCCTCCTCTTTAGAGAGATGTGTGCAAGGGCACAGTACAGAAATCTTGGTGACAGTGACACCTCCCTGCCATTTCCCTTCCTTGTGCCACTCTGAAAAGCCCAAACCAGAGTCCTCTCCTCAGCCTGCTTTGTTATTTTGTTTTTCTTTTCCAAGCCACAGCAGCACGAATGTAATGGTTTTACTACCTGTGGAGAAGTGAATTAATAAAGTCCATGAATTATTCACCAAAATAAATTCACTTCTAACCCAAGGGCAGTGCTCTTCCCAAGAGACTGAGCCTGTAAAGATGTTTATCAATAACAAAACCAGGTTGCTCATAAAGCTGTCACAGCTTGTATTACCTCCTCGCCTAGCTTCAAACCCAGCTCTCTTCCAGGCCTATTAACATCTTCCAGCCAGCCCCAGCTTCTCTCAAATATTCTCTGCAGAGAAGTGTCTGTTATCACAATTCCAGTTAATAAAGGCAACACCAACAGCCGGCACTGGTGGATATTCAGAATTAAATCTGCTTAAATACTTCAGTGCTACTAGAGGTGAGAATATTGGATATGGACACATGTAAGCTTTGATCAGGAAGTGTATGAAGCTGAAATGCACAGAGGTTTTTATCAGGGCAGAGAAATTCAGACCCAGGCAGTGCTGTAAAAGAATTCCTTCATGGAAGCATCCAGCTGAGTGTCCTCACATCTCTTCCAGCTTCTCACTTAAATTCTAAGCTCACTTAAATTCTAACACCTTCCCTTCTATAGCTCAGGGTAGGAGAAGCCTAAGAAATTTAAATCCTTAGGACATTTATCTCCTTTTTTTTTTTTTCCTTTGTAAGGGGAAATAGAAACATTGAGGTGATGAATGAAGCAAGGATTAAAACAGACACTGCAAGATAATGTCCATCTCAAGCAATCAGAGAACACATAAATCACTGGGCAGCCACGTTTACAGATCTGAGATCAAACCAGCACAAAACCCAAAGTGACACCCCCTGGAAGTTCAATATTGAATTTTAACATCCTGCCTAGACAAAAAAATGCCTCAGCTACCTCTGCACTGCAAAAATCCATTTATATTGGAATGGGCAAATTAACTACACATTCCTACAAAATCAGGGAGCCAGGATGCAGCCTCAACGTGAGGCTTCTCTGCAGATAAAAATTTGCTTTTAAAGGTGACTAAAAAAGCACAACAGTTTGTGATTTTTACACCTGACGTCAATGCCTTTAGCATCTCTCTCCTCCTTATCCTCTTTTATTTCTTACAATTCACTCCTTCTGCTTGAGACTCAAAAGTAAACAAGCTGGATCTAAATACTACCACTGTTTAAAATCTGAGCAGTTGCAACAGAGAAACATAATATCAGAGTGTGAACACCTGATTTGTGCTAAATCTTCTAATTACTGTCAGAACATTAACCACCCTGAAGGAAACTTGGCCCAGCTTTCAAGTGGGAAGGAACTCTCCTCCTGCTTGGTGAGATCAGACAATCAAGTTATGACTGATCTGGAAAAGCTGGTGTAAAAAGGGTTTGAGAGAACAGAAAAGCAAAGGTTTCCAGTTTTTTAAACATTACTAATTAACAGGGATTTACCCATTCTAGGAAAACCTCAGGAGATGCTGGGTTTGCTCAGTGTTACCTCACTCAATAACAGCGACTGGGAGGCTGAACTACATTGTTGTGGTGAGGGTTTTTTTGAGAAAGAACCCAAATTCAGGATCCAGAGAAGCTCAACTTACCCTCTCCTACTGGTGTTGGCCCAGTCAAAGAGTTTGTGCATGGCTGTGACCCCTTCCCTGCCCATGGGGGCCACGTCCCCTCCTGTCATGATGGCATAATCCATGCCCGAGTGCACAGCTAATTTCTGGAAGGAAGCAAAAACCAGCAAATTAAACACTTTTTTTCACTTGCAAGGCCATGGAAGATGAAGAGGGAATTAAAGCAGTTTGGTCCTGTCAGTGTGGTTATTTGCAGAGGGGAGGTATTGTCTTCTGCATCTTCTTTACTCTCTTAGTGGCAACTTTAACTTGTGTATTGTTTATTTTTCCCATTTCTGTCCATCTCTACTGGCTTTAGAAATCCAAACTAGGTGGCTTTAGAAATCCAAACTAGGTGCCATACTGTCAGAAAAATTCTGGAATAGGGGTGTAAAGTACTGATAGAGGGAAAAAAATTCAACTTGGGTCACCGTGTCAAATCTGCCACTGTTAAAAAGTTTATGAAACCTCAGGTCTTGTGGACAAGCACTGAAGAGCAAAGAAAAATCAAATTCTGGCTCAAATCCGTGTAAAAATCATCCTGGCAGTGCCACTGCACGTGGAGCCATCCCTGTCTCTGCTCTGGGACTGTGAGCAGCAGGAGAGACCGATTTAGACAAGGACATAAAACCAACAGAGGTGGGTATGAAGTGGCTGCTGCTGTGATTCCCACAAATCCCAGCTGCCAAGGGCCTTTTCCAGATGGAAAGGCTCTTCTGCCTGCACTCAGCACTAGGATCCAAGTGGCTGCACTACCTCGGAGCTGAAGCAGGCAGGCTGCCCTCTCCTCCCCTCCCAGCAGAGACACAGGAACACAATGTTTATGCAACACCCCAGCAATAGATTTCAGACCAGGGAGGCTTCTCGGGCCCTGGAATTTTCAGAACACTTTGCAACATGCAGGTTGGCAGAATCTTGGCAGGGTTTTTACCTTGGCAAAGAGAGTTTTTCCAGTGCCAGGGGGACCGTACATCAGAATATTCCTGTACAAGCTTTTGTTCTTTTTTGTGTTCCTTGTTGCTATGGCAATGTCTCTCACACGTGCTTCCAGCTGAGGCTGCAAGAAGAGAGGTACATTTAAGGACCAGAAAGTACCAAAAAAGAGCTGCACCTACCAGGTTCCCAGGTCAGTACCTGCAGGAAGGAGGCAGCACTCCAGGCTCAAGCTTTTAAGTCTTAAACTTCAGCTGCTCATGACTCCACACCAGGGTCATTTCCTGTCCTATGTGAGGATTTACTCGATTTTCTGTCCACTTGGCTGCAATTCTTTCGTAAGAAAAAGCAGCAGTGCAGGAAGCAGTGCAGTGACTACTCTAGGAACAGATAACACCTAAATATTCACTTCCTAGCGGATGCCCTGGGAGGGATTTGTCAAAACACAAGCAACTCTTTGCAGTGCTAATTCCTTCTCAAGTCATAAACTCGTATTGAAATTACTACTGCATTTGGGGATACTGGGGGAGAGCTATTCCTGCAGGAGCACTTTCTCTCAGCAGCTTCAAGCAGCTCTTAAATTTGCCTGATATCCAGCAATCAAATTCAGAAGCCAATATACAGAAGCAGCACTAATTAGCAAGTTAAGAACCAATCTCAGGGTGGGCAGATGCACACAATACTTCCATTTTTCTGGCCTCGAAGCATGTCTAGGTTCAGTAATCCTTAACTTCAGATGGCACAAGTGGAGTTCTGAATCTTGACACGCTGACTACAGAGAGAAACTGCACCAGAGCAAGGACTGAATTAAGACTTTCAACTGCTTTTCACAGAGGAAAAAAGGTGAACAGGCTGCTTAATGCATGTCACACTGAACACAGGAGCTTATTTATGGTCTCCGTGTCACAAGGGTGCTATGTCTCCAAAACTGCTGGAATTACAGCTTTAGAAGTGAGTTTAAGGAACCAGCAGCTCTGATTTGGATTCTAAAGTCATCCTTCACAGCCCAAGACAGGAAAACAGAGTACTCACACTGAGAACAACTCCTTCAAGGGCATCCTGAGCCTTGCTGGTGAGACGTTTACCAACCTTGAGAGGACAAATTCAGTTACTCACAGGTAGAAAACAACCACATTTTGACAACTCACTTGGACTAAAACATCTTACAGAACACCAGTGAGCTCAGCCCATCTATGCCACCTCTAATATTCTGTTTATTCTGCCCCACTGCCAATCCCAGCCTGAGTTTTGCACCCTCACGGCTCAGTGTGACACAGAAACAAAGCTGAATTTTACCTTGATAGGGTGTTTCAGAGCCTCCAGCACAGTGATCCGGGAGGTTTCCCTCACCAGGGAGGGTTTGCCCAGACGTGCCTCTATGTAGCGCCCTGCAACTGCCGTGGCATTTTTGGCAGAATAAACCCCCACTGCCAGCAGGGTCAGGCCTGCCACCTGCAAAGGAAAGGGGGAAAGATTAGGAAAAACACTTGGCAAGGCAGCGCTGCTGTGTGCAAGCCTGCCCTGGGGAATTACCATAAGATTCAGGACAAATGCTGAGCAGGAGGGGTTTATTTTTGGTAAGGTGTTTTATCCCTGTTCAGACAGTCAAGGTCTCACACTCCCTGCTCACCGACTGCTCTCGCACAGCCAAAGGCAGAGGAAGCACAAGTGAAGCATTTAGCCCTGAATCCAAAAGTACATCCTGCCCAAAACGTGTGGGGCTTTCCAGATCTCCAACTAAACCGAGTGATGAAGATAAAACAGCCACATCAGCCAGGCGCTGTCTCTGCCAGAATGCCCCTCACCACACCAGAAAATGAAAGCTGGATTCAAGGTGCCAAGATAAAACAGCTGAATTGTGGCTGCCACCGAGGCAGTGCACAGTGGGGAACAAAAAGGGAATATCTGCTGAAGGTGCCAGCCATGCCAGCCCCAACACCACAGGGAATTAGGTACTCAAAAGGAGCAACAAAGCCAAAACCATCATGGAATTACCATCCCTCACTGGGCTGTTCTTTCAGAAACCCCAGAAAATGAGAGTTTCCCATCAATTTGCCAGTGAAGCAGAAAGACTCCAGACTTAGGAGTCAGCTTAGAGCTGGTGCCAATAATTCATATCAGAGAAAAGAGCAAACTGCAGCAATTGCTTTTAAAATAAGCTGACTTCTCCTGCAAGTACAGATCAGGGTCAAAAGCCTCAAGGACAACGAGGATGGCACTGTTCAATAAACCATGAGGCACCATCTGTTCGCTCTCGCTCGGCTGAAACGTGTGACATCACTTCTGCTCTGGGTGGAAACACCAAGGGATCAGGACTGAGAGTTCCAGGATGCAAAGAGTGAGGGATCTCCACACCCAATTCAGCTCAGATACAGAACACAGGACAGGTTTCATGTTTTTAGCAGCCTCCCTCTAAGAACAGTGCCATGATCTCGTGCTCTCTTAGGCCATCCAGTGCTGAGCAAAGCCTGGGTGGATCTGATGTAACTATCTCAGACTTCACTGATGTTCATGTCACAAGATGCAGAGAAACAGAGCTTTAAAATTGGCAGTTCTGTCTCAACAATCAGTCTGATTACAGTGCCTACCTGTTTGTCATAAAGTATCAAGCAAAGGAATGGGTCTCTGATCAATAAACAAAGTGAATTCCACTAAAACCACAATGAAACCAAAAATCTTGAAGCAGAACCCTTGGGATTCCGCTCGGATGGGAAGAAGCAGGGAAAGAGCAGCCCTTAGAACAGGCAGGAAGTGCTAAAAATTCAGGCCTCATTTAGAGGAACCCTAAAATAACTGACTGGTTCTTGCCTTATAGTAATTTCAAAATTTTCAAAGCAACAGGAATACGAGTTCCAGCTGTGTTATCCCCTTTCCAAAAATACACTTACCTTTTTTTTTTTTAAGCTAAATGTCCCAAATTCACAAGACAAGAGCATGTCAGAAGCAAAAATGACCATAATGCAGGAAAATGGTATCTGGGTCAAGTGAATGCACAGCTCAAAGCACCGAGCACTGATCTACAAAAGGCTCTGAATGCTGCAGACACCCCAGGTACAGATGACAAAAGGATCCACTAAAAGCTTGTCTTGTTCTCCCCAGCGCTCTCAGGCAAAGGATGTTTTGTATCAGCCTGTGTGTGTATAAAACCAGAGGGTGGAGCAGATGGTGGTGACTGATTGAAAGCAAAATTTCCATTTGAACCAGCCACGCTACCACAAATACATTTTCACTGCAGTTTTGTTGTAAGCAGTACACTGAGAAACAACTTTATGTCCTCAAGAAGCCACTGCCACGCTCTTGTGTCCTGTGAAAAGATGCTGGTCTGGCTTTTAATCCATTTATTTAGTTCTCTAAGTGCTCTCTAGGCTACATCAAAATTAGAGAGAAAGCTGTGACACAATCAGGAGTTTCACACACATTTACAGAGAGACTTTTCTGGAAGTTGCTGACAGATATCCCAACCTTACCGTGGCCGTGACTTTATCCCAGTCTGTTACAAAAGCACGGAATCCTTCCCCAAAGAGCATCCCAGCTGTCCTGTGGGAAGCAAACAGCAAGGAAAGCAGGAGAGAAAGGGATTTATTTCAAGGACTGAATCAATAAATTTTAAAGGCAGACTTTCAGACTGTAATGAAGTTGTCAATCTTCTTCAGAACCAGTCAAAGCTAAGGGCTCACCTCAGAACTGGAACATGAACAAGCACGGAAAATACATTTATAGCCATTTATAGCTATACCTGAGCTGGGCTAAATCCAGAAAAGCATCTGGCCTTAAGATGGTATCAATTTATTCCTTTAATACATCACCTGTGCTGAACTGCAGGTATTCAATTCTAAAGCTTTTTTTTTTTGTTCAAAATCTCAAAGGACCTAAAATTAACCAATTCCAAACCTAAACACCCACCCCTGTGGAGCCAAACTGCTTTATACCTTTGTGGTGTCTGTTCTGAAAGAACTGAGGAAACCTGAAAGAACCGAGGGGTTTTCAGAGTTACTGAGTCACAGGATTAGAGGACAAGGCTTGAAATAAGCTGTGAGAAAAACTGTATCACTATAAATGTCTCTGGTTGCCATTCAGGTGACAACGTAGGGAGAAAAGTGACAGAGTTCCTGTCCAGGTAATTCCCGTTGTTGGGAGCACAAGGGCCCACAACACTGAAATTCCTCAGAGGAACAAACCCCGGGTTCTCCATGCTGGGACACACTTGGAGAAGCACCCAGCTAAAATTCCTGAATGAACCCCAGCTTCTCCCACATGCTGGGACACACCTGGAGAAGCACCAGGCTGAAATTCCTCAGAGGAACACACCCCAGCTTCTCCCACATGCTGGGACACCCTTGGAGAAGCACCAGGCTGAAATTCCTCAATAAAGCCCAGGTTTTCCATGCTGGGACACACCTGGAGAAGCATCCAGCTAAAATTCCTGAATAAACCCCAGTTTCTCCCACATGCTGGGACACACCTGGAGAAGCACCAGGCTGAAATTCCTCAATAAACCCCAGCTTCTCCCACATGCTGGGACACCCTTGGAGAAGCACCAGGCTGAAATTCCTCTCAGAGGAATACACCCCAGCTTCTCCTACATGCTGGGACACACCTGGGGAAGCTCCAGGCCCTGCCCTGCACCTACTTGAGGGACTCGAGCACGGTCTGGCGGTGCTCGGCGGCCTTGAGGCGGATCTGCTCGCGGATGATGTCGGCGTTCTCCCGCTCGGCCTTGGCGCGCGCCCGCGCCTCCGCCTCCACCCGCAGCATCTCGTTCTTGTGCCGCAGCTCCATCTCCCTCTCCACGGTAGCTTGGATTAAAAGAAAAACAAAAAACAACAGCAGAGAGGTCAAGTTTTTGGGTGGCTCAGTGGCAGGGAGCAGGAGAAGCCCGTGCACCGCTCGTAAGGGAGAAGAGCAAAACGGAGCTGCCGGTCTCAAACGGGATTTTGGAAGCTCTGTTATTTTAAACACAGAATTGTGTGAGAGGAGAATTAATGAGAAATCCAGGAGCAAAATGACCCAATCCTACAGGATTTCACCACTGGGCTGTTTTATTCAGGCTGCACTTCCCACACTGGATGGCAGCACAGCTGTCCACATCTGTGCTCAGAGCAATCCAGCCTTCCAATCCCATTTAGTCAAACACAAATTGCCCTTAATGTTGCTGGGACTTGTACCCCAGCGGAGTTCTGCAAACCCAGGAATTCTGGCAATTCCCAACAACAAAAAGAAACTAAGCAAGTTTCACACTGCAGCTTTGTTTTCCACAGGAAACTGAACCTGTGTCACCTCATCTCCATTCAAGCACTCCTCCCAGAAGCTGCTTTGTTTCTCCTTCCTCCTCAAAACTGGTTCTATTTTAGGCTGTCCCAGTGTAAAACCAGAATTGTAGTTATTCTATCAGGAGATGCTGACAGCTCATTGGGAAATCCAGGAATGACAGGGCAGATGTTTAGGAGTGCAGCCCTTTCTAAAACTGACCTTGGAAGCAATTGGTAATTTTAGCACTACTGGGACTGACCCGTTCTTGCCAAGCTGACATCAAACACAGTATGGACACAAAGATCAGCACAAGGACTCCCTGTGCCCTCACACCCTCAGCAGCTGAACAAAACACTCACCACGCCTCATGGCCTCCTGCTTCTGCACGGATTCCTCCTGCTTCCTCAGATTTTCCTCATTAGCAAGTTGCTACAGGGAGAGACAACAGCAGAATGTACGGTGATGTTGTAACAACTCCATCCTTAGGTGCTACAAATGTTTTCAAGAAGCTGGTGCTCAGGTTGAAGTGCATTTTCCTCTCCCCATCTCCCAGACTTATCCTCCTAATTCCAAGCTACTGCTTTGTCCTAATGCCCAGCCCTTGAAGTGCCAGGCCAGCACTGCTGATGCTGGGCAGATAACAGAGATGAAAGCATCTGTGCCCAGCATCAGCCACCTGGCCAGCAGGACAGGGCACAGCTCCAGAGCACCTCTTTGATTTAAGAAGGCTCCTAGCCCATTCCCAGCTGGAGCAGAGCAGGAATCCACCCTACCTGCTGTCGCATCTGCTCGTCGTAGCGCTGCCGTGCCAGTTTGTCCTGGTACTGGGCTCTCTTCAGAAAAAGAAAACAGAACTCAGAATACAGAGATTAAGCAGTCAAAAAACAACCTGGTCCTGAGGGGAATGAGGTTTGGATTGTTCAGGAGGAAAAAAACAAATAAAATGGGAAAATCCACACAGGCAAAAAATTATCCTGGGTTTGAATATGAACAGGGCAAAATGTCCTCAGTCAGCACTGAAAACTCCTCTGGAGAAATCTCTATAGTCTGACTTCATTTTAAGGGATCACAGATATTAAAACAAAGAGCAAGTGTTTCTTGGCCCAGAAATGAGACTTCATTGGGAAGAACAAGGTTTTCATGTTCTAAACCACGTTATCTGGACAGGTGACTGCAAGCAATAGAACTGTCAGGATATGCTGATGGGCTCTGGTTTTGATAAAGATTTACTTGTTCCTCATTCATTCCTCTCATCAGTTTTCCACTGTAACTCCAAATAAACCCAAGTCATCTCCACTGAATTGGAAATGGGCTGAGGATCCACGCCCACCAGCAGGGAGGACTCTGTACCAGGGGTGACATCATTCTCTATTCCAAATACAGGGACAGCAGAACAACTCGGGAATTATCTCCTCAGCAACTGTAAAATGTGGCACTGCAGGAATAACCCATGGGTTTGCTGCGACTTCACATAACCCACGAGTTTGCTGTGACTTCAAATGATGCCCTGGGAGCTGCAGGGGGTGAAGAGCCAACCCCTGAGAGCAGCCGAGTGTGCAGCTGCTTGCTGGGCCAGCCCCGCTCAAAGTCCAAACTCTGCCAGGGTAAAAGCACCACGTGCCAAACAAGCAGTTCCAGCAAACTTCTCAAGCTTTTTGATTGATTTTTCTAATTGATTAATTAGAATTAATCAATCCCCTCATCTCCTGTGCTCTCAGAGTAAGAAGTCCCCATAATTGAGCTATTAACATAAAGGCCAGCCTTTATTTTCCCTGTTTCAGGACTGCTGCCATGTCAGTGACTCATGGTAGAACAAGCCAGGAAGCACCAACACTGCTCACAAGAGACCCTCAGATTTGCATCATTTCTCTTGAGATACTTTTTCCTGTTTAATTCAGAAGAAAGAGAGTTCCAAGCTACTTAAGACTGAAATCCAAATAACTTCAGAGCTGTTTTACTGTCCAGGCTAACACACACACACTTGATAAGCCAGTATTCCTCAACATTTCCCTGAAAGGCCCTTGAGGAAAATCCCAAAAAGCACAGAATGAGAGAAACTGCTACCACCAGCTCCTCTGGATGTTCAAGAACTTGGCAACAAAAGCCCAAGAGAAATCCAGTTCGGCATTACAAATCCAGGACAGAAGAGGGGCTCAGCCCATGAACACCCCCACGCCCCTGGCTGCCCACCACCCCCTCACCCCAAAAAGGGATAATTAATGCATCATTGCCTTTTCCACAAGGGAAGATACAAACAAGGTCTCCCCTCACTTGGCTTCCCCCTCATTCCCTTACTGCTTGGTGCTGTTTTGTCTCTTCACTGAGCGTTTTCCTTCTCTCTTCTGCTTGTACCCGGATCTGCTCATTCTTCAGTTGCTCTATGGCAGCCTCGTACTCCTGGTGAAATAACCAGATAATTTCATTATCAGAAATTAGTGGATCCTCCTACAGAGAAATGCTACTGGCAGTTACATTCCAAGAAATCCCTCTGTAATCAGAGTGGCACCATTAAAAGATGACCATTGACACAAGACAGCTAAAATACGATCATAAAATATGATTGTAAGAAATATCATAATTAACCATTTCAGGATTGAAACTAACCCTGTCTAACACCAAACCAACCAACACCCCAAAACCCCTAAATTCCTTTATAAGACAGACAGAAGTCCTTCACC
This sequence comes from Gymnorhina tibicen, assembly GCA_013399875.1. Classification (NCBI taxonomy): domain Eukaryota; kingdom Metazoa; phylum Chordata; class Aves; order Passeriformes; family Artamidae; genus Gymnorhina; species Gymnorhina tibicen. The sequence goes on from VXAZ01007607.1 coordinate 187,748, forward strand.
CAGCTACTTTACAGTTCCCACAGAAAGCCCTTGTCATTCTCCAAAAACAGCAGTGATATTCCAGGAGTCACAAAACCACTCAGGACGTGCAAATTTTAATCAAAGCCACAAAATAGGTGTCAGAATAGGCCAAATCAGCTCATACTTCACCTTCCAGAATCACTTTTTTTTTTAAAAAGGCAAATAACTACTATTTACTGAAGCTGAACAGAAAGGAAAATTTATCATCCCCTGCAGAGGAGAGATTTCAACTTCCGTCCCTCCCAAACCTGGCAGCCTGAGGAGTTCCAATGCAAGGAATTCCAACACACCTTCAGTTTGGCTTGCTGCTCCAGCTGCAAGGTCTGCTCCTGCATCTGGGCAAGGCTCAGAGCATCTTTTGCATGGCCTGGAGAGTGGAAAGAGATTATGGACAGTGAGAGGTCTTGTCTCAGCGAAGAAGATGCTCAGATTATTCAATCCACCCAGCTCCAGCCGTGCCTGCCTGGAGCACAGCTCTGCAATGGCACATTTAACCCTCCTGGGCATAAATGATTATGAAACTTCTCAGCACACCTGTGGAAAAGGTCCAACCAAGGCCAGGCTGGACAGGTTTGGAGCAGCCTGGGATAGTGGAAGGCGTCCCTGCTCATGGCAGGGGGTGGCACTGGATGGGCTTTAAGGTCCTTTCCAACCCGAACCATTCTGNTTGAGCCCGAACAGCCACGACATGAGGGCGGCGGCGGCGGCTGCACGCGGGGGGCGCGCCGCGGCCTGCGCGCATGCGCCGGAGGGCGGGCCGGCCTCCCATTGGCTCACCGGGGAGTTTACGTCACCAGCGGAGGGGACTCGCCGCACTCTGNCTGTGATTTTATGATGCTCTGGTGCCTCCCTCTCCCTTCAGAGGTCAGTGACTGGGAATGCTGACCCCGGGGCCCCAGGAGAGCAGGGCAGGAGCCCGAGGCTGCCCTGGCCAGGTGGGACCCGACAGGACACGAGGTATCACTGAAAGGCTCAAGCTGGAAGGGCCCCAAGTGGCTCATGGGGTCCAGCAGGGTCATGCCTGAGCACAGGGCACAGGACTGTGTCCGGACATGTCTGGAATACCCCCAGTGAAGGAGATTCCACACGCTCTCTGTTCAGTACTCGGCCACCGCACATGACAGAAGTTCCTCCTCATGTTCAGGTGGAATTTCCTGGGCACCGTTTCCTGCCCTTTCCTCGCCTCCCACGGCTGGGCCCCACGGAGCAGAGCCCGGTCCCTGCTCTGACACCCCCTTTTCACACATTACCACACCCAGGCGAGCCTTCCCGCCCTCCCGCCCCGTCCNGCGCATGCGCCGGAGGGCGGGCCGGCCTCCCATTGGCTCACCGGGGAGTTTACGTCACCAGCGGAGGGGACTCGCCGCACTCTGATTGGCGGAAAGGCGCCGCGTGTGCGGTTTGGTTGGCTGAGGGAGGCTGGAGGGGCGGGACCGCCGGGTGGGGGACGGAGAGCCGGGAAGGACAAACGGGGCGGGCGGTGCTTCCGCGTAGCAACGGGAGTGCGGGGCGTTGCTAAGGGCCGCGAGGCGGGGCGCGGCCCTGCGGTTATCCCGATTTTCCCTGGGAACCGGCTCCTTGGAATGGCAGAGGTGGTGGGAGAGCGGAAAGGCAAAGGGGAGCGCTGAGAAACCCATCGCTGTGGGTATCCGGGATAAAAGAGCGGGGTTTCCCCTGGAGATCATCTCCTTATCCGACCGCTTGGAATGGGAAAGATGAGATAAAAGGGGACTGAAGGGAAACCCGTCTGTGTGCTGGTTCAGGATAAAGAGCGGGATTTCCCTGGAAATCGGCTCCTAATCCATCTGCTTGGAATGGGAAAGATGACACGGAAGCCTCCGCAGAAGGGGAGCGCAGGGAAACCCATCTCTGTGGTTATCCGGGATAGAGAGCGGGATTTCCCGCGGAAATCGTCTCCTTATCCAACTGCTCGGAGCGGGAAAGGTGATAGGAAAGGCTTTAGGGAAGGGAAGTGCTGCGGAAGTCAGAAACACGTGGAATTCCGCAGCCTGAAATGGTGTAAAACGTAGGACACACCTGGGCCACGCCCAGCCCTCAGCAGCAGGCCGGGGACACCTTCGGAGGTCTTTTTTTTCTTTTTTCCTTTAAATGTTCATGTTTCTTCCCGAATGCCCGCATGAATGCTTGGAATCAAGGGATTTTTCCTGATTTTCCTTTCTTGGGGAAGGGAGCCACAAGGATCAGAGCCCAACTCCTTACCCCCCAGCAATCCCACCCTGTGCCTGAGCTGTGTGTTGTTCACTAAATATTTACCAGTTCTGCCAAGATTTCAGGGACTCTTTTGTCTCCTTGCAGAGCAATTCTTCCTGGAACTGAGGCTTTATCAAGACCAATAATATTTCTATTTTTATATTTCCAACGCATTTTTTTTTTTGAGGGATGGGGGTAAAGCTTTGTGTAAACCAGACTGTGCAGCCACGGGTAGAACACTTCCCAGCCATTCAAAATTATGATGATTTAACAGGGTGATCTCAGAAGCTTTCCCCAACTTTTATGATTCTGTGAATGCCAGCTTTTCAACCCCTGGAACAAACCCCACAATTCACAGATTTGCCATCGAGCACAAAGGAACCATTCAGTAGCTCTTGTATTTATATTTAATTGTCTTCAGAAGGGTGTGTTACAACGGGGAGGAGGGGGATGACACGTTAATGTATTAATAAACTATGCAGGGAGTTGTGCAAACTTAATTTCTGTCCTACAGCAAGAACAAACAAAATCATCTCGTGGCGTGAACGGTTCCAGGGGCTTCATCATCCCTTCAGCACAGGCTCCTCTGCTGAGGTTAATCAGTCACCAACTGCACGTTCCAAAGGAGGACACAAATCACGAGAAAATCTCTTTATGGAGTTAATGAGTGACTCACCTCCCTTCTATCCCTCTCTCCTGAACAACACAGCCCAAGGAAAGTGCTCCCTAAACGCGGGGAGACGAAGGATTCGGCTCTCAGGAGACAAGGTCAGGGATAAAAGTTCCTCAAAGGAGCTGTTTTTGAGAAGGGTTTGTGAGGCTGCATGGGGCTCTCCAATGAACAGCACAGCTTCAAAAACAACTCCCACATGTAGGACAAACAAGCAATAAATTTAAAATAGAGCAAGTGTTACCGAGAGAGGGTGTTCCCGCTGATGCTGGGGCTTAGCAGAGGAGTATCTACATTTCTTTACAGCCCTAAGCCCTGAACTTTGAAACCATTTGCTTGGTCACTAGGTATTTATAATTAATTTGTCTTTCTTTTTTTTTTTTCCAGCTCCCCTTTCCAGAGCGGCTTAGGGACAGCGAGTTCCAGCCTGGGGCCAGAAGGGAATGAATCAGATTTACTCTTCTCCCTTCAAAACCCTGATTTTTAAGTGTAGCTCAAGCTTAGCACTGGGTGGAAGCCCAAGACAAGACACCAGAGATGTGCTGTGAGTGTTCAGAGTGCAGAGGAATGATAGTGCTGGAGACTTATTGCCTGTAATTAGTCACAGAACAGGGTAATTAATCTCCATGAAGACAGCAGGACTCCCATCTGGTGAAAAGAGGTTGCAGGAATGCCAGAGCAGCCCAGTGGTGATGATCCAGGCAGGACCACACTGGTGTTTGAACGAGAAACAGAAATAAGTGCTTTAGATGGTCTTGTCTGGCTTTTCTGGCCTCTCGGCTGCTCCTTGAGGGCTGAGAGCCCTGCAGGGACCTGCTGGGGAAGCACATTCCCAGGATTTTGAGTTCCCTGCTCCCTCAGACTCCAGGTTCCCTGGCTGTTGGGCAGCAGGAATGGGTTTGGCCACGCGGAATCTTTCTCCGAGCACCCTGGACGAAAGGCCAGGGCAGCGAACAGTCAAGTCCTGAACGTGCTCATGAGCTGCAGAAATAAAACTGTATCGACCTTTAATAAATAGAGGGCAGGCAGCAAGCAAGCCATAGAGAGGATCCAGCACTTTGCCTCCTGTTTGTTACTTGTCAGGCGTGCTTATATAGAGTGGGTACAGGTTTGGCATCCTTTAGTCAGAGGGGTTGTTCCATCCAGCCAAGCCAAGCCTTCGAGCTTTGGGCGAGCTTGGCTGGGGACAGGCTGTGGGCTGGACAAGCAGGACACCTCAAGGGACAGCGCAGGCTGGGAGGTGAGGTGTTTTCCTCCCCTGACTCCTCCTTTTTCGTCCAAGTCCTCGTCCAAGCCAGGTGCCTTGCTCTGCTGGGAATCAGCTCGCTCCGCTCTGTCACGCTCTCTGGGTGTGCCTGTATCCATGGGCCTCTGTAGCTGGAAGAACACAAGGAATATAATGTCAGCTTTATCCACATCTGAGCCTGAGATCTCACCCCTGTGGGCATTTTTACTCTCACTCCAGCCCCTTGCTGGGAAAAGGGGGCTTCTGTTTAGCTTCTGTTTAGCTTCGTTTCGGTTTTACTCCATCCAATCAGGAATCCTTTAATGTCCGTGACAGAAAGTAGCTTCTGGGCAGCAGAAGGAAGAAAGAAGTGCTGTGTCTTTGTAACACATCTTTAATAGTGGCTTTAATAGCTACCTGTCCCCTGGAAAGTGAAGGACCACCAAATTTGAAGGCTTCAAATGACTTTTGAACAGCACTTCCAATGCCCATGCCTGCTTTTAGCCATATTCCCACCTTTGTTATCCCAAAGCAGGTCCAGGACTGTCTCCACTGTCCACTTTTTTCTCTCCTGCCTGCACTAAACTCCACTAGGAGGAGTCTTGCTCCTAAAAATGGGGGGGAAAGAGCCCAACTTCGGCCAGTCGCCGTGGCGAAGCAGCACAGGCGGCGAGCACGGAACATCCTCCGTGACCCGCAGGGCTTCCCGGGAGCCTCGCCGAAGGACGCGCCTCGCCCCGCAGCTCACCTGGCTGCCTGCGCACGGTGCGGCAGAGCCTCTTGCCGGGCTGGCGGCCGTACACGGGCTGGACGCAGACCTCTCCGGCGGTGCCCGGGGGCAGCTCGGTGAGCAGCACGCTGCGCACCTGCGGGGACACGCTGAGCACCGAGGAGCGGCCGCTCTGCCGCCGGCAGCGCACGCGGTAGCCCAGGACCGCCCCGTCGGCGGAGTCCCAGAAGGCTCTCAGGCTGTCGGGACCCGCGTCCTCGAAGCGGAGGTGCCTCACCTGGGAGCCTTCTGGGGAGAGAGGGTTCTGCGTTAGTGGTGCCGGGGGTATCCCCCGTGCCTCCCGAGGGGAATGCTGCCAGCCAGCCCGGCCTTTGGTGCAGGGATACAAGCACTCTGCATCCCCCCACTGAAGGATTAGTCCTTAACTTTGCCCTGGTAGCAGCACGGAATGCTTTTTTTTGCACTGTTGCACGCTGGCAGTCACATCCCACACCCTCAGCTCTGTCATCCCCTGGGCTCCTCACTCTCGAGTCCTGATAAGAGCCAGACTTTGCCCCCTGCAATATCTTCACGGGTACTTAGAGCGCAAGTTTCTGCTCATTAAATAAACTTCTACCCCTCTGATGCCAAATCCCACCAAGGAACAGGCACAGAGGGGACAGGAGGGAAAGGCACTTTTCTTTCTTCTTTCTTCCCCAGCAGGCTGGGGATGCCCTCTGGGGCCTTTTTTTTTCTTTAAATGTTCATGTTTCCTCCCAAATACACACTTAGAATCATGGGACCACGGAATGTCCCAAGCTGGAAGGGATCCACAAGGATCCAAATCCTGTCCCTGCACAAAACACCCCAATAATTCCACCTTTCTTCCTTAGGGAGAAGGGTTTGTGATGCTTCACGGGGCTCTCCATCTCCCACCTTCTTTCTTCTTTAGGGAGGTTCCTGGGTCTGCAGGCCTGCTTGTGACTGCAGCAGCAGCTCGGCCATACCCCACTACAGCTGTCACTGTGTGTGCCTGGTTCTCTTTCGGCCCTTACACATCAGCTACATCCCAGCGGCACACCCAGAGCTGCTCACGCAGCTTTGCCCCATTATCCCACCCCAGTGACTGGATTCACGGAGCCCTCTGGCCTCACCTAGAGGCAGGTGACCCTCTGGGGCCACTCCAGGGACTCCTTGTGCTGCCACTTCCCCTCGCTCACCTTCCTGGGTGCAGGCTTTGGCTGACAGGGATTTCTCCTTCCCAGATCTATAGACTGCAGTCACTGTCACCAGGTAGGTGGTGTTGGGTGCCAGGTGCTCCACCACGGTGCTGTTGTGCCTCCCATCCACCTCCAGCACCTTCGCCGAGTTCCCTGGGAGTGGCCCATACAGGACCTGGTAGCTGACCACGCTGTCCGGCACAGGAGCCCAGCTCACGTGGAAGCTGCGTGGCCCAGACTCTGAGATGAGAACCTGAACTGGGCTGATTTCCTCTGGAAGGAATGGAAAGAGATGTGAACGAGGATGTAATGAGCATTATTGACCTGCACCATATTGGGCTTGAAGGATGTGGAATTAAAATCAACCCAGCAAGTGGATGTTGATGCTCATCACACAGCTCAGCCCAAAGAAAGGGGGTCTCTGCCTGGGCAGAACAACTCAGCCAGAACTGTTCTTGCATGCAGAAAATTAATATGGTGTACAAGTCCACCTTGGCTTTGCCACCCCTGCCCAGGTTTGCAGTTTGCCACCTTTTTCCAGGCTGCTACCCAGCATAAATCTGAGTTACTTTCTGCACAGAGAGGCTGCTTCCTGCTCCTTTCATTCCCTCTCAAGCAGAGATCTCCCTTAGGTCATCCCAGCCTCCTCCACCTGCACCTCCTGCCTCAGGTAGGAGACAGGGATCGTCTCCTTGTCCCCAAGGAGGGAACGTGTCCCAGCCGTGCCCATTTTACCTGCCAGTGTCATGACCCTTGTGGTCTGGGGGGGGAAGTAGTGCACGTTGGATTCAGGAATCAGAGCCACCTCGTAGGTGGTCTCCGGTGCAAGGTCGCTGAGCACGAGGCTGGTGTGAGCCCCAGACACCTGCTGGGTCCTCTTCCCCGCCGGGTCGGCTGTTGGGGCATACTCCAGGGTGTAGTAGCCGGTTTCCTGGGAGAGGAGTTTGGGCCACAGCAGGCGGAAGCTGCTCGAGGTGACGTCTGTGGCATGGAGCCGGTTGGCTTGGATGACATCTGGAAGAGGGACAGTGGCCAGAAATCACTGCTGACGTCAACACCCAGAACACGGAACGCCTGCAGCCGCAGCCCTTCTGGGTGGGAGATGCAGCTGGCAGCAGCACTGGTACCCGAAGTCACCGAACCCCTGTGGCAATCACCCACCAGTGAAACCAAGCTGCTGAATTCCCGTACGTGAAGCAGCCCGGAGCGGGAAGAGCTCCATTTCTCCCCTGCTCTCTGCCAGTGCCCACTGGCCAGGAAGAAGGGGCAGCAACTGGGGACTGCCCAGCACTGCTGAGCCAGCTGGAGCCATCCCAGCTGAGGTCACTCCCCGCAGGGCTTCACAGAGCTCCGTTGTTCGGTGACATTCAACGCTCAGAGCCCCCTTGTGCCACCTCACCTCTCCCCTGCCCCTGCACAGAGGCTTCTCTTCAAGGCTCCTGCTACCTTTGAGTTCCAAACCCCAAATGCCAGGCACAAATACCTCTTGTGATGCTGGGCAGCTCCCTCAGCTCCCCCAGCTCCCTCTGCTACTTGACCCTTCTGACATGCGTGGCCTTCCGAGCCCATTTTGGGCAGAATTCCACTGTTCTCTGGTCTTTCAGAGGGGCAGAAACACACAGGACTTTGTTTCTAGCTTCAGGGAAGTGACATAGGAAGACGTGGAGATGCTCTTCTGTTTTTAAAGGATTTTTAGGAGCACCCTGAGCCTTAAAGTGCTCCGAAATCCTCATGATAGAACCTTCCAGCTCATGCTCAAACACTCACAGAACTCTCCAGGTAGTTCTCACTGGCTGCCCATTGCACAGAGGTAAAGGAAGGCACAGAATTCCTCCCAAACCTGCAAGATGGGGCTGCTCTGCACTCCCAGACTTGTCCTTTAACCAGGGGAGGATCAGCTCTCCTCCTCCGAGCTGCTCCGAGGCCCTGCCAGCTTCCCCGTACCAAATAAAACAGCCTCAGTTTTTCCTCTGAGCTGTTCCCTGGCTCTCCCAGGCAGGCAGGAACATTTCCCTGCTCCGTGCCCTGCCCGCTCCCATCCCATCCCAGCCAGCAGCACTCCACCCACTCGGAGGGTGGGAAGCAGGATCAGGAGTCCTGGGGCACTGCACCCTTCCGTGAGCCCCACAAACACCAGGGGCCAAGCCACGAAGGAACAGGGAGCACAGGAAAGGCCTCAGTCCTGCCAAAAATCCTGCCAAAAGCTCAGGGAATGGAAATAAGTGAGCTTGGAGGCAGGGACGCTGTGAATAAAAGGGGCAGAGCAAAGGACAGGGGGCAGGAAGCCCACAGCAAACAGCTCTGCCCCTTGTTGCCAGACCCCAGATGCCTTCAGCATACAAAGAGGGCAATAAACCCCAGAAAATAGATGTCCACAGAGTGCTTCCCAGCCCCTCTGTTCCCAGAGGGAAGTTAACATCCTGTGCTAGACCCAGCCGGTGCCTGCCTGGTGACACTCAGGGACAGCTTGTGACACTTTCCCTCCACCTCCTGCCTCTCGGTGACTCGAAGCACCACTCTGCAGCCACGGGTTTGTTGGCACGCCGTGAACTCTGGAGAGGTCAGGATCAGACTCGCAGGAATGCTGCTGGTTTCGTGATGAGGGTGGGAAATGCAGCCAGGCAGGAGAACCCGTCCTGATCTGGGTCCGTGGTCCCTGCTCTGAGAAGCTGCAGCAGGGATTTGGGACAAATCCCTTTGGCTTCCTGGTTCTATTTCCCTGCTTTGATGTGGGTGGGGGAAGGTTCTGATTCTGGGAGGGGGGGACAACACTTCTCCATCGCCAGGGTGGACATTCAAGGTCTGAGATCACTCCCTCTGCTCACCTGCTTGGGCTCAGTGCCGGGTGAGGACATCAGAGCACTCCAGGCTCAAAGCCTTCGCTGCTCGGAGTTCCCCTCGTTTCGGGTCAGAACCGCATTGCCCTGAGCACGTGTGGGATGTGGTCATGCTTGGGGCCTGCTGGGCACGCAGGCTCCTGCAGAACTTGGCTCGGGAGGTGGTGCCAAAGGCTGGAACAAGTCAGCAGCCTCAGCTCAGCTGGGCTGAGCGCAGAGCGAGTGGCTGCAGGCAGGCACAGGACCTGATGTCACCTCGGAGGAATGAAACCTTGGTTTCACAACACTGGGGGGTCCTTCCTCAGGAGGAGAGCACCAAATTGCCACATGTTGGGTACATACGAGATGCAACAGAAGGAGCCTGAGCTCCTCCACAGCCCGAGAGCCTTCCCCTCCCGCTGGGAAGGGCGGAGATCCCTGCCAGGAGCCAGCTGTGCCATAGCCAGGCTGGCCGGGAGCTGCATTCTGCAGAATGCTTCCACGTGCCAAGGGAAAACAGGCAGAGGACACACCCGTCTGTCCCCAGCCCCTGTCCTGCAGCCCTGCACGGAGCGGCAGCAGCACTGCAGCTGTTTCAGGTCTGCCACATCTCTGGAATGTCTCCATTCCAGAGTGGAGACTGAGGCTTCTCAGCCCACCTGAGGCAGCAGCAGCTTGGCAGGAACCCCTGCTGGAATACCTGTGGAGCAGGCACAAACACCCCATCCCTGGGAAGGAGATGGAAGGAGGAGAGCAACTCTTGACAAAGCTTGTTTGTGCCTCTACAAAAGCCTCCACTGTTTTTTGAACAGTAGCAGGAGATGAAGATAAGAGAGCAGCGATAATCGAACCAGTCTGGGCCATTCCAGAGCTGGAAAAGCCTAATTCCTGCCTGCCAAGGATCCTGCCTGTCCCTGCTGTCCCAGGATGGGTGGTGACTGAGGGCTGCCTGCTCCAGGTAGGGAACAGTGGATTTAAGTGGCTTTATGAAGGTGTGACCGATGTCTGGCACTTTGCTCAAAGCACCAACCCCTGGGTTCACGTGGGAATCTCACCTCCCGTTAAAATCCCAGCCTAGCAGATTTTAGCCCTGCTGGATGCCCAAAACGCTGCCCCCTCAGGCACAGCAGGGTGGTTGTGACCTTTGCAGATCTTGCGATCTTCAGGAGAGCCTTATCTGCAGGAGAATTCTTGGCTTTGGGGATGCTGTTTTGGATTCGGGCTGCCCTAGATGCTAAATAACCACTGAAACAAAATCCCTGGGGGTCTGTGAGGTGGCTGGGCCGGGACAAGGGCTGCTGGTGCTGCCCAATTCTCACGTGGAGAGAGAAGTGGGTGGTTTTTGGGGGAGAACACAGTCCCTGGGAGTGGTTTTCGTAAAAGACTGTGATTGGAAACAGGAGGGAATTGCTACACGCAGAGAGGATTCTGTGGAAAGGGTTACTGGGTCACCGAAGCCAGCTCCGGCCCACCTCACACAGCAGAAGTCAAATTAAGGAATGAAATCAGGATTTCCAGTGGAGAGAGAACCTCCAGAAAAATCCGTGGAAAGTCTGCAGAGTCACAGTAACTCCCTCAGCATTCCAAACAAATCCAGAGCTGTCTGGGAGGCTGAGGCAAGCCCCTGGGGCTTCCAAAGCCTGTCCTGAGGCCCTGGTCGTGGCTTTGGGTCTCCTCAGAGCCTTTCCTGGATGCTCCAAAGACCTGGGCTGGTGAAAACCCCGATGTGCTGCCTGTCCCCCCTCACAGCGACCACGGCAGCCCCGCGAGGAGCACAGGGGTAGCACCGGGCTTGCTGAGCCCAGCGAGGCAGGGCTGGGCTGCTCTTCCCAGGGCTGCGCTGGCCAAGCCCGGCCACGGATCTGGCGGACGTGGGACGCGTTATAGCAGGGGATTTACGGAACAAAAACATTCCTTTCCTATAGTCTCAATGCTGACAGCAGGCACCATCCTTGATCGTGTTTTGTAAAGAGAACAACTGCAGCAGCTGGAGATCTCAGCCCTCGGTGGTGTATTTAGGGGAGGCAGATCTGTCCTAGACGAGAGCTGGAGGGAGCTGACAGGACCAAGTCCTTGCCAGGCACACACATCCCATTTCTGATGTGTTCAACACGTCTGTGCTCCTCCACCTCCATCAGCTGGCACAGAGCCAGGCAACGTTTTAGAGAGGAAAAGAAAAAATCCCCCTGAATGTGAAAATCAACTCGAGGAGCTCAGGCACTTTGTGTCCCCGGTCAGCACTTGAGGTGAAATCACTGCTTTTTGGGAAACCTTTGGTTAACAGCCCGTGCAGGTGGGGGCGTTTTCCTGCTCTGCCTGGGTTGTGCAGATGCCTGACCTGCGTGACTCATTCCAAAGACGTGTGGGGTTTTTAGGAATTCAGATATTTTGCTGCCCGAGTTCCTCATTCCCAGCTGAACTCCTCACAAACACGAGTTGGTCTCACCCACAGCTCTGCAGCAGGGAATTTGTCCCACTCAGCCAAATATTCCAAGGGGAATATACTTGTCCCAGACCTCCCAGAACCCTGGTTTATACTCGGACCTGTAGCACTGTGGTGAAAACCCCTCAGCTTGCCAGGGCAGCACTTTTGGGTCAGGATGAGCGTTGATTCTGGGGGATTCTCCCACTGCTCACCCCACCGAGCCAAACACGAACCCGTCCTCAGCCCCACTGCCACCTCCCAGTGCCCCCCACCCCAGCCTACCTAGGATGCCATCCCTGAGCTCCTCGGTGATGATGGGCAGGTCATCCACGTCCACAAAGTGCAGGTGTTTGTCCGAGGGCTGGCTGGCAGCGGCCGAGAGCTCCAGGAAGTTGCTGCGGCCGGTGCTCACGATGAACACCGTCACCCCCATGTCCTTCAGCAGCTGCATGGGCTCCGAGATGTCATCCGTGGAGAAGCCGTCCGTCACCCACACCAGCACCTTGGGCACGTCCGGCCGGGCCCCAGCCTCGCCGCTGAAGAGCTTCTCCTTGGCGTAGCTCAGCGCTTTGCCCGTGTTGGTGTCACCCATGAGCTGCCGCGTGTCCCGGATGGCTTTCCTCAGGGTGCCACTGGTCAGGTACCGGTCAAACGGGAACTCCATGGTGGGCGTGGTGCTGATGTGGATGATGCTGGTCTGGACGTCCCTGGGGCCGAAGGTGAAAGGGTGCAAAAGGTCCCACATGAATTCCTTGACCCTGGAGAACTCATAGTGGGAGACGCTGGCAGAGCTGTCCAGCAGGAAGAGGAGGTCCCCCTCTGTGTTGGAAATGGGTGGCTGGGGACCTGGCAGGGGACAGAGAGGGAACAGCGTTAGGGGAGTGGTGTGAACCCAAAACCCGCACAGATACCCGCTAGGAAAGCTTGGTTATCTCGTGCCAAATCTCAGGATTCGGGGACAGGTGCTGGCTGAGACAGCAGAGGCACAGCAGATCTCCTGGAACAACAGGAGAGATCAGACAGAGCCTTCACAAACGGGGAAAGATACCTGGAGGTGATTATTTACAAGGGGTGGAGTGACAGGGCAGGGGGGGATGGCTTCACTCTGGCAGGGATGAGGTTTAGATGGGATATAAATTCTGTGAGGGTTTGAGGCCCTGGCACAGGGTGCTCAGAGAAGCTGTGGCTGCCCCTGGATCCCTGGAAGTGTCCAAGGCCAGGCTGAACAGGGCTTGGAGCAACCTGGGATAGAGGAAGGTGTCCCTGCCCATGGTAAGGGGTGGAATGAGATGATCTTGAAGGTCCCTTCCAACCCCAACCCTTCCCTGATCCTGTGACCAGGCTGGAGAGACATGCAGCCCGGCTGGACCCCGGCCAGCTCCGTGTGACCCAGCACAGCTCACCCCGTGCCCCAGACACTCCCCCGCAGCGCCCTGGCGCTCAGAGCCCAGCAGAAATCGAAAGCAAAGTCCAGGAATCACCGCATCACCCAGCGGAGCCGAACAGTGACCCCACGGCTGCCTGCCCCTGGATCCCAGAACTCCCCGTGGCGTTCCAGCAGGGCTCTGCTTCGTGCTGCAGGCTGCACAAAGCGAGGCAAACCACGGCTCTGAGCTCTCCCCTCTGCTGGAAGGAGGACAAGCCACTGGTTTGGCTGGCAGGATGCGGGGGGAGATTTTTGGCAGCGTGGGGTTGTTCTTCCCTCGGCTCCCCACCGGTTTGAGAAGAGTCCCTCACTTCCCAAATGTTGCAACAAGCAGCTGGGAGAGCTTCTGGCGCTGGCAGGGCAGGGATCAATGGCCAAAGGACGTTGCTTGCAGCAGTAAACAACAGGGTCATGTGCACGAGCACCGGGAGGGGAATTGGGAATCCGCCCCGAGGGAGCAGAAATCCCACTGCTGCCAGAGCTACCTGCCCAGCACGAAACCCCGAAAGAGCAAAGGGCAGTCACGGCCGTGTCCTTTTGGCTGTACCCTGCAGCTCTGGGGCACCAAGAGCATCCCATTAACATCCCTGAAACGCTGGTTTTCCCCATCACTCACTGCCGGGAATAGCTGTGTTAATTAGGAAGAGCCCCAGTCTGACACCACAGGGTTCTGCCTTGGTTAACAAAGGCAGCAGCTAAACCCACCGGTGGGCAGGGGTGTATTTTGGGGCTGAAGGGACCCTCTGTGGGTGGAGCAGACGGCTTCTCCCTCATTCAAACACCATCCCATCTGTAACACTCAGTCCTGCCTGAGATGGAAACAAACTCCTCCCATTCAGAGAAAGAATCCATAAAAAAACTCGAGACAAAGCCTCTCCCCCATCAGGAGCGTGGCAACGCTTAGAAAGCGACCGGACACTGCGCCGTCCCCCCCTGCAGGTCCAGGCTTTTAATTCCCTCATCCTTCCTCCTGCTCCTTGTCCTGCATCCAGCACAAACATGCCATCCGTGCCAGAGGTGGGGCCGCGGAGGTTTGGTACCAGCAAATCGCTGCTTACGCAAGCAGCCGCTGTTTTCAGGCACCTCCCTCACTCTAGACCTCTTGGCGCGGTGCCAGATGAGGATTTCTCGCTTTCCAGGGGGGATTCGGAGGGAAAGGGGCATCCACGAGCGCTTCCCTGCCTCCCGAACTGTCAGGAACAGCTGCAGACCTCATCGCTGCGCTCTGCTTGAGCCTGGGGAGCGACACGGGACACGTGGCAGGGTCCTGTTGTCACTCCCTGCGTGATGCCCGGTCAGTGCACTGGGATCTGAAGTGTTTTGAAGGGCTTGAGATGGGAAGCAAAATGTCACTATGGAAACACAACGCTGCCTGCTGGCTTTTCCAGGAGGAAAACAGCTGGCCAGACTTCCCCGTGATGCTGACAGGAGACATCCGCTCGCAGAGCTCCCCACGCTCTCAGCTGGGAGCTGAACACGCTCCACACGCCTGATTTACACGGGCTTGGAGCTCGTGGGGCTCAGTTACAGCCAAAAAGGATCACGTCCTGTCTGGGTTAACTGCGTTTGACAGCCCACGTTTGTCTTCTCCTCCCGCTGCTTGGCCACGCAAGGAGAGAAGTTCTGCTCAGAGAGGGAGGCAGGAGGAACTGAGGAGCACGGGCTGAGCTTCCCTGTGGCCCCTCTGGATCACAGTGAGAGGCAGGAGGAGGAAGGCAGCACCTCTCCCTGGCAGAGAATTGTCCCCCCAAGCCACCCAGGAGGGGTTTTACATTTCAAACCATGCCACAGACCCCATGGGAGATGGGGGAGGTCACCTGCATGAGGAAGGGCTGACATCCACCGAGCACGAAATACCTGGGTGGTTAAAGAGGCTCCAGCTCATCCATGGCCCAGGGTTCAGGCTGAGAAATGGCCCTCCAGACACATCCCAGCAGCAGGAGGGGAGCTGTGCTGCCATCTCTCATGATCTTTCCATGAGTTTCACTCTCTCTGCTGTTTTATCCAGAGTTCTGGGATCATGGAATTGTGCTTCAGGGGTCAGTAAGTGCAGGGTGCCCCACAAAGCGTACATGGATGGGCCATGTCTTCATTTTTCACTCACAACAGCAACATGCCCATCATTTCCTGCTGATGCCAGCCCAGGAAACGACAATCAAATCCCATTGATCCAAACCAAAACTATCAAAAATGCTGTACTTTACACTGATGCAGCAGAGATCTGAACCTGGACCCGAAGAGGGAAGGGGGGAATTGGTGATTCTGCCTTGACTTTGTGCACGAATCCAGTGCCCACTGTCCAGAACAACCCAGTGCCCCCTGTCCAGAACAACCCAGTCACTCCTGAGCGTGTGGAAGCACCAGTGGCCACCCAGCAGCTTCCTCACTTTGCCCACTGCACATCACTAGCACAGCACACGCCTTTGCCTCTGGAGCGGGGCACAATCCCTCTGGAATGCCATGGCTGGCTTCGTCACCCACCCCGAAGGTCTGAGCATTGTTTAGAGCCTGGCTTGGGAAAATGCCACACGCTCCCGGGGCAGCAGGATGGCAGGACAATGGGAATAGCTGCTGCCTGGGGGGACTTGGAGCGCTGGGACGATGCCAGAAGCAGCAGCACCGGTCCTGCCCCAGCCCCAGACACTGAGGGACACTGAGGGACAGAGCCCAGCACCCTGGGAAGGGTCTGAGCCCCAGCCCCAGCCTCTCAGTACCAGCAGCACAGTCAGACCCCAGCAGTCCGGGCTGCAGAGTCTGAGGAGCTCCCGTGCAGGCAGAAACAAGGTTCCCTCTCCTTTCCCACTGGCCTGCGCCTCCCAGGTGCAGTGAGAAGCGGGCACAACCAGTCCTGCGGCCCCAGAACCTTCTCCCCTCCGGAGCACAGGGCGGGACAAAATGAATCGCAGCGGCTCGGCCACCACGGCGTGGGATGAGGTCCCTGGCCCAGGGACCAGGAATGAGACACGCATCTCCTCCACGTCCCTCTCCCCGCTGTCAGCTCCGCAGGACTGACCTATTCTCATTTTCCATGAGCAGTATCCAAGAGAAAGCGTTTTAAAGAGGAGCTGGAATGATTGAATTACAGGGATTAGCAGGAGAACATCGTGTTAATCACCGGCTTGACTTCTCTCAATGCCTGTCCCCCAGTCCAGTGAGGAGGGAGGACTTTTCCCTATGATTACTCTAAACTCTGCAAATTTCTGAAAGAGTTTCCTTTTCCCCACTGGAAACAAACACGACAAAATTACTTTCTAATAGCAACTGCAGACAGGTTTGTTCGTTTGTTTCTCGTCCACAAGTACCTCTAAACACCTAAAGCAGCGCCGTATCCTCAGCTTTTATTCTGAAAAGGGCTTACGAGGAGCTCTGAGGAGCAGGAGGCGTGAAACGGGGTAAAGAACCGCAGGAACGCCTTTGCCTTTGCAGGCACTCACCTGGCTCAGGTGTGTCCTGTCCTGCCGCAAGCCGCAGCCACAGCCCGAGGGAGAGCACTGCCTTGGCCAGCATGGCACAGCCTGGTCCTGGGCAAGCTACCTTAAATCCGCCAGCTGGGCTCTGTGGAGGCAGAGGAAAAGCTGGAGATCAGTCATGGTCCGGACCCACCGGATCCCAGCGCGATCCCGCTTCCATGCCTGGAGATCTCCGCCCGCTCCCCGCCGTGCGCTTCGCTGGGCTGTGGTGCGAGCTCTGGCTCCCGGAGGCGATTCTCCTTCCTCCCCCCCACTCCTTTTAGAGTCATAAATCCATCTTGACAGGAATAGCCGGAGGAGAGGCGCACGCAGTGCTCCTGCCGCTCTTCCTCTGCCGCGTTCAGCTTTGCCCCAGGAGCGGGGGCTCGGTTGCGAGGCGGTCTGCGCGCAGCTGGGGCTGGTTTGAGAAATAGATCCCTATAGATAAAACTTTGGCCCTGCGAGGCGCTGGCAGCAGGCCAGTTACCAGGGGGGAAAGAAAAAGGAAAGAAAAGCTGCGAGAAATCCAGAGCTCTCCGCTCCGGAATGAGCTGGAAGAAGGAGAAACACGTTTATAAAGGAAAGAAAAGAGTAGAAAGGCTGAGCTGCCCTGCCCTGGGAATATTGGCTAATCTTCTGGGAGGAGCATTCCACAGGTCCTAGTGCCACCCTGCTGCGGCTGGGGGACACCCGGAGCCTGTGTCCCCCGGAGAGGGGCTGCTGCCGGGTGGGAAAGGGCAGGGAGCAATGTTGGGAATTGCAGCTGGCACGGGAACAGCCCCAGGGACCGCCGCCCTCAGCGTGGTGTTAAATACAGGCTCAGGTCTGGGATTCTGAGGGAGAGGAGGCTCACAAAGGTAAACCTGGGATAAGCCTCTCGGTGGATGAGGGGAGCAAACACCAAAGATGCCGAGGTTCAGCCTCTCCGTGCCCCTGTGTGCAGGGCATTTGTGCCAGAACACAAAGAAATCAAACCCAGTCCCCTTTCCCGTGCCTGTCCTGCTCTCCTTGCACCTGCACGTGGCTCCCACTCATCAGGTGAGGTGACAACAATTCCCTTTCCCCCTTCCACTGTAGGTTTTTGCCTCTGGACTGGAGGAATAATTGTATTCCTGATGTCACCAGGCGAGGGAAAAGCTGGAAAATGACCCCCAGTTATGAAGAGATCCATCAATCATCATCTCCTTAGCACGGGGAGTGACCAGCAGGCCAGGCCGAAAGGCAGCAAAGAAGGGATGTTTGGAAGCTTTTGGGATTTCGGACACTGGTGAGCAACATTTCCTCCAATTTTATTTTCTCTCCCCTGGGAACTGTTTAAAAAAAACCTCAACAGGAGTCAGGGGCCAAGGAGAGCACAGAGTGGAAAAAAAGTTGTATCCAAACTCATCCACCAAATGGAAAGTCACAACAGGCTGGAGATCCAATTAAAAGCCCATGGATTCAGACAGTTCAGGGCATTTGTTTGTGTTCCCCTCCCAGTCTGGGACCCATCTGCACCCCGAGGGAGCCGACAGCACCAGGCTGCTCCATAACTCAGTCCATGCAGCCCTGTGGTGGTGCCAGCCTCACCCAGGGGCCCGTACAGGCTGGAATCAGCATTATCCCGGGTTTTAAGGGAATGGGATATCCCTGCTCTCGCTCTGAGATCCCCTCCGGGGTGGCACCTGCATCCTGAGGCAGGGAAGCTGCAGGATCTGGTGGCAAGGGAGCTTCCAGGGGGAAATGACACAGCAAAGCAAATCCCACCACGGTCTGATCCCCCAGTCTGAGCAAATCCATGCATTCCTGCTGCACAGATTCCCACTGGATCCAGGGGCTGCTGGATTGACCAAGAAGGAAAAAAGGTTTTCCAAACCCCTGGTGAGTTCAGGACTTTCCCAGTCTCATCCTGGTTCTCTGCTGGTGTTTCTGTCCTTGCTGTTCTCCCACTGGCTGGATTCTGGAGCTGGGGCATGGCAGGGATGGGCTGGAGGAAGCAGGGAATGGAGGTAATGGAAGGAAATCCTCTCCCTGTACCCACCTGCCCTAGCCAAGGGCTCGGGATGTGCACCTGAGAGCCCTGGAGCCGGACCCGGAGCACTTCCAGCCCGTTTTCTCCCGTTTTTCTTTGCCCCGTTGCAAATCCATTTGGGTGTCACCAGCTGGCCAAGGCATCCACCTGCTCCCATCCCATGCCATCCCATGCCATCCCATGCCATCCCATGCCATNCCCACCCTCCTTCTGCCCCATCTCCAGACCCACCCGGAGCCCCTCGATTAGGGCCAGTGGATACATGGAGACGATTCCCTTCCATTGCTCACTTCCCAAGGAAGTGTTGCTCATCTCGGAATAATTCCCTGGTTTTTTGCCAGCTTATCCCTGTGGATGCCATTCCCACCCTGCAGCCTGGAGGCACTTCAGCCTTTATCTCCCTCTTGAGTCCTGCTGGGATAGGTGCGGGCAGGAAAAAGCAGCCTGGAAAATAATTAGATCTTGCAGGGTTTGGGGTTATTTTTAAACTTTACAGGAATTGGCAAATCCTGTTTCCAGCGAGCCCAGTGCCTGTGCTTGTGCTGATCCTTTCCTGGAAGCATCCTGCACTCTGGAGCCAGAGGTGCCACTCTGGATTTGCTCCTGCTTGAATCTCAGCTCGCCATCACTTCCAAGCTCAAATTCTGCACCTGCCATGGATTTGGCCAAAATTCCCTGGGGGTGATCCCCTTCTCCCCATGCCAAGCTGCAGAGCAGCTCAGGAACAATGGAAAACTGTAAGAAAAAAACCCAAAAAAACCCAAATAAAACCACCAGCAACCAATCAACCCCATTTTGGTTGTGATGCTGCTGGGGCTCAGGTATTTTGTGGAGCCCTCAGTGCCTGGGAAGGTTTTCCTGTGGCTGCCGCGACATTCCAGGGATGTAAACAATCCCCAATTTCTGAAGAGATGCAACATCCTCTTCTCCGAGACGAATTCCTGCAGCTGGAACAAACAGGCTTTTGGGAACACAGCCTTGTTTGAGCTCCACATAGGCGGGTTTTGTTTGGAGGGGCATCTATATATGGCAGTTTGGAAATTCCCCGTTTGGAAAGGAAGCAAAGCAGCTTTGGCGGGGCTGAGGAGGGTGAAAACTTCCCCTGGAGCTCCAGGGAAGGCTTGTGCAGCTCCAGCCCAGGTGGCAAGTCACCGAAGGAGCCGGGAATCCAACTGGGCAGGGCTTGGGCTGGAAGGCCAGACCTTGCCCAGCTCTTCTCAGCCCAATTCTGGCTCAGAGGATGCTGAGAGCAGCAGAAATACCAACATCAGCTCCAGGTGTTCCCCCAGAATGACCAGGAACAGCTCATCCAAAGCGTTCCACCCTCAATTTCTGCTCAAGCTGCAGGCTTGTGGCTGAAAGGCACCAACTTCAACTCCCTGACCCCAGAAATGCCAGCCTGACTTCCAGCCCGGGGTCAGGCCCTGGGTCTGCCACTTCTCAGTTACCTCCGTGTCACGTAGGGCTCAGCCTCGAGTCATCTCTTATTTTTGTTTGACTTGGGAGACAAACTACAAAAATAGATGTGTTTACTCGCAGCACTCGCCAGGTTTATGTTTCTCAGAAGATGAGCAGCGCTGGGAACGACTCCTCAGCGAGGCAGGGCCTGGCTTATGGATGATTCTTTCATCCCAAAGCTCCCCAAAAAGCCACGCAGCACAAGAACTCAGCCACTTCTGGGGGTGAAGAGCAGCAGCCTGAGCTCTGAGCCCTCACAGCCTCAGAAACACTGAGCCCCAAAAACCAGGCAGGGCACAGCCCCAGAAACACTCACCCCCCAAGAACCAGGCAGGACACAGCCCCAGAAACACTCACCCCCCAAAAACCAGGCAGGGCACAGCCCCAGAAACACTCACCCCCCAAAAACCAGGCAGGACACAGCCCCAGAAACACTGACCTCCCAAAAACCAGGCAAGACACAGCTCCAGAAACACTCACCCCCCAAAAACCAGGCAGGACACAGCCCCAGAAACACTGACCTCCCAAAAACCAGGCAAGACACAGCTCCAGAAACACTCACCCCCCAAAAACCAGGCAGGACACAGCCCCAGAAACACTGACCTCCCAAAAACCAGGCAAGACACAGCTCCAGAAACACTCACCCCCCAAAAACCAGGCAGGACACAGCCCCAGAAACACTGACCTCCCAAAAACCAGGCAAGACACAGCTCCAGAAACACTCACCCCCCAAAAACCAGGCAGGACACAGCCCCAGAAACACTGACCTCCCAAAAACCAGGCAAGACACAGCTCCAGAAACACTCACCCCCCAAAAACCAGGCAGGACACAGCCCCAGAAACACTGACCTCCCAAAAACCAGGCAAGACACAGCTCCAGAAACACTCACCCCCCAAAAACCAGGCAGGACACAGCCCCAGAAACACTGACCTCCCAAAAACCAGGCAAGACACAGCTCCAGAAACACTCACCCCCCAAAAACCAGGCAGGACACAGCCCCAGAAACACTGACCCCCCAAAAACCAGGCAGGACACAGCCTCAGAAACACTGAGCCCCCAAAAACCAGGCAGGGCACAGCCCCAGAAACACTGAGCCCCCAAAAACCAGGCAGGACACAGGCCCAGCCATCCTGGAGTGCCCAAAACTCCCCCAAATCCCACAGTCAGTGCAGCCCCAACACCAGCAGCAGGGCGGGAGGACACAGGTGAACTTCTGGAGCCAGAGGCTTTGCCAGACCAACGTTCCCCATCCCTGTTTGCAGTGACAGAGCTGCCATAAATAAATGGGTGTGTGTCAGACATAAAGATCTGCCTCCAGAGTGCCAGGAACCGCACAGGAGTGAGGGTGCAAACGTGGGTGGGCCCCTGAATGCCCCGAGCAGGGACCCGCCGGGTCTTTAGGACCAGCACCTCTTTCCAAAGGCTGCAAGACTTGCATTGAAAGCTTCAGAGGGCTTTGGGAGCAGTGGCTGGTTCAGATCCCAGATCCCTCCAGCCTGGCTGAACCAGCTTTTCCACGCAGCTCATAATTCCTTGGACTCAGCCGGGCACGAGCTCGATGGCTCTGAACAGGGGGGGGAACCTTTTGTGTTCCTCCCCGAGAACCTCTAGCAGAGATTCTCCCAGATTTTAAACTCCTGCTTCATTTCCTCCACGAGACAGGATCCGACTGCCTTTGTCCCGGCCGGACCTCACTTTGCTTGCCAGGAACCCAAATAGCTCCGAAAATTGGACTCACTTCTAAGCAGCACAAGCGAGGTCTGCACGGAGCGGTCGGTTTTAGCCAAGGGCTATTCTTTGGAGTGGATCATTTTCCTTATTGCTTGACTCCTTTGCCCTGTCTCCATCCTGTTAGGAAAGCCCAGACGACCGGGAAAAGCCAGATTTAAGAGAATCTCCTCAGAACTGCGTTTCCTGAGGAATTTCCACCTACGTAAGGAGCTGCTGCTTCCCCTCACACAGCAAGTTCTCAGCCTTGAGAGCTCCCAGCCTCTCTCAATAGCTGCAGTCTCCTACGTTTGTCCATCTGGGAGAGAGGGGAAAAAAAAAAAACCATTTGGAGCATCCTGCAGGGATGCAGAGGAGACTCCAGCGTTTGGAGAGTCCTTGTTTGTCCACAGGGAGTCTCAGGGAGGAGCCAGCACAGGAACAGCCAAAGCAAAGGAAATCAGATTCCATCCCCAAGAGGCTGCCCTGGCATCTGTTTCAATTACTTCACCTTCTGTCCCCAATTTCTGTGCATCCCTGCAGTAATTAGGGCAGTTTGCAGCCTCGTGCCACGCTCAGGGTGCTGGGGGGGCTGAGTTAACCCCGTCACGGCTTTTATTGGACCACAGTGCCCGTTCCATCCCTCTCTGGCTCCCGTTTCAGGCAGTGGCGGCCTCGGGAGAGGCCATCAGGGCATTGTTCCCCCTTCCCTGGAACCCCTGGGTGGTCGGGACCGGAGCAGCCCCACGGGGCACGCTGCCCTCAGCTGTGGTTCAGGTGTGCTCTGTTTTTAGGGGAGTGCAGCAGGCGGGGAGAAGCAGCAGGGACAGTGATGGATGGGCCCCCGAGCACCCACCGGCCCCACATCCAGCCACAACAGGAAAGGGAAGCAGCGTGGGGCTGCGAGTTCCCATCGGGAGAGGCTCCTGGCCCCCTCTGGAAGTGCAGCTGCAGCAGAGCTGGCCAAGCTCTGCTCCTGCTCTCGGCCCGGAATTCAGATTTTTCCATGTGCCTCCACACCCAGGTGACAGCTCCAGCCTCTCCTCTCCCAGCTCTGCAGCCTGCTCCTTCTTCCCTGGGACCGGAGAAGGTTCACTTGGGGATGAACCCAGCCCCAAAGCTGCCACGCCGGGGTGGAACAGCTCCAGCACCGCTGTGGCTGCAGCAGGGCTGCAAACCGGGCCAGGCTGGGACAGAGATTTCCATTTATTTCCCTGCTCCAGGCTGCCAGAAAGGCCCCAACCCCCGTTTTCAGGGTTTATAACAGAGCTGCCTCTAAGGTAGGCTTTGCCGAGGGCTCCCTTGGCATGTGGGGCTTTTCACCCCCTCTCAGTAAGAGGCACAAACATGTGAGCAGGAACAAAGCTTGGAGCACAACAAACAATCCCCCTTTTTGTGCGAGGAGGCCGGCAGGGCAGCTGGGGAGGGAGTGGGAGGGAAGGGAATGACTCCCTGTGGCCCAGCAGGGTTTCTCCAGCCTGGCTGACCTCGGCCAGCTCTCTCCCTGCTCCTGGAATACTCGGGAAGTTTTGGTGGTTTGGCGTCAGAGGGGGCACGGCACGGGATCAGCTCTGAGTCAGCTCCTCCTTCAAGGCACCGATTCTTCACTTTCCCCGAGTTCAGCGAGTTCTGGAGGTGCAGGTGCCTCGTGGAGCCGGGCTTTGGAGCACAGACAGCATGGGACCATCAACAGGCTGCTCCCGAGGGCAAATCCTGGAGGAAAATCCTGCCTGGACATCAGCAAAGCCGAGCACAAACCACTCAACCTCATCCCCTACCCCATCACCCAACCCCATGGGCTTTCCACAGGGGAACCCGGCCATGGGGGAAGAGCAGGAGCCTCCCTGGGTGAACTCTGGGGACACAATCCCGTGTTATCCACTGGGAATCGTTCCTGGGAAGGGCCGTGCTGAGGTCTGGGAGGGCAAAATGCGGGACTGATGAGGGGGGTGAGCCTCGCTGCCATCAGCACGTTGCTGTTTCCAGTCAGGAGAAGGCGGATCAGAGATCCTGGTGGACAAACCAACCCAGGGAATCGAGGGCTCTGCTGGGAACTGGCATCCATCCCTCCCTCGCTGCCGGCCTCACACCCTCCCACGTCAGCCCGGTGAAACTGCTGCCGTTCCAGCAGCTCGTGGGGAAAGGGGTGGCTGGGTGTGAGCAGAGCCACCCAAACAATTCCCGTCTCTCTTGGGGATAAGAGACTTTTGTTCCAGGGACGGCTGCTGCGATTCCCGAACGATGAAAGAACAACCAGAGCGCAAATATCCCCCCACAAATGAGTGTCACTGTCGGGCAGGAATGTCCTCTCTGCTCTCCACCCTTCCACGGGGGGGGCTCAGGCTCCCTCTGCAAGAGAAATTTGCTTTTTCGGCCAAGGAGGAAGAGGCAGGTGATGTGAATGCAGAGCCCATGCACACTCCCCGCTTCCCAGCAGGAAAGAGGAATCAGGTAAAATCCAGTAAGAAGCGTTACTCAAGTAGGGGAGGAATTGAGGTTCCCCTGTGAGGGCTCTGAACGGATCGGCCACGTGGAAATCTGCCACCGCAGCAAATTCCTCAAGCATGGCCCTAAAAATCCCCCACAGAATGGGACGGGTCACTGGGAATGCCACTAAAAATGCCGAGAAATGGGAACAGCAGCAGAGGAGCAGCTGCACCCACACCAACACTGACCCTGCGCACTCAAATCCTGGTTTTCACCGAAAATCTGCAATTCCAGCTATTCCTCCCCTTCCCAGCTGCAGCCCTGAACCAGGGAGTGAAGGACTCCACAGCCATTTTCCCTGCTGGCTCTCAAAAGGACAACCAAAGCTGCAGATATTTATATAAAAATGGGATGCAGGGTGGAAAACACCTGGAGGAAAAAATCTCAGGTGGTGCTGGTGCTGCTCAGGGGGGAAGCTGTGTTCAAACCGGGCTGCTCCGAGAGCGGGGGCCTGCTCTGATCCCCTCTCCCTGCTCCCTGGGCATGGCTGTCCCGCAGAGGAAGTCTGGCAGATCCTGTTTTGCAGAGTTCTCCCACACACGGGGCTTTTTCTGCCTCTGCTTCGCTTCCTGGCACCTGTCAAGGACGCTGCTGTGGGGATGCTTTGCCAATAAAAGGCACTCAGGGCTTCTCCTCCCATTTATTCTCTCTCTTCCCTCGTCTCCGGGGCTGGCAAATGCCTGGGAGGCCACGGCAAGCTGGGCAGGAATGGAGGGAGCACCTGGAACAGGATGGAAAGATCTCCCAGAGGGGTAAAAAAAAAAAGGAGAATTGATGCAGAGTGGAACTGTGAAACTTTAAACAAAAGGGCTTTTTCCTTGCAGTCCCTCGGACTATCCACGTTACTGCTCCCGGCATCAGCGCAGGCTCCCAAGATTTCTCTCCCTTCAGGGAATTCCCTACAAATCTCCAAAGCAGTGGTGGAATTCTGGAGGGTTCTCCCCCCTTCTCTCCCGGCCCTTCAGCCCAATCCAGGCTGTGAGGAGACACCCCTCACGCCAGCAAAACCCACAGCCTTTTCCCCCCCACACGCCAGACCTCTGACCCTGCCCGGAATCCAGCGTTTTTCCAGGACTGCAGGTCACAAAGCAGACGGTTTCAGCGCAGGGATTCCTGGAATCATCTTTTGTTACGGCCTATCGTTAATCAGGGGTGACGAGACTTTCCTGCCAGGCAGCTCTGGAAGGAGCGTGCAAGCTGGAGCCTGAGCCGTGCCGTGGGGCCTGCAGCACCCCAAATCCTTCTGGAGAGTGCCAGCAGGAATGCAAAGACCCTTTTCGCCCCGTGCTGGACCAGAGTAAGACACATGAGGGGGCACAAGCCCAAAGTGTTTTAATTTCTGGTTGTGAACGACCCAGACGTGGGAGGAACTCCAGCAGTGACCTCATGGAAATGTCTGGTGCCAGAGGAACGCTTGGCCAGGCTTTGGAGGGAATTTTCCTAATCTCCAGGATGTTCAAGGGGTTTTTCTGAGCAGCCACATCCAGCAGGGCTGACAGGGAGATGCTGCATCTGTTTTGGAGCAGCCGCTGTGCAGGGGTGCAGCTCCATCATCCGTGGATTGTTCTCCTCTCCCCTTCCAGGCTTTCCTGGGATAAAAAAGGGCACTCGTTGGCCTCCATCTTTTCCCTCTAATCATGATCAGTGGGAATCTGCCAGTTCCTGTGGAATGGCTCAGCACAAACATGGCTCTGCTGCTTCCTGGTGGAAACGAGGGAATTCTGCTGCTGCAGCGTTTGTACTCCCAGGAAATTTCCAACTGCCTTATCCCGGCTAAAAGGGCACAACAAACCCTGTTCCCCACCGCTGCTGTCTCGATGAGACAGCCCCAAAATCTCACCACACCCTTTGCCAGCCACGTTGGTGTGGCTAAAACCACAGCAAGGAGCAGCAAGGTGGTAAACGAGCACCAAAAAGCCCCGTGAACAAAGGGCCCTTCACCGAGGAGCCGAGCAGCTGAGGGCAGTTCCACCCCCAGGACCTGTGCAGTCCCGAGGAAAGCTGATTTTCCAGGTGCTGACAGGAATGGTCTGGCCCAGGTAGGCAGAGCCACGCCCAGGCAGGGAGAACAAACCAGAAAAAAAATAGCAGAGTTATTCACACCCTTGTTCAGCTGAGTGACATCTTTCATTGCAAAATTTAAAAACTGGTTTTTCTGTCTTCCCCCTGCTCCCTCTCTTTCTGTGGGATATGGAGTATGGAATCATGAATAAGCAGGAAATCAGGGGTTTGAATGAACCCTTTCCCCATGGCCTGACCTAAAATCGTCTGGTGCTCTGAAGCACTGACTGATTTCCCCTCTGTGCTTGATTTTCCTGTGGATTTCTGAGTGTCTGGAGCCCAGCTGCAACTCGAAGGGGTATCCCAAGCAGAGTGCTTCTCCTGCTGCATCTGGCTCAGACTCCACGGCAAACGAAATGTGTCCAGCAGCAGGTGAAGGGCAGCTGGTGCCTGCTTGAGAGAAAAGTGCTCTTTGTCACAGCATCTGTCCCCAAAGCTGACACAATCCCAGCCTCCCTCGCCAGGGGTCGAGACCTCTGAGGCAGCATGAGGGAGGGGAGCCGGCTCCAAGAAGAAATAGGAGCTCTCCACGAGCGGTTTGGTTGGATTTCTTCCCTGCTTCCCACACCCCGGTGTGGTAAAGCCCAAGCTCCTGGCAAGGAGAGCCGGGCCCTGCACAGCTGAGCTCGCTCAGGACGAGGATGAGGAGTTTTGTTTCCCAGACAGATCCGGAGGACGCTTGTTCCTCTCAGCCCCTGAGTGCTGGGGGAGCAGGGGGGGCTCTCTTTGCCCCTCAGCAGCAGCTGGTGGAGGGAGGCCGAGGGATCTGGGATGGCCGAAGAGGTGGGACTCCGAATGTGAGGGGCAGCACAGCTAAAAGAGACACCACAAGGCGATTCTTTCCCAAATATGCTGAGCCCCGGCCTCAGCATCGCAGCAGGAGCTGAAACGGCCCTGAGTGGCGAGGGGAAGCTGGTGAAGGACTTTTCAGGGACAAAGCAGATATTCCGGGCTTTCAGCAGCGAGGAGTCTGGAGGAAGTCTGCTCCCCTGGTTTCTAATTTTACTTCTGGTCATCCGTGTAGGGTCTAGGGTTTGGTTTCCTCGATTCTGTCCCGAGTGCTTGGGAAACAATGGAGGAGGCACGAGCGGAGCTGGCGGCACCCGAAAGCAGAGAGCGAAGCCGGCAGCACCCCTGGCCTGTCTGGGAGCTTTTGGCTTTGCTTCTTGTCTCTCCCCGAGAGACAAACCACTGAAAGCCAGCTCCAGCCCTGCACATCCTGCCTGCTTTTCCCATCTGGAGGCTTGCCCAGCTCGTCTCAGGGGGCAGCAGCGCGCCAGCATCTCCTGCTGGGACCCAGCTGTCCTTGCCAGAGTGGCCCGGTTGACCTTGGTCATGCTGAACCCACCAGAGGAACAAATTGCTTTGTGCAGAGACGTCCTGTCTCCCAAAGCACCCCGGAGGCAGGATGGCAGAACAATCCCCAGCTCCTAAAAGGGCTTGGAATGGCTTTCCAGCTTCCCCTTAGGTACCCAGTGGGATAACTCGTGCCAGCAGGTCTGGTCAAAGTTTCAGTTTTCAGAGCCAGACAGGAATACGCTGAAAGGCAGGAAAAGAAAAGGACAGTCCTGCTTTTCCCCTTCCTCCTCCCCAAATGGCTGAGGCAAGGAGTCCCTTCGGAGGCCACCACCTCTCTGTGCCTGTGGGGAACTCCTCCACAGCCTTTGGTTGCATCCTGGAGGTGCCGGGGCTTTGCTGAGGGCTCGGCAGCAGATCCCCGGCGCAGATCGCTTCCCTGGGACGCCTCTGCAGCCCCCACATCCCTGTTTGCTCCTGCTGGAAACGGACCCGGAGCCAGCTCCCCTCGCACCCTTGGCCACCCGCCCTGGCCGTTCCCACGCCGCACTTTCTCCTGGCACCTCTCACCCCGTTCTACAAAACCATCCTCCTCAGGGGGGTGGGAACGAGCTGATCTTTACAGCTCCAAACCATCCCGCGATTCCTCAGTCCTTGCTCTGCCGGACAGGGACGAGGAAGGTGCCGGGGCTGGGGAGCCGTGGCCGAGCTCCTGCGCTGCTCGCCGGGGTGGGCAGAGCGCTCACACGCGGCGTTTTTGGCACTGCAGCGCTCGGGAAGGTGCGGACAGAAGAGGAATTTCAGCCCCTCGCTTTAGTCCCTGTTCTGCCGAGGAGCAGGAGCGGAGCAGAACTTTCAGGAATTAACCCTCCTGCTCCTCCCCGCGCCGCTGCTGCCGCCGCCGAGGGGTTACAGAGCCGGCACCTCTGGAAAACGCTCCGGCAGCTGCGGACAGCTCCCTAAAAGCTCATCAATCCCTTCCAGGAACTCCCAGTCACCCTCCTGAGCGCAGGAATACCCTGAGAAAACACCTTTATGCTCCTCCTCGCAGCTGGCTCAGGAGAGAGGAGTCCGCAGGTCCGGTTTTTGGGAAGGGACCTAAGGCCGGGTCCCCAGCGAGGCGGCATTCCTGGAGCACAGCTCGGGAGTGCCCCTCGTGCCCCCCTCGCTGTCCCTGTGTCCCAGGCGCTCTTGTCTCTGCCGTGTGGCCGGGGGGGAGCTGCCTGGCAAAGCCGGCAGGGATTTAAATGCTGCTGGCAGCCGCGGGCAGCCACCCGCAGCCTGGGCGGAGTGACACACCGGGAGCTGTCCCTGTGTCCTGTGCCCTGTGCCCTGTGCCCACCCGGCCTTTCCATGAGCTCAGGCGCTGGCAGCGAGCAGGAATGCGAGGCACGGCCGGGACAGCGGCACGGCCCTGGAGCGACGCGGACAATTCCCGGCTCTTCGCTTGGAAAGCGGCTCTTTTGTTGGGCTGATAAATGTCCCTGTGTTTTCCCCCTGGGGAATGGGGTGTAGATCCTTCCCTTCCCTTGGGCTGCCGTGGCATAGCCCGGGGGTGCTGCCCAGCCTGGCCTGGCACTGCTCTGGCACCTCTCTGGCACCGGGGATGGTGGCAGTTCCCAGCCCCCCCTGGCACTGCTCTGTCCCAGGGGATGGTGGCAGTACCCAGCCTGTCCCGCCTGGCACTGCTCTGTCCCGGGGGATGGTGGCAGTCCCCCCTGACACTGCTCTGTCACAGGGGATGGTGGCAGTCCCCAGAACCCCCGGCACTGCTCTGTCCCAGGGGATGGTGGCAGTCCCCAGCCCCCCTGGCACTGCCCTGGCACTGCTCTGTCCCAGGGGATGGTGGCAGTCCCCAGCCCCCCTGGCACTGCCCTGGCACTGCTCTGTCCCAGGGGATGGTGGCAGTCCCCAGCTCCCCCTGGCACTGCTCTGTCCCAGGGGATGGTGGCAGTACCCAGCCTGTCCCCCCTGGCACTGCTGTGTCCCAGGGGATGGTGGCACTCCCCCCTGGCACCCTTCTGTGCCAGTGCCCGGCCGTGCCGCTGCCACGCGCAGGCACAGGGATCATTCCCGGCAGCAGCTCGGCTCTGAGGGAGCCGTGTCCCTGTCCAGCTGCAGGAGGTGGCTGCGATCGCGGCAGTGACAGCGGCTTTGGGAGGTGACTGCTGGCACTGACAGAAAATCCCTGCCTTGTGCCAGGACACGCGGAGCCCCCGGAGTTTCCTTTTGGGAAAGAGCACCGGGTTTTCCATCGCGGGATCACACCAGCACGTACTCCCTCGCACTTGGCGTTTTTCAGCCCTCAGCAGCTAAATGGGATCAAATCTGGCCAAAAACGCGGGGAGAAACGCTGTTAACCAGCAATGGCCCTGCTCAGGCAGAAGGATGCACCCCAGAATCCATGCCCAGGCGCGTGGTTGGGAGGGATCCTGCAGGATGGACGCCCCAGACGCCCCAGGCTCAGCCCCACAGCCCCGTCTCGGGGCACAGCGGGAGCAGCTGCTCCTGCAGGCGCAGAACCAGCTCCCTCGGGAGTTTGCAAACAATACATGGAACGAGGGGAAATTCCATCCTGGAGGGTGACAGCTAAAGGGGGAGCAGCCCCGCAGTCAGTGCCCCAGCCAAGTCCTGGGGGAGGATTCCCAGGGCAGTGTGTGACCCATCCCGCAGCCCCTTGGGAGGATCAGCCCGGAGAAGGGGCCCTTGCAGGCACTCCCAGATTATTCTTTCTTTAATCACTTCCATCCATTCTAACCAAGCTCTCCAGCAGAGCTGGAAACAATCACCAGTGACCAGTTCGGGAGGGGAGGGAGGACAGGGGAAGCTTCCCTGAAGACAGTCAAGTTTCAGTGAAGCAACAGAAATGGGGAGAGCACAAGGAACTGCCCAGAACACGTCACCGGGGGTATATTACCATGTTATATTACCATGCACATCCCGCCAATTTAGCTGGAGAGTTATCCACAGAAAATGAAGCACTTGGAGCATTAAACTGCCCAGGAGGAGATGGGGAGCAGCACATCCTCTCATGGTATGTGCAGCAGGTTCCAGCTTCCTTTCCACGGGCCTCCCTCACAGGAGGAATGCAGCATCCTTCCAATAAATTCCGTGTTGTCCTTGGCTCTAGAAGACGATCTTCCCGACGTGGGCTCAGCTTGACAGATGGTTTGTGTTTGCACCACCCCCAGCTGAGTGTCCCAAACACTGAAGGCGTCTGATAACCACTGAGGCATCTTCCTGTGGCTTCACCCGGACCATGCAGTGATGGCAGGGAGGCACAGATAATAGACACGTCCCTGATAATAAATCTGATATCACAGATAATAAACACGCCCCTGACCAAAGGAAATGGATTTTGGTGTCTTCTGAGGTGCCTCAGAACGGGGTCAGTGCTGTGGCTCCGAGCATGGAGATATTGCAGGGAAATTAAATCCATACATAGTTGAACTTTTAAAAACAAAACCAGTTAGAATACATTTCTTTCTGTCCTCCCTGCTGGGCTCTGGGCTGGTTTGGGAGCTGCCAGGACAAAGCCCTGCCTGTGGGAATGAAGCAGAGCCAGGGATCCCCCACATCTGTGGGCGCAGTCCCTGCCTGGCACACGGGCCCTGCAGGCTGGCACGGCTGCCTCAGATCCGATCCAAGGCTCGGGACATGGCTCTGTGCTCTCCACAGGAAATTTAGGATCAAGCCAGCTTCACCTTAGAGCCACAGCACTCCTGGGAATGCCTTGCCGGGGCTCTGCCCGTGCCAGGACACCCTGAGGTGCCGCCTGAACTGTCTGTTCTGCTGCTGACATTTCAGGTAAATTCATTTCCCCTTTGTTATTAAAATCCTCTGTGAAGTGAAATACCAAATGAAATACATTTTTTGCTTTATTGGGGAGGCTGTAGCAAATAACTCGAGGTTTCTTTGCAGGGACAGCAGCGGGGATGGTTCGTTACAATACTGGCAGCCCAGGCAGGCTGAAGAATGCTTTCCTTGTGAAAGCAGCTGGATCAGACAACAGGTGAGCAAAAGGAACAGCAGCTCCTATCAAATGTCTGTACCCAGAGAGCAGACACTGCCCTCGGGCAAAACCTTGTTATCCTGGGAGATCTCCCCTGGCTGCAAGGGGGGGGATTCGTTTCTCTTCAGTCTTGTCAGAAAATGTCAACCGGTTTTCCTCCCTTTTTTTCTTTTTCTCCAGTTCACTTTCCCCTGTAGCCACCCCTGGTTATTCCTCTGGGTGGTGTCAGGGCCAGGCAGGGCAAGTAGCTGGAAAAATCAGGGGGAAAGCAAAACTTACAGTTTACCTTACAGTGCTCTGGAGCGTGGAACAAGGGGTGGCTCTGCTGCAGCCAGGCCTTTGAGACAGAACAAACTCCTCCGGGGGGGGATTCGGCAGGAACTTTTATTGCTACAGAAAACTGGGGACGGTTCTGCTGGGGACACAGGGACAGCATCCAGCGGCGAGCAGCACGCAGGCAGGAACAACACCAACGAGCAACACCGGGGAGGATTTGGAAGGGGGAAGCCGCCACGCCCTCCCCACACCCGTCCCACGCTGCGTTTTCACTCTGTGGCAGTTAGGGGGATAAATCAGGGGGTGACCCTGGCTGAGCAGCGGGAGGGCTGAGGATGAGGATGAGGATGAGGATGAGGATGAGGATGAGGATGAGGGACGCGGAGGGGACCCCGCCGGTGCCACAGGGTCACACCCAGGCCTTGAGCTGGGTGTTGCAGCCCCCGGCACAGCACAGAGCCCCCTCCCCACGGCGGCACCAGCGGCCCCCCTTGTAGACGGCCAGGCTGTAGGGCTGGAAGCACACGAGCAGCCGCAGGCGCCGCGCCAGGCTGCAGTAGATGGCCATGGCCACCACCAGCAGCGGGGACATGATGACAAAGCCCAGGATGATGAGGGCAGAGGAGCTGTTGTCGTCCAAGATGCTCTTGCAGTAGCGGGCGGAGGAGTGCAGCACCTGTGGGGAGAGCAAGGCAGAGGCAGGGGCATTAAACTGGAGGAGAGCTCCAAGAGCCCCACATTAGCCCGCTCTGCCAGGGCCACCCCAAACCGTGTCACTGGCCTGGTGGTGACAGCAGTGGCCAAAACACCCTTGAGTTTCCAGTGCTTTCATGGAAAAAGACGCCTCTTCCCTCTGCCACAGCTGAGCCCAGCAGCCTCCAGGTACGCTCTGTGGCTGATACCACATCTTAATCAAGCTTTCAATTATCCCAGCAGCGCTGTGAGACAAGAGCACTGCGCAATAATCCTGAAATGTGAAACACTCATTTTATTAAATCATCCAGTAGCACTGGACGGGCACAAACCACATCAAAAGGCCTCCCCTGGTGCTACATCGGTGTGGGTGGCACAGCACTGGGAACAACAAAATAAAAACGTTGATAACAAAATAAATAAAAATACGGAAATCTGTTCGGTTCTGCAGACAGAGCTTGGTCATTCCACGGCTGGAGACCTTTTGTGTTCTGTTCTCTGTGTGCACTCATTTCTGCCTGAAAAACCTGCCAGGGGAGCAAACCTCGCTGGGCCTGGCTCAGTGGTGTTTACAGCCCTCCTTTGGTGCTGGCAGCAGCAGAGCTGAGCTGAGCACTCAGTTCTGCACTAACAAATGCTGCAGGCAGCCCCCGTGCCCCCAGACTTCGTTCTTTCTCCTCATTCTTTCGGCAGCGAAAGAAACACAACCCATCAGCCTAAAAACCACCAACAAATCCATCTAATGGGCCTGCAGTGCAGGAATCGGCCGCTGGCTGCTGGGGAGGCACTGAAAAGCCGTGGCCCAAAGGCAGGGACTGCCCTGGTGAAGCCACAGCCCCTGGGTATGGCTGCATTAAAGGAAATTCCGTGTTAAAAGACTCCTCGCGGCTTCCAGCAACGCAGGGGCTTTCACTCCTGGTCCACTTGGCTGCACTCAAAACCACTTTGCATCTCCTCAAAGCCTCTGACTGTGCGTGCAAAGGAGAACCTGAGGTTTTCCAAGGTGAGGGAGGCTGGGAAGGGGCAGTTCTGGGAGGCTTTTTCCCCATTTTCAGTCCGATTTGCAGTCCCTGTTCACGACTTATGAAACAGGCACCCGGAGCTGGTCTGACAGCCTGAGCCTGCAAGGAGAGCAGGGAGCTGCTCTTCCACATCCGCGGTTAGTCGAGCGATCCCAAGAATGTTTAAAGGAATAAACCAAGAAGAGATCTGTAAGTGAGGAAATAACGCAGGGCAGAGGACACAAACAGAGGCTGGATGGACAAAGGAGGCTCATTTTGGTGTGAGGGATGCACAGGATATTTGGGAACGGGAATGTTAGACTGGCACGAGGAGGGGATTATATATCCTGCCAGACTTTACTAATCCCATCATTAGGCAGATCCTAATGGATCTTAAACTTACTTAAACAGAAAGCAGCAAACCCTAGCAGAGCCCAGGCAGGACTGTGAGCTCTGGAGTTCAGGTTGGCAGCTCTCAGCGACAGAAATGCCAGGGAAGAGAGAAAGATTGTGAACTTAAAATGCAAACAGCAGCTCCATCACGGCAGGGAGAGTGTTCACCTCACCTGGCACCTCTGCTTGGTGCTTGCATGGGGACACAACTTTGTTGCCCAATTTCCCACAAGACCTGCTTTTGTCAGCCCAGACTGTTCACACGGGGAAAAATCTGTTTCCTTCGGGAAACAAAGCCAAAGCCTGGGGAGTCCTGCCCGGCCTTTGGAGCCACTGCTCAGCTGGGGCTCAAAGGAACCCTCAGGTGTGGCCCTGCAGCCCCAGGGAGCGAGGCACTTACCTGGGAGTGGCACTGGAAGCCAAAGTAAACCACCACAATGGTAGGAAGCAGCACGATGGTGAAAATAACAAACATCAGGAGCAAGTTAAGGAGAAAGACCAGGGAGTTCATGGTTCCTATCACCAGGGTCCACGCCAGGCAGCACCAGGGGCTGCGGGGCTCCCTGGGAAGGAGCTGGTCATCCATGTCGTACGGGGGGAGCCCAGGGATCATCCGAGACCTTTCCGAGAGGATTTCTGCTCCAAAGTCCTCAGGGTCCTGGCCAGACATTCTTCAAGAAGATCCACCAGCCCACGCTCTTATCCAAAAGGGTTTCCTTGCTTTTGGTCTAATGGAGCTGGGAAGGAATTCGCAAAGGCTTCTTCTGCCTCTTCCACACGTGGCCAGGAGCCCTTAACCAGAGATCATCGTGGAGCAAGGAAGGAAAGGTCTCTCTGGGCCCCCTGCTTCCCCAGGACCTGCTCAGCACAGTTTGCTTCCTTCAGATGCTTTTCCAGCAGTGTCCCAGCCTCAGTCCCAAAGCAGATCTGGCTGCTGGAAGTTTGGCAGTAGCTTTTATTTTGGTTTAGAATCCAGAGTCCTACTGAGTTTGCTGTTGTTTTTCCTAGGATTCCGATCCCAAGAGGTCCCAAAGGGTTGCTGTGGTAGCTGGGATGGGCTGCTCAGTGACTTCAGAATCCCCCTCCACCTTGGAGCTCAGCTGGGCGTTCAGAATATCAGGCTCAGGCACTCACAGGCAGTCCCTCGTCTTCAGATCACCTCTCCATGCTCTCCACCCCGTACCCAAGCAAATATTCCTGCCCGAGGCTCATCCAAACGAGGCGAGCAGTGAGGATAAGGAACGGGAGCTGTCTCCCCTCTCTCTGGAGTCCTCGCCCTCAGCGTGCGGCAGAGACGGGAGCAGCGTGCGGCGGTGTCACGGCTCTCAGCTGCCGTCACAGCCACTCAGCCCCAGCAGTGCCGTCCCTTCTGAGGCAGCTCGGCTTTGCCACACTGCTGTGTTTACAGAACAGCCTCAGAGCTGCTCTCTGTGCTGGCCAGCCCTTCGCATCCGTCTCCCCACGGGTGGGATGTAACGCGCGGCACCCAAGAGCCACGCTCGGACCGTCCATCCCCGGGTCAACACGGTCCCTCTCCGACTTCAGTTATTCTGATTCATTTTCTAATATTCCTCTCTGGATTAAAAAAAAAAAACAACACACAAACCTTAGAGAAATTGATAATAATCACTGTATTCCTCAGGAATCACCCGTGCTCTGCAGTCATCTGTTACCGTTTGCAGAACACATTGAAATTCCTGTAGTGACGGCACAGCAATTATCAATTATTTCATCTGCCTCATATGATCAATATGATTTAAGAATTTCAGTGATGTCTCCATGCCTGTGTAACCTCCAAGATACGGTCACAGTAATAAGAGAGAGATATTAAAAAATACAGAGAGAAACAACCTCTGAAGCAGACAGCAGAGTGCGACAAGTCCATTTTCATCGTGTTCCTTCCCTGCGCTCCCGGCCTGGATGGCTCCCAGGGGAGCTCGCAGGGCCAGCAGCCTCCACTCAAGCTGCAAAACGTGAAATCACTTCTCAGATCTGTCCAGACACCCCGAGGGAAATAACTACTGGATCCATCCTGTTTTCAAGCCAGAGACACTGTTAATAATAAAGTCTGAATCTGTGCAGGAAACCATAAATGTGACAAGTGGCAGGGAGCTCTGAGAGTCTCAGTGTTTACTCTGCCTGTCTAAATTCTGCTTAGATTTAAAGACATAATATTTTTTCAAGCTTGATTTACGGAAAAAAAAAGGATGAGTCACGCAAACAGAAAGAACCCAACCCAAAACTATAGGAAGAGGAATCAATTTTAGGCTTAAACCGTGGAAAGATGAACTCGGTGCTGCGCAACTAAAAATCCCACAGCTGGTTTTACCATCTGCTGGTGATGGCACAGGGGTGTGGTGGAACACGACTTAAGTATTCATAAAAGTGCCATAAATTCTAGGAAGCCTTGCTAAATCCAGTGAGGCTTTCCAAAGTCCTTCTGCTGCAACGAAAACGTATTTTAACCTGTGGGAGGGCTGAAAATTGTGTTCTGTACATTGATTTTCCAGACATTCTACTGATCCTTGTAATAACCAAGTGAACTTTGTGTCAGACAAACCTCAGTGATAAAAAGATTCCTCTCTAATTCCATGGAATTTCCACATTCTTAGCAAGTGCTTGCCCAGAAGTGGGAAAGATCTTGATGACAGAGCAGTTTAGAACAGGAGCATCATTGCTTTGAGGTGCTGGAACTGGTGACAGTTAAAGAGCATCAGACAAATCCATCAGTTCTCTGACGCAAGGGCTGCTGCTCCCAAGGAATAATTTTCTGGCAGCACCATCTTGTGGTCTGCTACAGTTCATAAATTTTCATTTTATGTCTCCCATTCTCTAACCCTAACACTTGCAGGATGCTGTGAGGTTTGCTATCCAGTATGGAATCCTTCCAGGCACTGAAAACAACACCAAGTCTTCTCCCATTGCTGGTTTGAGCACTGCTGGGGATACACAGCCCGAAGTCTGCTCCAAATCCCTCACTGAGCTGTGGGAAAGGTCACTCCAAGCAGCCCAGCTCCTTTATACAGGGAATTTTGGCTGCAACTGCGTGGTACAACCCCACCACACCGTGTGTGGCTGCTCCCAGCCGAGCTGTGGATTTGGGCTGGTTTGGGTCACACCTCATGCAGGTGATGATGGTCACTTGAGAGGGCCAGGACTGGGTAAAGGTTCTTCACCCAGAGGGTGAAGGTCTCTGTTGACCACTGACCTGAGGGAACGGCTGGAGCTGGGCCAGGGCAGGTTTGGGTTGGATATCAGGGAAAGGTTCTTCCCCCAGAGGGTGCTGGGCACTGCCCAGGCTCCCCGGGGAATGGGCACGGCCCCAAGAGCTCCCAGGGATGCACAGGGTGGGATTGTTGGGGTGTCTGGGCAGGGCCTGGAGCTGGACTGGATGATCCCTGTGGGTCCTTTCCAGCTCAGGATATTCCAGGATTCCATGGCTGTCCTTAGGCTGAGGCAGAAGATGCCCAGCACGGAGAAAAGCCACCGTGCTGCGGAGAGGAGCCGGAAAGGCTGGGGAAGGGTCGGGAAAAGGGCCGGGGAAGGACCGAGAAAGGACCGGAGGAAGGGCTGGGAAAAGGGCTGGGGATAGGGGAAGGACTGGAGGAAGGGTAAGGGGAGGATCCGGGAGAAGGAGGAAGAACTGGAGGAAGGGCAGAGGGGGAAGGACTGGAGGAAGACAGGGAAAGAGCAGCGGAAGGATCCGGGGAAGGATCGGAGGAAGGAAGGAAGGACCGGGAAAGACCGAGAAGGGAAGAAGCGGGGGAAGGAGTGGCAGGGCTCGGGGGCAGGATCGGAAGAAGGAGCGGCAAAGCGCGGGGGCAGGACCGGAGGAAGGAGCGGGGGAAGGAGCGAGAAGGCTCGGGGACAGGATCGGAGGAGGGAGCGGGAGGAAGGAGCGGGGGAAGGAGCGGGGGAAGGAGCGGCAGGGCGCGGGGGCCGCCCCGGAAGGCGCGGTGCCGCAGCCATGGTGGTGCTGAGCGCGGCGCGCTGGGTGCGCAGCCGCCTCTCGGATCGCTTCTGGAGGGTGCAGGAGGTGCTCAAGCACGCGCGGGTGAGTGCGGGGTCCCCGGGCCACCCCCGGCCCCAGCTCGGCCCCGTCCCCGCCTTCCCCTGTCCGCAGCCCGGCCCCGGCGCTGCTCGTGCCCCGTGCAGGGTCCCGCAGCTGCGGCCGCCCCTGGATCCCTGGAGTGTCCCGAGTCGGGCGCTGGGAGCAGCCGGGGACGGTGGAAGTGCCCCTGCCCGTGGCAGGGGGTGGCACTGGGTGGTCTTGAAGGTCCCTTTCCACCCAGACCGTTCCGTGGTTCTGCGGTTGCCTCGTGCTATGAATTGATCTGTATTTGATTAAATACAGCGTGCTGGAGGCTGTGTCGGTTGTGTTTTCTTCTTGAGTGGTTTTTGTTTGTTTGTTTTACTGGGCAAAGAAGCTGGGGAAAAAAATTAACGTTGTTTCTAAGTGCATTTTGAAATGTGATTTCTGCTGAAGTTCAAGCTGCTGCACCGAGGTTAGGGAAGAACCTTTCTCAAGGGCATCCTAGGTAGTGCATCTTGCTGTACTACTGAGATAGAAAATGTTGAAAAAAATGAGAATATTTTGGTTTTGTAGCACCTAAGCTGCCCACAGTACCAGTTATTTCTGATGCAGCAGTGGCTGCTTTTTCCAAGCTGTTGTGTCGTGTTAGATGGATGTCAGTAAACAAATTTCATTATTTTTTTCTGTTTGGGCAATCCTTTGACAAACCAGAGGCTCCTGCCCCATCCCTGTTCCTACAGACACAACTCAGGGGAGCTCAGGAATGAGAGTAAATGTCTGAGCTCAGGGTTGGGTGGAAGCACTGCCTGTGATTTTGCTGCCTTTCCCACAGAACCACAGCCCAAAGTGAGGCCTGGTTTTGCCTCTGCTGGACTGAGATTTTCCCCACCCTGCTCCCAACTCCTCGGCTTCAGGTTTTCCACGTTGCAAACCAAGGAAAGAATATTTTCGTTACGTGCCAGCTGAAGGCTCGGGGGGTGCTTGTGAAGGGCTCAGTGATCCTTGTTACAGAGAGCTGTGAAATGCAGATGAGCTTTATTAGTGTTACTGAAAGGTTGGAGAGCTTTAAATGTGATTAAATAAGACCGTCCTGGGGTGTTTTTTCCAGCATTTTCGTGGCAGGAAGAACCGCTGCTACAGGCTGGCAGTGAGGAGCGTCCGCAGGGCTTTCGTGAGGTCCACCAAGGCCAGGAGGGAGAAGAAGAGGTTCCTCAGAGAGGTAAAGAGCAAAATGTTGGGTGGAAACATCAAAGTGGGAGCAAGGAAGAAGGGAAACAGCTGCTTCTCTTACTGGGGGGTTTCCCTCAGAGCCAGTGGGTGAAAAGGAAGGAGTTTAAGGAAGCATTTTCCTGTGTCGTGTTCCTGTGGGTCCCTTCCAGCTCAGGATATCCCATGGTCCCATGAAAATGTTCTCTTTAGTAGGTGTGAGCAGAACAGCGTGGCAAAAGGTTTATTTATTTAAAGCATTTTATCGTGCAATATATTAATTCTTGCACCTTCAGCTCTGGATCACGAGGATTGAAGCAGCTTCCCTCGAACATGGTTTGAAGTACCCAGCCTTCATAAGCAACTTGCTCAAGGTAAGGATGTGGCTTGGAGGATAATTACTTGCTAATTAGAGTGATGAAAGGCCTTCTGCCTGTGAAAGCAGTTCCAGTCACTTCAGGAACTAAGTTCTGCCCTAAACTTGTTTCTCTTCCTTGTATGGATTATCCCCTTTTATGCTGGTGAACACTGTGGCTCTATGCTTTGTTCTGTCCCCAAAACTTTAAGTCAGTATCTTAAGAATGAGACTTTTAAAAAGCTTTTTTTGTGGGCATTCAGTGACAGCTGCTTTTTCTTTCACTGCGAGAAACTTAAAAATGCCAAGCTCGGGTTAGCAAAAAACCCAAAAAACGAAGAAATCCCTATTTTTTTCCACTATCTTTGTGATTTGGTGAGCATGGAGAGTGCAGAGACTTGGTGCCGTTGTCCCTTGTTTTTAAAACACGCTGGGAATTCGTTTCAATTTGTTGATTCTGTTTTAATTTGTTCGAGCTGAAACAAATGCCATGGATTAACCTGGAGCATGTGGCCTCGAGCAAAATAAAGAGATTCTTCTTCAGGTCTCGGTTTCTACCCGAAAATCTTAGAGAAAGCCAGTAAATAATTTTTATACAATGCATTAATGAGACATCCATAGGATGTCTGGCAGTCTTTAACAGCTCCAAAGTGTACAGGGTAGAAAAAAGTTAATCTGCTTTAAGACCTCAGGTCTTAAGCCTTAAGAGTCTTTAATGATACTTAATGAAGAATGTTTATATAAACAGTAAAGAGTGTTCATTATATTTAATAAAGGGCGATTAAGCATTGCAGCGTTGTTCCTAAAAGTCACAGTCCTCAACCAACAATTTTTGTTGCCTTTAGTCCCAGGTGGAGCTGAACAGGAAAGTTCTGGCCGACCTGGCTATTTATGAGCCAAAGACATTCAAGTCCCTGGCTGCTTTAGCCCAGAGGAGGAGGCAGGAGGGATTCCTGGCTGCCCTGGGAGATGGGAAAGAACCAGAGGGGATATTCTCACGCATTGTGCACCACCACTCCTGATACCAGAGTCTGTAAATACGTGTTAGAAGCAGGGATTGGATTGCGAGGCAAACCTGCCGTGGGACTGCTGCTGAAACGGAAAGCGCGGAACAAATCCTCTCAGGATCGTGTGGGTGTGAAACTTCTCCCTGATGGTTTTTTCCCCGGTGTTGTTGTCACTGAAACCTGTTAAATTAAAAGCAAGCTTCAAGGTTAGCAGTCAGGCCATACAGCGACTTAATAAAGATATTTTTTTGGTAACTGCTACTAGAAAAAAAAAAAAACAATTTGTGTGGTGAATTCTGGCACTGAATGGGGAAAACACAGCTGGGATGGGGGGGGAGATGTTGACCCTCACACGTGGACCCTGGGTCTTAAGGACACACGTAGTTTGTACTTTTAAGGACTTTAAATAAAGACATTTTTATTGCTAACTGCTATGGGGAAACAATTTGTGTTAATTTTGGCACTCCACACAGCCGGGGGATGGAGGGAAGGCAGGATGTCGACGCTCACACACAGCCACCGTGTTAAGGACACACATAAGAACTTAATAAAGATATTTTTGTTGGTAACTGCTGTGGGGAAACAATTTGTGTGGTAAAATTCTGGCCTTGCACGCAGAAAACCCACCTGGGTTGGGGGGCAGCATGTCGGCCCACACACATTAACCTCGGTGGGCCCCAAGTTAAGGACACGCACAGTCCGCTTTTTTAGGGACTTTAACAAAGGCATTTAACTTGCCAAGTGCCGTGTTCCAGCCCCCCTCAGGCCGCGTCCCGGGGCGGCCCCGGCGCTGAGGGCGCCGCGGCCCCGCCCTGTCCGGATTCCCGGCCGCTGCGTCACCGCGCCACGNGGCCGGCGCGGCCCCCGCTCCGGTGCCGGGCCCCGGCGCGGTGCTGATCGGTGACCGGCTGTACTCGGGCGTGCTGATCACGCTGGAGAACTGCCTGCTGCCCGAGCACACGCTGCGCTTCACGCCGTCCATGAGCAGCGGCCTCGACCCGGACACCGAGACCGAGCTGCGCGTCACCGGCTGCGAGCTCATCCAGGCGGCCGGGATCCTGCTGCGGCTGCCGCAGGTGGGGCTGGGCGCGGGCGGGGAGGGGGACGGGATTGAGCGGGGCCGGGCCGGGCCCTTCTTTGTGCGGGCCTCGATCTCCCGGTTACCGGCCGGGGAGGCCCCGGGGCCGCCCCGCAGTTACCGGCCGGGCAGGCCGCGGGGCCGCCCGGTGATCGGGGGTCGTTCCGGGCCTCTCCGGCCTTCCCCGGCCGCCGGGTGCCGGAAGCGGGTGATGTCAGCGCCTTCCTGCGCCGCCCCCGCCGCCTCCGTGTGAGGCCCGGGGATTGTGCAAAGACGGATTTCTTAAGGCTCCTCTGGAGTCGTGGTGACCTCCGGAAGGTTTTGTTTCCCGGGGAACTTCAGTCCGAACAGCCTCGCTGCTCTCTGAGCGTAAAACTTTCCAGCTGCCGAGTTTTAGCGTATTCAAATATATGCAAATCATGACGTTATTAGATTCCCCTTCTCTTTCCACGCCCAAAAACCAATTTTTTTTTTTTGGCGTAGTTTCATAACTTTCAATTTTATTGAAATCAGCTTGTGATTTATTTTCACATTTTTCTATAAAAGAAATTTGGGATTTGATGTCTGTATTTGACTTGTAGGCAGTATTTACAGTGTTGATAACATTTCGGGCAACTTAATTAGTTACTTAAGTAGCAGTTCCAGTTTTCTTTAGATACCATTGAACTTCTTCCCATACTTAGTTAATCTTCTGGGTCTTAAATTATTAAAATTTCTCTTTGGAACTGGCAGTTTTGTTCATGCCTGTTGTGATTATGTCTTTTTTTAGGTGGCTATGGCTACAGGACAGGTGCTGTTCCAGAGGTTTTTTTATACCAAGTCTTTTGTGAAGCATTCCATGGAGGTAAGAAGGCTTTAAATGACATTTGTAGCCATATTTATCTTCTGATCTCTCTTGGCAAGTTGTCATCTGAGATGTGATCGGTGTTAGGAACTAGCCTGGAGATTGTAGTTATAGAGAAACATGATTTTACAAAGCTATTTAATAGTGATTTTTGTCAAATATTTGGTGTTTTCTTGTTTTACCGCATTTGTTTTCCTGTTATCCCTCCTTAAGCTGTTGGAGGAGCTCAGTTCCTGAACTAGAACTGATACAT
The DNA here is from genome assembly GCA_013399875.1 of Gymnorhina tibicen. NCBI lineage: Eukaryota > Metazoa > Chordata > Aves > Passeriformes > Artamidae > Gymnorhina > Gymnorhina tibicen. The sequence goes on from VXAZ01007607.1 coordinate 230,092, forward strand.
TATATAAAATATTATATTTTATGCTTGTATTTCAGCATGTCTCCATGGCTTGTGTTCATCTGGCATCCAAAATTGAGGAAGCCCCCCGACGCATTCGGGACGTGATCAATGTGTTCCATCGCCTCAGACACCTGAGGGAGAAAAAGTAAGCTGAGAATTCCAGATAATCTGAGCTATCTGTGTTGTGTTTTAATCATTAAACTTCATGGCAGCACCTGTTTCATAAATCAGGGAATATCTCAAAGAGATCTCATGAAGAGAGTTGGCCCATTTTAATAAATAAAATATTTTTGATGTTATAAATAACGATATCTTTTATTTTTACATGACCCAACCTGAGTCTCCTTAGGGGTTAAGATGATCATCTTGAGAGCTTGAACTTTTCTTGCAGAAAACCTGTGCCTCTAATACTGGATCAAGAGTATGTGAACTTGAAGAATCAAATAATTAAGGCAGAAAGAAGAGTGTTGAAGGAGTTGGGATTTTGTGTTCACGTGAAGCACCCTCATAAGGTTTGTACTGCATAAATTCACTTCCTAACCAACGTCTCATGTTCTGTAATGCTTTTGAGGAGGCTGCCTGACTGCCTGGAAGCTCTGTGGACTGTACATGATAATTAGTGACTTCAGTGAGATTAGTTTCTTACCATCCTGATGTTTTCTTTCTCATTTAAGAGACTCTTACTAATTGGTCTCGTATCACTGCTGAGTGACGGCGAGGTGGATGCAGGTGCTCAGTATTCCTCGAAGGCAAATTGGATCAGTAGGTAGCTTTGGTGGTAGAAAACATCACCTTAACTTAGATCCCTGAGCAGGAAGGAGTTTGGAGGCCTGGGGTTTTCATGGTCACTCCTGGTGGAAACGTGCTGAGGTATTAAAGCTGCGTGAGCCAGTTTAGCGTTCGGTGTGTGTTAAAACCACACCCAGGTGTGAAAGGCTTGGCTAGAAATGAGACAAAGCTCAGTATGAAAGTAACAAGTATCAGAGTGGGATGATACTTGAGAGTTACAATTACCTCAAATGTTTAAGTTGTGCCTTAAGGGGTAAAAGAACTTCCTCCTTCTGTGCCAGCACAATTTGGGATCTTGCTCTTTTCTCCTCTAAAAAACTCCTGTTCAAAGCCTTCTTTTTGAGCCTACTTGACATTCAGAATTTCCTCTTGTTTTCCACCCCAGAGGGCAGCTGTAGTTTTGTTAACTGGTGTGAATTTTGCAGTTGTTCTTCCTCTCTGCAGCCGTGTTTTCCTTCCAAACCGAAGGAAAAACCCTCAGGACTGAACAAACCACGGCACAGTGTTAGGTCTGTTCTCTGCAAGCGCTGCCACGCTTCCCTCACTGCTGGTTGCAGTGAGCAGCTTTTTCTCCCAGGCTGCAGCTATAAAAGGATTTGTGAGGTGTGTAGGAGAACAAAATCAATCAACCAAATCCCTAAATCAGAGCCAGGTGAAGACAAGACCTGGCTGAGTAGCAGGATGGAAGGGCTCGGAAGGTCAGAGCTGGTGCAGGAGCTGTGTGGATAAACACTGGGGATGGTGCAGACACTTCATGTGGAGTGTTTTAGGCCTTGAAAGAGGATAACAGATGCCTCATGGATGTCCCTCTGAAATAAGCAGGTGGCTCTCCAGATGCTTGTTAATAACTCAATAACCCATATCTTCCAGATAATCGTTATGTACCTTCAGGTATTAGAATGTGAACGTAACCAACACCTGGTCCAGACCTCATGGTAAGTTGATTTTCTTTGTTCTAAGAGACCAGAAGGGGCAGTAGCAGAAATATGTCACTTGAGGCACTGGGCAGCATTGCCCAGCAGTGCTTGGGGCCACACCAGACAGCTGCTCTGTCCTTGGTGTGCCCCAAACTACTTCCCAAATGTTGATCGGCCTCTTAAGTTAGAGGCACTGTTTTAATGGTAAGGTAGCTTTCCACCCTGACTTCTCACTTCCCTCCTCTCTGCTCTCACTTTCCAGCTGAAGGGAAAAGGTTGGGTGGGTTAGAGTTGTTCCCTTGGATTCTTGTTCTTCAGGGGAAACTTAGGAGTAATTCAAGTCTGTTCCCAGTGCTGGGAAATGGCTTTTCCCAGGGCCTGAGCTTGATTACAGGTGTATCAAAACCTCAGCACAGATAAAATCCTTTTATCTATGTGGATAATGCAAGATGTCAGCTTCTAAGACTGCATAGATGGATAGCCTGCATTCGTATTTGCCAAGAAATGTTCTTTGCCTTATTGCTCTCATTTAATAAATACTTGCTCGGGGGTGGGAAGCTTCTATAAAATTCCACGTCTTAAACTTTTTACCAAATAAGTAACGCTTTGAAACCATGATGCTTTTTAACAATACTAATGGTCTAAAAAAAAAGCCTTTAGTGAATCCAAAGACCATATTTCTGCTGACTGAACTGTCTGGTACTGTGACCTGTGTGTAGAGAACCAGTTTTGACTTTTCTTTTCTGTACTCTTTTGATCAAAGGGTAGCCTCTGAGGGTAAGTGACTAAGACTTCTCCTCTGCTGCCCATGGTGCAGGGATAGCTGCCGTCTTCAGTCAACCCAAAGCTCTCCAAAGAGAAGGCTGGCTCTAGACAGGTGGTATATACATGATAGTAGAGTAACTGGCCAACTGCTTCTTGTGCTTCTATTTTTATTTTTACTGTGCATTTTTTGATTGTTTGTATATTTGATAACCTGACCGTTTGAAGTTCGGAAAGATTTTTATTTCTTTTAATGTTCTATTTCTCTTTAACTGTTATAATGTGATGTGTTCTTATATGATAAAGCAAATTAAGGTGGGGTTTAAAGCTTTAAAAGGGATGAATTAACAACAAAAAGATGAATAGTTTCCATTTGTAAACTAGAACATGTGTGAAGCTTGGAGACAAATTGTGATATTTAGAGACACTTCCCACAAGCATTGCATGGAGCAGTGGAATGGGAGTTCTGGACTGCTCACTGCCAGGAATCTGCTGGTTATGGGAGGAGGGGAGGAGGGAATTACCCCAGTTGAGAAAGGGGTCAGATGTTACAATAACACCTCTGCGTGTTTGTGTTTGTTGCTTCCAGTACCCGAAAACTGGTGGGTATCCAGTATAATTGGTTTTTGAAATGTGCATTTTTACAACTTTACCTTTTTCTTAAGCTATTGTGACAAGGATTCATTTCCTCCTGTGTCCGACTGAGCCCACAGGGAAGATGTGCAGAGGCCAAACTCGGAAGCTGGCATGGTTCTCAATTTGGCAAATCAGAAAAAAAGCTTTGCAGCTTCCAGGCATTTGAAGTCACCCTTTCCTTTATCACTTCTTTGGCCAAGAGGTTTGTGCTCTGTGTGCAGTGGGACAACAGCAGTAGGTTTAGAAGTTCCTTTCTCCCAGAAAGATGAGCTGATGCTCAATGTTGCTTCTTGGGGGCAGCAGTTGCTGTTTGTAGAAACGAGAATTGAGGACAGCTGGGCCAGGGGGGAGCTGGAAACTCCTGGCATTCAAATTCCTCCTCCCTGTCCTTTTAAACAGGTTGCAGGTGCCTGGCCTGTGGTCTCTGGTTTGGATATCTTGGGGGTCAGTGAATCCTTGTATACTGGGTACCCACATGGGTAATTACTACTTTAAAGCATTATTTTAAGGACTTTTCTTGTGTCTGGTTTTAGCTTTTCTCCATCTGATATTTACTGATGTATGTGCTCCCAAGTCTAGACCTTCTAAAGCACATCAGCTGACAGATTCACAGCAATGTACTTTGTGTATTTTAAGATTTAACAGCATAATGCTTAAGTGTACTGACTGGAATATGTGCAATATTTTACAGTTTTCTCATTCTGTGAATATTCATTTTAAGCAACCTTACTGAAATGGGACAATTTGGAAACCTTATTTCATGTGCCAAAGAGGAGATCTGCCTGAACACTGACTGTTCTCCTGAACTGACGTTCCCACACACCCTGATTTCTCCTATGGCTGACTTTTTGCATCAAAAAGAATTCTGTTCTGGATGGAAATGGACCCTTAAATCCCACTGGACGTTGACCTGTGCTGAAGAGGACTGCATTTCATGGGAGAACTGCTACAGGAGCTGCAGCTTTTACCAGACATCTGGTTCTGCCCTATTGCAGGGGAACATGTGAACCTAAAATTCTATAACTGAGTATTTCTGAGCACACTGTATGTTGTCTTGATGAAAATAACTTGTTTATTGCATGAGAGCAGGCCAGTAGAGATCCAGCAGGAAAAGTGAAGTTAAAATTGGTTCTCTTCTCACCACTGAATTTTCAGCAGTCAGACTTTGTTTCTGTCACACATCCCTCCCCTTGAGGGATTTATTTTAGTTACTCGTTTAATTTTTGTTTTAGTAAAATCATTCAGCTTCTCTTTAGATTTACAGGAGTATAATGTTGAAGTCTAGTAACTGAATGCAGAAAGAAATAGCCCTTGTAGAAGTAAAACCAAGTCAAAAGCCCAAAAAAAAGAACCCCAAAGAGCTTTGCAGTGCCTTGCAACCTTCTGCTCTCCTGTTTTTCAGGAACTACATGAACGACAGCCTGAGAACAGATGTCTTTGTGAGGTTCCAGCCAGAAAGCATTGCCTGTGCCTGCATTTACCTGGCAGCCAGGACACTGGAGGTGAGCCACACTTCCATGGATTTGGGGTTTTTTTCAAGCCTTTTAACAGCAGGAGAAATCTGAGCTTTGTCTCTCTCTCTCCTTTTCAGATCCCACTTCCAAATCGCCCACATTGGTTTTTACTGTTTGGAGCAACGGAGGAAGAAATTCAAGAAATCTGCTTAAAAATCTTGCAGCTCTACACGAGGAAAAAGGTTTGGTTCTTTTTCATGTTGGGAGCTCTCAGTAGAGGCTGCAGCTCAGAGCAGGAGTTGGAAAATTTGACCCTGTTTGAAACCACAGCTGCAAGCCTGGGAGCGAACAAAGAGCAGTCACTGTCTGGGACTCCTTGGATTTTCATTCCCCTCCCTGTGAGTGAGTAACCAGGAAATTTAACTCAGAGTGTTCTCACAAGCAGTGCTCCTGTGTTCACAGGTGGATTTATCTGATCTGGAAAGTAAAATAGAAAAGAAGAAATTGGCTATTGAAGAGGCAAAAGCACAAGCTAAAGGTCTGGTACCTGAGGGAGTCCCGAGCTTGGATAACACATCGGGATTTTCCCCTATCCCAAAAAATGGTAAATAGTGGATAACTCATTTTTAATAATTCCTTCTCATCTTTCATGTGTATTTACCCTTTTGGGAAGCATTTACGAGTGTGGTTTGGGATTTTTTTAAGATGGCTTCTAGCACTACTCAGCTGGCAGGGTTTGAATAGCATTGTAACTTTGTGATTTCTCGAATCAGATAAAAGCTAAAATCAAATTAGTCTGAAATTAAGACCAGTTTAAACCCATATAGTCCAGGGACTTGCTTTTATGTGGATTTGGCAATAAACTGGAATACTTGCCGCTGGCATGTTGTGCCAAAGCAATACTGAAGCAGAGGTGCTCTGGCAGGGGTAGGAGTTTGGGATGTTGGGTGGGGAATTTGCTGGTTGAAAGTTTCCAGTCTGGGGCAGCCTCACCTAGAGGACAGCATTCACCATCTCCTCGCCCAGTTTGCCTTTCAGACAACGCTGAATAATTGGCAAGAAAAGGAGGGTGGTTTTCTGCCTTCTCCTGCAGTTCACTCCCCGGGGTTACTTTTTGGCAGAAACGTTTCAGATGAAATTCTGCCCTCTGTGAACTTGTTCAGATCTGCTTGTGGCTGGCTGTGTGTGTCTAAGCACAGCTGTGCAGCTCTGCTTGTGGCAGACGTGGGCTGAGGGGAGGCTTCAGTCCTTTCAGGAGCTTTCCAAAGAGGTAACAAAGGCTTCTTCTTCCAGAGTCTCCAAAAGAGGTTAAGGGAAATAAACCTTCACCACTACCTGTGCAGGCCATGAAGAATGCTAAAAGGAAAACAGAGGGAGCCAAAAGAACCGGCTCCAACAGCCCAGTAAATGGGTAAGGTTTCATAAGGAACCCGCTGATTTTTCTGCCGTGAGCACCTGAAACAAAATAACTGAGTGTTCATTGTCCCTTGCAGTGTCCAGAAAGGAAGAGAGAGCAGAAGTCGAAGTGGAAGCAGAGATCAGAGTTACTCAAGATCACCATCGAGGTCTGCGTCCCCTAAGCACAGGTAGGGCGTGCTCCCAGTCCCTCCCAGGCTCCAATTTCCCGGTGCCAGCTTTGATAGTTCATCCCCGAGAGGCTGAGGTGACCCAGCAGCGTGTGCTGCTCGTTCAACTCCAGAGTGACTCCAGGTGTGGGGGTTTCACAGCACAACTGTAACTGAAGCTGGAGAACGGGATAAGGGTTCCTAAAAATCAGTATTTTTACAGTAGCCAGATAGAAGTTTAGGACACCAGATGAGTTTTCATGGGGTACTGAACAGCAAAATCCAGAATGGAGTTCTTAGAAGCTAAGAAAACCACGTTTGCTCTCATTTTTCCCTAGGAAAAGTGAGAGTTACTCCACGTCCAGCGGCTCCAAATCCCACAGCCGCTCGCGGAGCCGCAGCGATTCCCCTCCGAGGCAGTTCAACCACAGCTCCGGCTACAAGGGCTCCAAGGTTCGGAGCTACAAGAAATCCAAAGACTACAAATACTCGGCGCACAAAGCGCGCAAGTCGCGCAGCCGGAGCTCGTCCCGCTCCCGCAGCCGCTCCCGGGAGCGCTCCGACCACTCCGGGAAGTACAAGAAGAAGAGCCACTACTACCGGAACCACCGGCACGAGCGCTCCCGCTCCTACGAGCGCGCCGGGCACCGCTACGAGCGCGAGCACCCCGGGCACAGCCGGCACCGCCGGTGAGCCCCCGCAGTTCCTGCTGGTGAGCCCCCCGGGGCTGCTTCCTGAGGGAATTCCTGCTGGTGAGCCCTCCAGGGCTGCTTCCCGAGGGAATTCCTGCTGGTGAGCCCTCCAGGGCTGCTTCCCGAGGGAATTCCTGCTGGTGAGCCCTCCAGGGCTGCTTCCCGAGGGAATTCCTGCTGGTGAGCCCTCCAGGGCTGCTTCCCGAGGGAATTCCTGCTGGTGAGCCCTCCAGGGCTGCTTCCCGAGGGAATTCCTGCTGGTGAGCCCTCCAGGGCTGCTTCCCGAGGGAATTCCTGCTGGTGAGCCCACCAGGGCTGCTTCCAGAGGAAATTCCTGCTGGTGAGCCCACCAGGGCTGCTTCCAGAGGGAATTCCTGCTGGTGAGCCCCCCGGGGCTGCTTCCCGAGGGAATTCCTGCTGGTGAGCCCCCCCGGGCTGCTTCCTGAGGGAATTCCTGCTGGTGAGCCCCCCCGGGCTGCTTCCAGAGGGAATTCCTGCAGGTGAGCCCACCAGGGCTGCTTCCAGAGGAAATTCCTGCTGGTGAGCCCACCAGGGCTGCTTCCAGAGGGAATTCCTGCTGGTGAGCCCCCTGGGGCTGCTTCCAGAGGGAATTCCCTCCAGCACCACCAGTGACCTTCCCACAGGGGCACCCTGGGCACAGCCAGGCTGCTTCCTGAGGGAATTCCCTCCAGTGAGCCGGGGCTGCTTCCCCTGGGTTTTCCACTGGTGAGCTGGGGTTGCTTCTTGAGGGAATTCCCTCAGGCACCCAGGGCCAGGGCTGCTTCCCTGGGAATTCCCTGTGCCAGCAGAGCTCCTCCCCCGTGGCTTGTGCAGTAGCAGGGTTCGCTGGCTGGTGAACCGCCCGCCCCTCGCTTGAGTCCTGTCCTGCCGGCGGTTTGTGCGCGTCCGTGAATCCAAAGGAAAGGCCGGCAGGGTGGGAAGCGACGCCGGGAGCGACCCGTGCTGGGGCCTCCCTGCCACCCGCTCCCAGCGGCTGCTCCTGTCCCGCTCTCCAGTGATTCCATCCCCCGTGCAGTGCAGTGTTGGGGACTTCCAGTCCTGCAGGCAGCAGCTCCGTGGCCCATCCTTGGAACGCTGCTGTGCCCAGCAGTTCTTCCCTGTGGAACTGGAAAGCTCCTCAGCCCCCTGGGAGTGGTTTGGTGCTAACAACGCCCTCTTTTCATACTGGCTCCTCGATGATGTTGTACAGGTGGGAGGTGACTTTTTTTAGACCTGTTGCCTATATTAGGTTCTCTTGTGTATATATATTTTGCAGTGTTACAGTACAGTATGGGAAAATGGCCTTCCTAGCCTTTACACTTTACCCACAATGTAAATAAGCATTTGTTTAATACAGGTGAAGATATATACAGAAAATTCAAAACTTGAATTCTATCAAAAAAAGACTTGTGTAGAAAATTCTGATAAATGTGAAAGTATTTAGCTCTGTGCATTGAGAGTAGTATATTTTTATCTGTGCAATGCTGTGTGCGGGCCACCAGCTCAGAAGACATTTCCTATATATCCATTTGAAGTGGTTGGAAATTCTTTACTCAGGATCTTTGACACTCTGAAGAATTAGTAGTTTGTCAGTCTGCATGCTTGATGAACAGAGCATTTAAAAACCAATTAGCAGAGCCCCACAGCCCAGTAGTATCAGTTCTAGTGGTATATCTGAGCTGTTACTCTCATGCTCCCTAATTTCATTAAAGTATTTGATTTTCTATTACATTCACTTGAGAGTAGTTTCTTATGAGCTACACCACTTGTGCCTACTCATAAGGAAAGAAATTTGTGCAAAATGAAGAGATTTCCAAACTGTAGTAGATTCAAGACTTGGAATTCAGTCCCTAATCCCTTACAGGTAGGAATTTTGGGCACCTCTGCACTCAATACCAAACAGAACCTCCCCCAGTTCCACAAAGATCTGAGGTGGAAAGTGCATTTCTCTGACTTCAGGAGTAGCTGGCAGGTCCCAGCCGTGTTTGTTCTGGGCCTCCTCACCTGCACAAGGAGGAACAGCTGGGGTTGATCTCTGCAGGTTGCACAGCTGGGCCTTGGGAGAATCCCATCCCCGTGCCAGTTCTGGGGGGGTGAAAATGGAGTGGCTGAACATCTGTGGTGGGTTTGGCGTGGGGAGCTGCTGGCACGGAGCAGGGCACAGTCCCCTGGCTGGAGCTGGCAGAAGTTCACCTGAAGTGAAAAGCCCCTCGTGTACCCGTGTGCGAACAGGGCTCAGCCCCTCAGGTGAGGCATGGCTTTGTTTTCTCCACCTCTGGGGACTCTACCCTGGCTCTCACTCGTCAGAACCTCTCTCAGGTTGCTCTCTGAGCAATTCCTGGTGTTCACCTGTGATTCCTTCTGCTCTGAGAGGTGTTTGAAGGGACAGCAGTGAAACCTGACTGGTAGAAGACACTACAGGCTTGGCCCGGTGCTGATCATCATTCCTCAGATCAATCCCACCTGCTCTTTCCTCAGATAAAACCTCCTACCTGCTCTGGCTGCCCACCCTCATCCTTCCTTCCTGGGAAATAATCCTCCAGGCTTCGTGTTTTCCCAGAAATGGCTCACCCAGCAGTAAATTCACAGTGTTTGTGTCAGCAGGGGCTTTCCTTTCCCCGGTGAGAGCCCAAAGGATTATTTCCCAGAGGTTGCCAATCCCAGCTGTGCCAACAGATCCCAAGCACAAAGAGGTCACTGAGCAGTTTTAGGCTTGATGGGGATTTTTTAAGAAAGATTTTCCAAACCCACCAGAATGTTGGTAATGCACAAAGGAAATTGTTCTGAAATGCACATGGTACACGTGGGAAAGAAGGTACTGGATTAAAGCACCTGGAAAAGAAGAGTGTTCCAGAAGTTGCTGGAATGGAGCTTTATTTGGAAGAAAAGAAAAACAGGTATCAGTGTCCAGAGCAGCCTTGCTGCTGGCTTCCTGCCAGAGCTGCTGTGTGCACAGGGATGAGCTTTCCCCCAGCTTTAGGGAGCTGGAATCCAGGCTGTTCCAGAAGCCCCTGCTCCAGCTTTGCTTGCAGCCAGCGCTGTCTGAGGTAGGAGAAGTGTTTGGAAGGATCTTGTCATCTTCATCTCCCCTGGGAAGGTGATGGGAACACCAAAACTGAGCTGCCCACGAGCAATAATTTAATATATTTCGATCCTGTACATTTTTGGAGCTACTGCAGGTATTTAGAAATAAACCAACGAAAGCGTAAACAGGGCAGACTCAGCAGCTCTTTGAGGCTTTGCCACAGAGTTCTTAAGAATTACCAATTCTTTGTTCAGTTTCCTGAGTACAGGGGGAGGGTTTATTCCTGACCTCCAGCAGGCTGAAATTAGTTTTAAAAGCGTAGTGATCTTTTAAAGAAGAAAAGAGTGATCTTATGCTCACGGCTGTAATTAAAGCCTTTAAGCCTCCATGTACCAGTTTCTGCATGAGCGTGCAGATCATGATCGGTTATTGATCTGGGAAGACACGTGCCCGTCCTGGGGGAATAGGGTGAGGACAAGCTAAGGGCAGGAAGCCTGGAGTGATTTCCAGGACCAGGTGAGGAAGGGAGAGTAAGGTAGTGCCCGGCTCACCTCAAAAAGCCCTTGGCAGGAACGTGGGGAGTCCAGAAACGGGGGTTCAGTTCCTGCCTCTGCTTCACCCCGCCCTTAGAGAGCTGAATTCTCTCCTTCTGCCCACTCCTGGCTGCTGGGGGGGAGCGATTTCACCCTTGTCCCGTTCTGGGGGGCTGATAAATGAGGGTCAGAGGGGGCAGGGGCTGCTCTGCGGCCGCCCCTGTCACACGCAGGGCTCTGAAGTTTGTGGAACGGCGTTTGGGTACCAGCCGGGAGCGGGATGAGCTCGGGTTTTTGTGGGAGGGGGAAGAGCCCATTCCCCTTCCCCTGGCCGCTCTCCGAGCCCGTTCTCTCCCTGCCCCGGAGCCGGGCGGGGGAGGCGCCGCGGCGGGGGCGGGCCTGGGGCGGCGGGGCCGGCTCCGCACCGCGCAGGTTGAGAACCGCGTGGGCTCAAGAAGCGCCGAGAGCGGAGCGAACCGGGCCGAGGCAGCATGGCCCAGCCGCGCTGCCGCTCCGTGCTCATCACCGGCTGCAGCCGCGGCATCGGCCTGGGGCTGGTGCGGGGGCTCGCGGCCGCCAGCCCCTCCCCGGACTTGGTCTTCGCGACCTGCCGGTACCCCGAGAAGGCGCAGGTAAGCGGGACGGGGGCGCCGGGGGTCCCCGGAGCGGGGTAACGGCGGCGGGAGGGAGGAGAAGGCACTTTGGGAGCGCGGAACATCTCGAGCATCCCTGTGCCGGCAGCCCGCGGTGGGATGGAGCCGGGGCGGGTGGAGCCGGTGCCGGGGAGCTCTCCGGGGCTGGAGCTGGGGATATCGATGATAGGGAGCGTTCCCGGGAGGAGGAGAGCGAGCGGGACACAGCCGGGCAGCTGCAGCATCTCCAGCGCTCCTGCCATCCCCTCCCTTCAGTCCCCGAGTTTCTGGCTGGATTTGCTGCTGGAGCTCTCTGTCCTGTCCTGCTCCAGTTCTGCACGGCCCGGAGCCCTGCAGGGGCAGCCCATCATCCCCCAGAAACCTTCCCCGTGGGACCTGCCACAGCTTTCCTTCTCTCTCTCCACGGCGTGTCCGTGTCCCCAGCAGGAGCCGTGCCCTGTCTGCCCCTTTTTCTCTGCTGCGCTTGCAACAAGTGAGAAAGCCCAAACGAACGATGAATTGAACGCTTCTCTTACTTCCCCTCTGGGCTGGGCAGGGGTCAGAGTTTCTGCTGGAAACAGCTTTTGTTACCTGCCGCTCCTGGATCCGCTTGCAGCCCTCTCTCTCCCCTTCCAGCCCAAGTCTCCGCTGCTGCAGCATCGCAGTAGTTTTGGGACTCCTTCCCCGTCCCTAAGCTCTCCCAGACAAATTCCACACGCACCTCGAAGCTTTGGGAGGCAAATCGATGAGGGTGATCGGTCACTTTGTGACCAGCAGGGTCACCTGTTGCGTGTCCAGGCTGATCCCGGCTCTCCTCAGTGAGGTGGAATTTGGGCAGCACAGAAACGCACGCAGGTATCCATCCCCCTGTTCCTTCCCTCCGGTGCTCCAGAGCTGCAGGAGCACTCAGCCCTGTGACTGTCTCAAACCTCTCTGGAATGCCCCAGGCTTTTGGAGGGAGAATTGATACCCACGGCGCTGTTCCTGCATCTCCCCTATTTCGAGCGTGGCTGTCCCGGTGAAAAGCAAATTCCCCGGCACGTGCAGAGGGAAGCAGAGCCCCTGTGCCTGTTCCTTCTGGGGGATTTGATTCCTTTCATACAGATTGTGATCACACCGTGCTAGCGATAAACCAAACACAGCAACTTTGTTTACTGCTTAGCTACCAAAAAAACCCCGAAAAGGTGGCGCTCAGGCAGCCCCCGAGGATGTGGGGCAGGGTTGGCCAGGTAACAGCTGCACTCCGACCTCTGCTTCTCCAGAAGCTGCTGCTGCTCTGCAGGTACTTAGGAAACTGAAGGAAAATATCTTAATTTTTTTAAAAAGTCTCCAGCACAAAGGTACGTTTAGAGTATTTCTGAATGAAATGCAGAGACGCAGTCCGGCCAGGCTGAGATCAGGTGCACAGCTCCCTTTCAGGGCTGCTGCTCCCTGCGGCTCCCCCCGAGCCCCTCCTGTGCACCACCTGAGCAGGCACTCACTCCATTCTGTTCCCTTGTAACTCCTGTTACCCGAGCTGGCACCGCTCCCAGCCCTGTTTCCTAGGAGGGATTGCACAAGAGCCCGCTGTAGTAGTGGCACAGGAAAGCAGCAGAGACATCTGACCTGTGTTAGATCGAAATCTCCCTGCCTGGTTGTTTGTCCTGAAGCTGCTTCAGCCGGCGCTGAGGGAGGTTCTTTCTCTTTTTCACCAACTGGCCCCTGTGGTTTCTCATCGTCATGGGCTCGGATCCATTACACGGAGAAGTGAAATGGTTCCTTCAACAGGAAGAGCTTCCTAGGAAACATTACACGGGCAAATCTCAGCACAACTCATCGGGGGATTTTTTTTGTGCGGTCAGTATTTAGAAATCTGGAGAGAAAAGGCTGCAAACCTCCACAGGAAGATGAAACAGCCCTCAGACAGTGCAATGCGTCTGGGAAGAGTCTGGGTCACTCCTAGCTTGGGGGAGAAACCTGGAAAGCCTCTGGCAGGGTGTCTCCTGTAGGCAGGAAGCTGGCCAGGAGCCACATTCCAGTAACCCCAGTGGTGATTCTGCAGGCCACATGGGGTGCATCCGAAGCTTTTTTTTTTTTTTTTTTT
>VXAZ01007607.1:253148-291972 GCA_013399875.1 Gymnorhina tibicen
AGGGGAGGGCGGCCGCGGCGGCCCGGGGGCTCCGTGCGAGCCGTGCCGGGGGCGGGGGCAGCGGCGGCAGCGCCGGGAGGGCTGAGGGGAGGGAGGCGGCCCCTCGGTGATGGCCCGTCCTTAGGACGCGCGGCTGCTCCTCCCGGCGTGAGCGGGGAACAGGGCTGTGCCAGGGAGCTCGGCTGGAGTTACCGTGTTTTTAACGTTAAAACAGCCCAAGCTTTATTAATAAATCACCTCCGCGGCTCAGATGCCCCGGTGCTTGACCCCCACAGCAGAGCCCGACAGACTGAGAGTAAAACCAGGAGGATGTTTAGGGTGTCTCAGCCCATCTTTTGGGGGGTTGGGGTTGAATAGAGAAGGTTTTTTTAAGCTGCATGTTTGCCTTATTGAATAAATGCTCTTATTTGAACAGTCATTGCTGGCTCTGCCAGTGAACAAAGTGAAACAAAATGTTAATATCACGGCTGAGTTCCCAGTTACTGAAGGCCTCGAGAATTGCAGGTAAATTGGTTTTGTGTGACCAAGTTTTCTGTTTGTTCGGGTTTATTTTCCGGGGGTAATTGGGCTCCCAGAAGTTCCTTCTCCACCGAGCAGTGCAGGAGGGAGGAGGCTGTCGTTGAGTCAGCGGTTGTCAAATGTTATTATGTCTCTGATCTGTTCCGTAAGTATGGTGTAGCTTTGGTTTAAGCTCTTTTAACCTTAGGAGGAGACCCCTTAGCAGCAGAGAGGTTTGATACAGCGAACTGTTCCTTACCATTCCAAACTGATTTTCCATCAGAAAACACAAGAACGTTCCACCTAATGGCATCATGGAATGGTTTGGGTTGGAAGGGACCTTAAAGACCTTGGAATTCCAACCTGCAGTGAAGGGGGACCCGCACCCTGCTCTGCCTGGGTGACCTGGGCAGCTTTCCCAGTAAAGTATAATGTATTTTTAACATCACGGCATTGTAAAAGTTAAAAGTTGGGAAGACTTCCTTGCTTTCGTGATGATGATAAAACTTCTGTGAGTGTTTCCTGTTAGCATGTCGGGCAGTTTGAGAGCTGGGCAGAGCTTTTCTCATGCTCCTGCTGGAAAATTCTGCCTTTTAAGTGCCATCCCTTTCTCCCAAAGGCCACCTCCTGCCCAGGTCAGTGTCCTCCTTCCTCTGCTGCCGTTCTCCATCCGCACGCTACAGCACCCAGCCCCCCAACACCAGCGGGGCCCAGCCCCAGCAGTGGCACACGCTGGACCCTGAGCTGGAGGAGATCCTGGTTCCCAGGAAACTCTCCATCAGCCCCTTGGAGAGCTGGCTGACAGTGAGGTACTCCCTCCCCAAAGCCGAGGGTGCTCGGGAAGAGGCGAGCCATGAAACCCCGCAGCCATCCGAGTGTCCCCCGCCCGCCGGGACGAGGGATGTGGGGGGAGGAGAGGGAGCCCTGGGCAACGAAGTGCAGTGCAGGAACGTGCTGAAGATCCGCAGGAGGAAAATGAACAGGCACAAGTACAAGAAGCTGCTCAAGAGGAGGAAGTTCATCCGCAGGAGGATAAAGGAGGGGCGCAAGAAGAAGCGTCAGGTGAGCTCAGGGGAGGGGGAGTTCCCTGACAGAAATGTGCCCACACATCAAACCAGCCTCTGTTTAGGTGGTGGATGATGGATTTAAGGGGATTTGGGGAAAAATGAGCCTGAATGAATTCAGCATTTAGCCTCAGGCTGTGCCAGGGGAGGGTCAGGTTGGACATCGGAAGGAATTTCTCCGTGGAAAGGGTGGTCAGGCCTTGGAAAGGGCTGCCCAGGGAGGTGGTGGATTCACCCTGGAGGTGTCCAAGGAATGCCTGGATGTGGCACTCGGTGCTGGGTGACAGGGAGGATATTAGTCACAGCTGGACTCGATGATCTTGGGGATCTTTTCCAACCTCGGTGATTCTCTGATTCCAAACGTAAATGTGATAATTGCTGGGCATAATTTTTCTTCCATGACAGTAATTTACAGATATGTGTGATTAATGGAGATGAATTTTAGCATTTGTGTGAAGGATGAATTCGTGTGTCTACCCCGGATCAGGGAGACTGGTTTAATCTTAATTTCTTTCCTGTCCTGACAACATCCTTGGGTGCTTCCAAATCTGTTTTTCTACACAGAAGCCTTTTACTTCCTTTAAGGGAAGGAAGGGGGTTCGTTCAAGCTGGGGATGTTCTCCTTCAGCACATCCCTTTCATGGGATATAATTCAGTTCATTCTCTAGGAATTCTCACCTTGCCCAGATGCAAATTGAGGTTAATTGTAATTCCACTGCTTCAGATTTATAGGAGGCATTGTTGAACACTGTGAAATCCCTCTTATTTCCTTTACCATTTCATTGTCCACCTTCTCAGTTTTCCTTGCACGGGACTTTTAAGATGATACTCCCAAGATCCTTGTCCTTTTTAATGTCTTCTGATGTGTTTTCTGCAGGAAGATCAAAGATTTTGACACTTAGAACCTTTGTTTCCTTTGTGTGTGTTACACCTCCATTGTCCTTGGGATGTGTGGGCAGCAGGTGTTGCTTCTTAGCTGTGTTACCTTTTTTTTTCTTTTTTTTTTTTTTTTTTTTTCTTTTCCTGTTTTAGATAAAATTTGAGAAAGATTTGGAGCGCATCTGGAAAAGAGCTGGCTTGAAAAGTGCTCCTGCAGGCTGGCAAACCCCCAAGATCTACCTGAGGAGTTCCAAGCGATAAAAAAACCACCTGTCATAAATTTTAACCTCTACTTGTAATTAAAAAAAATATTTAAGTATGTTGATGACATTTAAGCTTTTTCTGATAGTGATGAAAATAGTGGGAAGGAGTTTTCCAAGGGAAAAGCTGGCAGCTTTTCCTCCCCAAAGGAGAGGTGGGAGCTCTTTTCTGGTGGTTTGGCACTCCTGTGGTCACAGCAAAGCTGTCTTGGGCTGCAGCTGAATTTCTGAAGTCCCTCTTTACGATGAGACTGAACCTCAGAACAATCAGGTGTGGGAGATGGGATCAGTGAAAGAATTCCTGTTGTATATATGGCACAAACCTTTGGGAAAGTTCTTTTCCAAGCTGCATTCTTTCCTAGCCTTACTGCAAAAAGGCTGGGGTTTTCCTGAGAGTTGTGGTGGGATGGGAATTGGATCAGAATTCCATGGAATTTACCTGCAGGAGCTTTTGTTGTCTCTTATCTGGAGCCTTGGTGTGCACGTGCCTTGGGCATTGCATGAGCATCCTTAAAAGGCACATTTATTTTTGTGTTCTATTTTGTGCTAATAAAAAATGGTTATTTTTGTCTCTGATTGACCCCTGTCACGTAGAACATCCAGATAATTGGTTAGAGGAGAAGCTCAGAGCTAATTATTCATTAACTACAAAATCTTTTGTGCCTGAGACAACCCTGATGCAATCAGCTGGTTTTGCATGGTTGGAGAGAGTCGTGAAAGCTGTGAAAAATACAGGTGTTTAAAATAAACCCTGAGAGAGGACTTTTTATCTGGGCTCTGGTTTGGGTTCTGCTTTTCTTTCTGGGGTTTGAGGCAGTTCTGGGTGGTTTAGTGTGATGTAACATCTGTATTTTGGCGGAGAGATGGGGTGGACTGAGGGGGAAAGGAATGAGCTCCTTCAGGCTGGTCATTGTGGGAAACTCCCTGAAAATGATTCCCTTTTTTCTGCCAGGAGAGAATAAACTGAAAGGGAGGAAAATAATCAGTGGAAGTCATTTGCTACGAGGTGCAGTTTAATCTGGCTGCAGGAAGGACATCCTGAGCCACAGCTCTGGGCAGCCTGTGCCTCACCACCCTCACAGGCAAGAATTCCTTCCTAACACCTTAAATCTCTCAGGATCTGTGTTTTCCTTGTGGAGAAACTCTGTCTTAACAAGGGACAGGTTTTACATCCCAGGGCTGTGTCAACTTCCTTTAATGTTCTTGACCACAGGATGTAATTTGAAACTCTCACTCTCAGAGAGGAAAACTGCCCCTGATCTTCTGTAGAGGGAGCACGAGTCCAGGATATACTCACAAAGCTTTATTAGGAGCTGCTCTTCCTCTCCCAAAATATCTGCATCCCACTGAATCGGCACACTTAGTAAAGGTTTATGTGCATATGTAGCTGTGGTAACAAAAAAAAGGCTGCAAACGGGAAAGCTTTGACTGGAAACTCCCAAAGTGTTGAAGATTTCCATTATTTTGCTGTTCTGAGAGGAAATGGTTGAAAGCCAGACAAATCCACGCTGTTCATTACAGAGCTGGGAGATAACTGATGGGGGTGGTGGTGATTTTATTTCAGTCACTGGGCTGGAAAGATCCCTCAAAATTGGAATATAAACCCAATTTCTCTCATCTCTAAGTCCTGGACTGCACGCACTTCGCTGCAGGCAGCGAGCTCAGCCGAACAGAACAAGTTTGAGGAGTTTTCTCACAGTGATCAGGTTTGTGCTGGAGCGAGTTGGCTCTCCAGTAGGAAGTCAGCTGACTTGGAGGGGATGAAAACTCTGAATTTTGTTTCTCTGCACCAAATCCCATTGGAAATGTGGAGGGTGTTGCCCCATTTTGGAAAGGTCAGAGCCCAGCAATGTGGTGGCAGTGGCAAAAATACCATTTCTTTTTAGCAAATAATAGTTCTGGGCAAGCAGGGTTTTGGTTGTCTCCTTGACCTGGAGAGCAATGATTCTTACCAGAGTAAGACTTAAATGCATTTTAAGAGTCTTCTCTAGAAAATGTGGCGTTCAATGACATCAGCTCGGATTCTTCAAGTTTTTTAGAGGCTTCTGGACATAAATAAGTTATTCCAGCCACAAATGAATCCAGTTTAACTTAAAAATACCTTACAGCTGAGAATCAGGCCTGATTGTGTATGGGAAAGGGAGCAATGTGAAATAACTGCTTCCTGCAGCTTTTTCCTAAAAGCCTGGATCCACTGCCAGTACTTTATATACCTAGAAAATTGCCTGGTGCTCCATGGTGGTGGAGATGAGGCGTTGGAAATGACAGGACACTTTTAGGATTAAAGCAGAAGCAGCAGATTTATGATACTGATGGGGAGTACAAAATTAATTCCACCTTTTTATAAAACAGCAACCTCTATTCCACTGCAAATCAGGAAGTTTGGTCCCTTTGGTAACAAGGATTGAAACCCAAACGGGTGGGAAGTGGAAACGTTTAAATTGTGTATAAATTGCAGCAGATCAGCAATTGATGCCTGAGTTAACCCTGTGAAGGTCTGGGGTGTCCAGGAGAGGTTTCAGCTCCCTGGCAGCCACTCTCCAGTTCTCCACAGGAACGTTTTTGGATGTTATCTCCTCTGGTTTTGGCTCACTTCACATTAAATTGAATTCCACTCTTGAGTTCATCATGGGAAATGGGAAAGTCCAGCAAGACTTCTGCTCTTGGTTAAAAGCAACTGGTGCCTATTTGGAGCACAAAAAGCTGTTCCTTCCCTTTGGGAATGCTGTGCTTGCCCTGCAGAGCCTGTGGATGGGCTGGGAGCTGTTAGAGCAGCCCTGAGGTGATGCAGACAGTGAGGCTGAGCTCAGGGATGCCCTCCCCGTGTCCCTGGCACGGGCGGGAGCCACGGGGAGAGGAAATGGGGTGGGATGTAATGATGGCTTCTCCTGCTCCAGAAACCAGCCCCGAGCTGATTCAAACCAGGAGCTGCACAGGTTGCAAAGGCACCGGGGGGAAAACACTGCTCTGAATTGTCCTGCTGTAGGCAGGAAAAAGGTCTGAGAATCCTTAAATCCTAAAGCATGTGGTGCAGACTGAAAGGATTTATTCCCAGTGTTTTCAAGGATTGATTTCATGGGAGCAGGCACACGTGTGCACAGGCTGTGGGATGCCCGTGACTGGAGCAGGAAAAAGAGAAATAAAAAGAAATATTCTTCATGTTGCGTTGGCTCCTGATAGCTGGTGTGCCCAAAACCTGGTTTTTTTGGAGTGTGGGGTTTTTTTTGGTGGGTGTGTGTGTAGTTTATTTCTATTTGGGGTTTTGTTTGTTGTTGTTTGTGGGGTTTTTGTTTGCTTTGGGTTTGAGGGTTTTTTGTGTGTTTGATTGGTTGGTTTTGTTTTGGGGTTTTTCAACACCAGAGGGAGAGGACAGGGGTGATGCCTCCTCCTTTTGCTGCTGGAGGATTTCTCTGCAAGAAACCCCAAGTTGTTCTGATGTCTTTCCTGTGGGAACTGTTGTTCTTTCATCCATTAATAAACTCCAGTCTCAAGAAGGAGTAAGTAAATCAGCCCATGTCAGGGGATGTTTATGAGCACTTGGTGCACAAAACACCTTTCAGGGCATTAATAGGACCTGACAACCATTGCCTAACAGCTCCTGAGCAGGAACAGAGGGCACCTTTGCTCTGGTGAGCTCATGCCCTGTTAAATGGGGCACTTTCATGGGAAAAACCAAAATGTTGGTGTACATTGGCTCCAGGAGCTCTGACCTGCTCCTTCTCAAATCCTGCAGGCAGCTCTGCTTTGGTGGGGCTGATCCCTGACCCAGGGGTTCCAAATTTAACAAACCAGGCTTGTTCCCACCAGCTGAAAGCCTGGCTGAGGTGATCTGACTGATCTCACAGACAGCACCTGTGGCTGACTCAAATGCCACCTTTTCTTTTCACCATTCATGCTGCTCTGCTCTGTTTTTCAGGAAAACATCCTGGTTTGGGGTCATTTGGGCTGAACCTCTCCAAAAATAACAGCGCTCTGTACCCAGCCCGGAGCATTTGCAGAGCTGAAATGGGTTTGAAAAGTGGTTTTTTGTTGTTTTTTTTCGTGCTGGTTTTGAAATAAATAAAAATATCAATAACTGTAGCTCCTGTAAACATCTGAGGTAGCTTGGAGCAAACACAGGGTGCTGGTTTTCCTGTGGAAGAATCCATTCTTGCTTGACTTTCCCTACAAAACAGATGAATAAAACTGAGACAAGGAGTTCTATGAGTCAGAGAATTGAAGAAAACCATCTGATACATCACTTTTGTGTCAAATCCCTGATTCAGGGAATTTTTTAGTCTTGCTCCCTGCATGGGCACTAAGAACTGTAAAACTGAGACTTGTCCTCCTTAAATGTAGCTGGAATTTTCTGCAAAATAATGGGAAGAAGGAGGAGTTTGAATGGACAGTGGGACCATATAACTGTAGGTGCCTCGACCAATGGAAGTGGCTAAAATTTTGTTTGAAGTAGAAAACATGAAATATTGTTTAAAAAAGGAGGTTTCTTTACTTGTTCAGTAACCAAGGCTTAGGTGCTGCTCAGGCAAGTGTTGTGCTGAGGGAATGTCACTGCCTTTGGTGTGTCCAGGTCTGGAAAAAAACCACTCCTGGAGCCTCTCAGCAGCTGGAACACTTCAGAATTCCCTTTCCCACTTGTGAAGTGATTGGTACTAAGACAAAGATGCAGAGTTGTGAGCAAGGAGTTGGCACAGCAGGTAAAAAACGAATAGGTTGGGATTTTTGGGTTTTAAGAGGATTAGCTCGTGGTAGGATGATCTGGCTGAGCTTTATCCCCAGCCAGCGAGGAACTGGTTAAAGCTGAAGGAAAAAAAAGAGGTGGAAGAAATGGAGTTAGAGTCAGCAAAGTGTGAGCAGCACCACGTTACTCAGCAGCCTCACTCCCGGGGTGAGTCAGGGCAGTTCCCTCAGGGATGCAGGGCTTTCCCTGCTGTCAGCACTGGCACAGCCAGGCCAGGATGGCACAGCCAGCTGGAATCTGCCCAGCATCACCAGGTACATCCCCAGGGTCAGTCTGGGACTGCTCACCCTTGCCTTGACCTAGCAGCCCTTGGGTTGCTCAAACTGTTTGGGAGTTGCTGCATCTGGAGTTTATCTGTGCCTTCCCCCAGGTCTGAGTGGGCACCTCCAGAGGACTCTCCCTGCCTGATTCCACTCTCTCTGTGGTGCTGGAGAATATCCTGTGTTGTTCTTGGCCTCCTGCCATCCCTGAGGACTCCTGTAGGCCCATCGGAAGGTAGGGCAGGGAGAAATGTGTCCTGCTGGCTGATAACATCATCCCTTGGGGAAGGGAGGGCAGGAAAACTTTCTCTCACCAGTAATTTATGCAAAAAGCTGGGGCTGTGAGGAAAAAAAAAAAAAGAGTGGAAAATAACAATATTTGTGCCTTGGATGGCAACACCTTCTCCTGGAGTGATTTCTGATCGTGGAAAGGAGAGCAAAGGAAAATGTGGCTTCCAGTGTAGGAACAGCTCCTTCTGGAGTGGGGATGGCAGGATAAAGTCACCTGAACTTTTCCACGTCGTTCTGAGGGAGGAATACTCATTTCCACATGTGGTGTCATCCCCAAAGTGGAGTGGGAACTCTCGCTTGATTTCTGAAGGAGGCAAAGCAAGCAGCACCCTGGGATTTTTTGGCTAAAATTATGGTTGCCAGAGTCCTCTTGGGTTAATCCTGAGCAAATACACTTTTCACACAGACTGCCCTTAAGAGCTGACCAGGCTCCATGTTTATGTGTCTAAATTTGGCAGCAGGATTATATTGCACTATGGAGAGCAACCTCCTTTCACCCAAAGTATTTTTATTTTTAATGAAACGGCCTGCAAGCCCGAGGTAAATAACACAGCTCTGGGAGGCACCTTTGAGCACCCTCTTCAGGACCAACGCATTAATTTTTCCACTCTTTTCCCAGTCATTTCTGATCTCAAAATAAGCTGGTGTGCCTGGGATCCTACTGCTTAATTATTTTAGGCCGGGTGCAATGGATGGGCTGCAATTAGTGTGAGGAGTGGAGCTTCCCCCCAAAACCTCCTGGTACCAGAGCTCTGTTCCCACGTGCAGAGAGGCCACAAAATGTGGTTTGAGGCACTGGTGGCCAGAAAGGGGGACACAAAATGTCAGCTCTCAGCTCCTGAGGACTCCCAGAATTTTCCCATTCCTCGCAGGAACGAGCAGTGCTGGGTGCTTGTGGCTTGAGCTTTTTCCCAGGTTAGGGAAACCTGACTTAGTGCTGCCTGTGGGAGCAGTGAAATTCAGTTTGTGCCGTGCTTGTGGTCAGGGCTGTGGTGTGGTCAGCCTGCTCCAGGGGCTTGGGAGTGACCTGGGATACTGGACAGTGATGCAGGATTTTTGGACACGGTTTCCCAGCCCAGTTGCTTCTCCCCTCTCTTCCCCAGAACCTGCTTTGTGTAGGATTAACAACTTCCACGTAAAATGCCTCAAAATCTGGAATGAAAGAGGGTGCAAGGTGCCCCTTTAGAGATGAGACCCAGGTCTGGTGCCTTTTTTCCTGGAACTCAGAAAATGGACGAGGAACAGCCAGGAGCTGCCGCTTTCTCCTGCATTTCTGGAGACAAGCACAGTTCAAAGGGGTGATTTGATGCCTCAGTCATTTCCTCCTGGGCCTCGGTGCTGTCTGCCAGCTGCCAAATTGGACCAGGACTGGGGATCCGTCCCCCGGAGCGCAGCCTGATGGATTCGTTGTGCTTTTGGGAAAGCTGAGATGCTCCAGAACCGCGTGGCAGTGAGTCAGTCCCGTGTCATGGGTTGGACACTCTTCTGTCTCAGGCACTCCAGGTTCAAAAGTTGATTTTGGGGGGGATCTTTTGTATAAATGTAGAAGGTTTGGGGGGGGTGCTCAGTTGCAAGCGGCCCTGCAAAAAATCCCCATTTCCTAGGGAAATCCAGTGAACTTTACGGGAGGATGAACAGATGCAGATCCACTCCTGGAGTTCTGATTGCTGTAACTCCCCCCATTCAGAGCTGCAGATTTTAGGGTCCCCTCGTGGTTCATGGAGGGATCTTGAGCTCATACCTGCTTTTTCTTTAGCACTCTGTGTTGGAGACACTCCTGGCTCTCAGAATAGACTGGGAGATGAGTACTTGATAATTTAAATGAAATAAAAGTTAGAAAATACCATTTCACTGGGGTAAAGAAGCAGCAGGTAGAAATGACTCCTGTTTGCCCTAGGGAATGGGAATACTGGGAAGATCTGAGAGGCAAGAAGGGATGAAACAGGGGCATTAGAAAGTTAAAATCAAGATTCTGCCCAAAATCTGCCCCGGCTGGTGTGCAGCTGGTCCAGGCTCTGCTCCCAGTTCTGCCACTGCTCTGCTCTGTGAGTTTGGGTGACTCATTTCCTTTTGTGTTCCATGGCTCCCTCCTGCTCCTGTCTGTTTAGATTCCAAATTTTTCCTACCAGAAGCTGCCTGTGCTGTGTGGGACAGACCCAAGTGTGCTGTGACCAAGAGAGACCCTTGCACACATGAATGAGGGACCAGGAAACACATTTAGTGTGATTTTAGTTGTCAGCATTTAAATGGAAACAATCATAGCAAGTACTTAAAATCAATTTTTTTTTCCAACTAAAACTTATTTTGATAGAGAACTGATTTTTCAGATTTACCTTCTTACAGTTTGGTCATGCCAAAAATATTAAACTTTAGAGAAAACTAGAATTTACACTTGCTCTCTGGGTGTCACTGAGGTGCTGCTTTGTGTCTCTGTTTCCATCCCTGTTGTTTTCCCATTTCTCCTTGAGCAGTTGTTTTTTTTGGGTAGCTTCTGTCTGGAATGAAAAAAAAAAAAATCAGTGTTGGTTTCCTGGGCAATTTCTCTGTTTTTGTAACTGGTTTCTATTAACGGTTTTGAGATGAATCCCAGGAATCTGAAGCCTTCCAGCCAAAGGGGGTATTTAAATATTGTGCCATCCAAGGGCGCTGGAATCCAGGAACCAGGGAGCTTTTGGAGATGCCTTGTGGGTGCAGACAGAGCTCCGTGACCTGCTCTGAGGACAGCAGTGCTGGAAGAACACACAAACACATGGATTCACGGGAATAACCCATGCAGCTGGAAAACTCAGGGTGCTGCACTTTAACTCCTCACTTGGGCACCTCCAGGTCTGTCCTGGGCAATCTGCACAGCTCTGTGTGTTCAGCAGATCAAAACCCTCTCAGCACTTCCATCTGACTCAATTCCTGCATTCCTGGACATCCACTTTAATTCATTTCTGCTCCTTGGGCACTTAGGGAAGTGGAGCTGGAGATTCAAGGCAGGAGGAAGTTGAGTTGCCCGCGAAGGACAGCCCCCAAACCCTCGTGCTGTTCCTATTCCTCTGGTTTTGCTTCAAAATGCAGCCTCAAGCTGCACCAGGGGAGGGTCAGCTCGGACACCAGGAGGAATTTCTCCGTGGAAAGGGTTGTTAGACATGGGAATTGCTGCCCAGGGAGGTGGTGGAGTCCCTGGTGGTATCCCAGGAACAGTCAGAGCTCTGGGCTGGTTATGACAAGGTGGGGATCGATCACAGGCTGGACTCTGATCCTTGAGGTCTTTTCCAGCCTCAGCAATCCTGGGACTGAGGAGCGCTCGGGCACAGCATGGCTGAGACCATGGCAGTGACTGCCCGTGGGGTATTTCTGTGGAGTCCACCAGTCTCTGGCTGTCCCAGGGCTGGTATTTAATGCTGCCACGACGTTTTTTTATTCACCCCCAGTCTAAAGGTGTCAGAGCCGTGCCCTCCTCCTCCCCCAGCCCGTGAGCTTTTGCCTCAGCAGCTGCTTCGGTGGCTGCACCTCGGGCTGCTGATTACAGCGGGCTCCAGTGAAATGAAACAGAGCAGAAAAACATCTGGTGACACCACCAACTTGTCATTCTGGATGTGCTCTTCAGAGAAAGCAAATCAGGGGTTTGTGTGTTTGTGGCTGGGGAACAGGCACGGTGATGCTGGGGCTGAGAGGTGCCCGGCTTGTTCCAGCCCTGCAGTAATGACAGGCTCTGCTCAGCAGCCCTGTCATTGTGGTTGGCTTTCAGTTCTGTCCTCCCAGTTCACAGTTCTTGCTCTAAACTGGATTATTTCAGGCTTGCTTAAGGGGTTCGTGGCAGCTGGAAGATTTGGTTTAAAGAGAAAAGCTTTGCCACCAAGTGAAAAATGGTGTAAATTAAGCCTGAACTGCAGTGCCTTTCTTTTGCTGTTCCCGTGCAAAGTTCTTTTTCTCCGTATTTTATTTTGAGGAGTCCTTGCTGCCTTTGCCACTGTCAATTAGCTGTACTCTTGTGCTCTTTATTTCCAAGCTGTAGTACTTTTATATTCTAGGAATGTTATCCTTGTTCCTTCCCACGGGCAGGTATTTCCTCCTTTCCTTTGATCCTGGTGGAGCACTTCTGGGTCCTGTATTTAAAGCAGTTGTTGATGATAAGCCTGGAGCATTGACAAATCCTGCCTTGTACTCTTAATTTGTGTCAACAGATCATTAACGCTGGCATTCCTTTTTAATTCATGTATTTGTGTGAAGATGGGGTGGAAGGGGCCACTTCCACCCCTGCTTCCCAGGATCAGCGGCTCTGAAAAACTGCAGTAAAGGATGGAGGGTTCCCCTTGGCATCACTTTCTTCCTGATCTGATCCTTGCTCAGTTTTTCTGGCTGGTGATCCTCAGTTTGGATTTATTGGGAGGTCTCTCAGTGCAGCCTGAGAACAAAAATGCTAAAAACGGAAGAGATGGGGAGGAGGAAACTTCCTGACAGCCCTAACTCCCCACAAGCCAATTAAGCCTGTGACCCCTGCGCTTTTAGCGGGGCTTTGTCCACCTGAGCCACTGCTTTATATGTGAAACAGGTGTGAAATACCCATTTCCTTCTGCCACAAGGAAAAAGGGGCGACTCTGGGAACACGGGAGCCTTTCTCCTGCTGACCCGATCTGGTGGCAGGTGCAGAGCCTGCAAAACCACTCCTGCTGGTGCTGGGAAGTCGCTTTCCCTTGCCTGGATGAAGCTGCTTTCTCTGGTCGGGATTTGTGGTCAGCTGGAGATGAGCAGTGGGCAGCCAAGGGATGAATCAATAGCCCAGCTCCCCCGGGAGTGGGGAAAGGAGAGAGGCTGGGGAGCACCGCTCAGCTCAGAATGGAGAACCTCGTTAAAAATTCAGCTCCTGACCAGGAAAAATGTTGACACAGCTGCTTTTCCAGGATGTCTTTGGAGCAGCAAAGTGCCAGGAAGCAGGGCTGGCTGCAGACCGTGCAGGATTAGAGAGGGGACAAGGCAGAGATGTGCAAAACAGGCCCCGTGCTCCTTCCCTCCCCTCTTTGTGAGCCCCAGCGAAGCTGCTGCTCTTCCCTTCCCGCGGGTGATTTTCTTGAGGAGACTTCAGCCTTGTTCAGCTTGGACTTGGCTTCTTGCAGCCAGGAAATATCCAGTCCATGACAGCAGCAACCACAGCAAATCTGCCTCCCTCCCAGAAACCCTGCGAGGAGCAGGCAGTAACCTCTGCAGTGCCACAGCTGGCAGGCAGCAAGGTGGGAAAACAACCTGGAATTGCAGCCTGGAAGGTCCTGCCCGTGGTTGGGAGGGCCCAGGGGAAGCAGAAGGTGCTGGATTTGCTGTCTGTGCACTGGGAGCAGCTTTTTGCCTCCCAGCCAGGCATTTTCCAGGCTGCTCTGAACGCAGGGCTCCGATCTGAGCCTGGTCTGGGCTCCCTGATGGGCACAGCAGGAAAGGCTCCTTCTTCCACAAGATTCCTGGCCCAGCAGCTGCTCTGGGGCTCGTCCTTCTTGGGACACCTGGCACAGGTCAGGGACACGGGAGCAGGAGCCTTTGCTGCCTGCAGGTGGTTCTGGAGTTGGAATAATGGGAATTCCTGAGGCTGGCAAAGAGAAGCTGGTGGGATTAGGGTTGCAGTTAGGCTGGATTTGTTCACATCCAGGTGGTGCCACAGCTCAGGTGGTGAGGGTGAGAACGTGGAGGGAGGGGCTGTTCGTATCCAATTACCCCCAAATCCCCTCACTTCACATAAATGTCAGAGTTGGAGTTTGCAGGGGAGTTTTGGGAGGTTCTTATCCAAAGATTATTTTAGGGTTTTTCCCTAGAAACAAACCAGCAGCTCTCTGGGTCTGGTTTGGACAGCGTGGTGTTAACAGCAGGCTTTTCTTCATGGTCGTGTTATCTAATAACAATAATAATAGCTTCAGTTTCTTGGAATTCCTTTGGAAGTGTCTGGTTCTGTCTGCTGCTGGAGACGGTGAAGTTCTGATCTGGTCTGGGTGCTTCCAAAGCTTCCCCTCGTTGCAGTGTGTAATTATTTAGGTGTTTATCCAGGGGTTTATTATAATTGCAATGCTCTCCTCTTTCCTGAAGCTCTTCCCTCTCTGGGATAGAGGGAATCTATTTTCTGGTGGAGTAGAGAGGCAGAAAAATGTCAGAAGGAAAAATTCAAGTGTGAAAATTAAGTTTATCCCCACGGATCCCACGGGAAAGCTCCTGACTTGTGTTTTTAAGTTCTCTTACAGAGTCCCACAGACATTTAAGGACAGTAAGTTTTAATTCCCTTCCTTCACTTGATGACTAATTTGACTGAATTGTTAAATCCAATAAATCCAATCCACTAAATGGTGTTAACCATAAGCAACAACAACCTGCCAACAGAATGCAAGAAAACAGAAAAATTGACCTTATTTTAATTTTCCTGCAATACATAATTTTACTTTTAATATCCTGGCAGCAGCTACCCTATTTCCTATTTTATACTCTATTTCCTGACTTTATGGTCGTTGTAATTTTCCTGCAAGCATCCAGCCCTCGCTTACAAATCACAGGACAGGGTAAATATTGTTTTCTAGGTTGTCTTTGGAGACTGGAGCGTGAAGTAAAACCATATGAGGAGACCAGGATCAAAACCCCATTGAAGGCAGCAGAATAAATCCAGCCTGGAGCAGACAGCTGGAGGAGTGTCAGACAAAGGGAGGAACAGCTGGATCAAGTAAAGCACGAGGAAAATTGGTTCCATCCCCAGGGGGGAGGGAGAAAAGATTTGTTTTGTCAGCCCGGAGCTGCGTGGGACCAACTTCACCCGATGAAACTTTGATGTCAGAGTCAGGGAGGGATCAGAAGGTCCCAGAGGGAGGGGAAGGAGAAGTGGGATCTGCAGAGAAGTGTGAGGGAAGGGAAGGAGGTGGAGTGGCAGTGGGGAGGTGGGGAGCTGGAAGCTGGAGGTGGAGTAATCCTGCAGAATATGAGCTGCCGTCCGCAGCTCTGGGGATGTAAATTGATGAGGTCATAGTGTTTTCCAGTTACAGACAAGAAAGTTAAGGAGGGGGGAAAAAAAAGAGAAAAAGAAGCCTTCAACTTGTTTTTCGAGAGGGGCGAAAACACCGAGAGGCCGAAGAAATGGAGCAACTTGCAAAACTCCTCCTGTGGCAGATTTTGCTCCAGCAAAGTAAGCTCCGAGCTGCTGGTGTGGTATTACTTGTTTTTATTTCAGCTGCACGACGGGGCTGGGGGTTGGCGACGAGATTTTGAGCCGTTGTCTTTGCGAGAGTTTGCTCAGATTCCTAAATCCACTGTGTTTTCGTCTGGGGAGGGGGGGGAGTCGTGGGTTTCCTCTGCTTTTTTGGGGGAGAGAATGGAAAAATGTTTGAGGTTATTGAGCGTGTTCGTGCAATCTTTTTCTTCCTATCAGCAAATTCGGACCCAATAAGCTTGGGTGCGAGTACAGCAAATCTTTCACAGTCAGATTTACATGATTTAAGGTTATTTTTTACTTTCGAAGAAGCAGAAGCGGCTGGGGGTGCGTGTGCGCGAGGGTTCAGATGGAGGGGGGAAAAACAAAGTGTGGTTTTTGGGGTTCTTTTCCTCTTGTCAGCATAAAGACGGACACGGGATTCACTTTGGGGTAGCGAGGTGGGAGAAAGGAGCAGGAAGTGAGGAGCACAAGTTTTTTGGGGACTGGTGACCCCCTTTTAAAAGGCTGGGGCTGACCCCTGAGCCCCTCAGGTTTGGAATGAGGCGGGCGAGGAGCTCTCCCTCTGCTCCCTGATGAACTCGCTTTCCATCTCACCGCGGCGTTCTCGCAATGCCCCAAGGCAAGGTTTAGGAATCGGCAAATTACGGGGTCAGGCATAGGGACAGAAGGGTTAAGGCGGCTCGGAGATGCGGTGTGCGGGGTGGTTAAAGAGGAGGAAGCTCCAGAAGCACCAGCCAGTCCGGCGAGGGGCAGGCAGGCTCGGCAGAGCCCGGGGGGCAGCCAGGGCAGGAACAGCAGGTCGGGCTGCTGCACAGGCACAGCCGCCCCAGCCGAGGATGGAGCATCCCTGACGGACTCTTCGGGAGCATCCTGGAGTTACCTGGGTGCTTGAGCGCAACCAAACCGGGTCGTACCGGCGGGGAGGATGGGAAGGGGAGAAGGGAGGAGATCTGAGCCGTCCCGCGGCGCTGGGACGATCCCTCCTGCGGAGGAACCACTCCCTCAAGTGTTAATGTCTCGGGGAGGACCAGCTCCGTGTTTGGAATGGCTCTGCAGAACCATTCCGAGGGCCCGCGGCCAACGGGAAGCGCACAAGGCAGGGAGGGTTTCTAAAGCCCAGCTAAAATCCCAGCTGCCTGTCAGAAAGCTGGGGCAGATCTCGGAGGGATCCTGTCCGTGCCCCAGCGGGGACTGGCTCCTTGAACAGACACAAAGCTTTTCCTTCCTGCACATTCCTGCTCTCTGCATGTTCCTACCTGCAGGGCCTGCTGGAATTGTGGGGGTTGGATGGGTGCTTAAGGGCTCTGACATCCTTTTTGGAAGCGGGAGACTCTGCTGTTGGGAAAGTTGTCCCAGGAAGCCTTGAAAAATAAACACAGAGACTGAGAGAAAAGCTCAGTTCAAAGCCTGGCTTGACCATCAGCGGGCTTTGAAGGGAAGTTTTGTTTTCCTGAAAAGCTCAGTCTTGCAGGCTAGACAGGAGGTGAACGGGAGAAGTTTAGGTGCAGCCGTTTTGCTCACCATGTCCCTCCTCCAGATGAGCCCAGATGTTTCTCCTGGTTCCTGGTCAGTGGATTTTAAAAAAAACCTGGCTCCCAGAGGAGAGCTGAGGTCATTTATTTCACTGTCACCTTGATGCTGCTGCATCAAAAGCCATCAGGGCCTCTCAGCCCCCCCAAAGAGTCGGGATGGAGCCACTGCCACTCCCCAGAGGGTTTGGGAGCAGCTCGGTGGCACAGGCTGCTGCTTCTCCCACAGTTGTGTAACGACCCCGCAGAGCCCATGAAACCCCCTCTAAACAGAGGGGAGAAATAAGGAATGTGGCACCCACACATTTGGGGAAGAACACGTCCTTTCTGCAGGACTTCTCTGCTCTGGTCGTTTATCATCCTGTGAATAAGAGGATATAAATATAAAATATAAATATATATATATATATATAAAAACAGGATCTCAGTGGTTTCATCAGCACTGACCTGAGCAGCAGCTCCTCTGTCCCAGGAGGGAGCTCATCCCAGGATTGTTCAGGCAGGACCCAAGGGACAGTTTTCAGACACTGCCTGGAGAGCTCTGAGCATGTCACACATCTTTCACAGCCCCAGCCTGTTGCTTCTAGTTTGCCCACAGCTTCTTGTGGCTTTAATTCTTCGCTTGAAAAATGGATGGGATTCAAGAAGTACGAGCTGGCTCTGCCTTTTACAAGGGATTAAGAAATAGTTTTCCAGGCTGCTTTCCTCTTCCTACGCCGTGGGACCACAGAGTGTCTCTGGGATCCTGCTGAGTCAGCACAGAACGTGTCAGGGGACAGCACAGAATTGTCTTTTGTTGGGGTTTTTTTTTGTTGGGGTTTGTTTTTTTTCTTTGTGGTTACATCACCCAGAGAAGACAAAGTGATTCTCCGTCCCACGAACTGGGAATCTGAAAATGAAAGCCGCAGTTGAGTTCTGTGTTGACAGCTCTGAAGGCAGCTGAGGTTTAGAAGCTCCTGGAGTCCTGTGGTGACAGAGGTCAGAGCTTTCACCAGGTGCATGAAGACTCTTTGGTTTTACAGTTGCAGGTTGGGAAGTGTGACTCGCCAAAATCCCTGCTTCCAGCTGACCCCAGAGCTGCAGTTCATGAGCTGTCACCTTTGCTGGGCTGTGGCTTTATCTCTGTTCAGTAGCTGCTGTGTCATAAAATGCCTTTAAAAAGCAGGGCTTGGTTGCTCTGCTGGTCTCAGCCAGCAGAGCAGGGTCCCACAGCAGAGGGAGGACACTGAAAAGAGAAAAAGGCTCATTCCTCCCTCCACTGCTGCTCTCTGTTCAGGTTATTGAAGGTCAGCTGTTCCAAATTCCATTTTCTCCAGGCGTGCAAGAGATCAGAGATGTCCCAGATTCCTCAGATTTCCGAGTGATCTCATTTACAGCTCTGTCAAATAAGCTTGAGCCTTCCCCACGAGCTGGTGGATGTGTGCAGATTTCCAGCGTGGCTGGGGAATCAGAACAATCAGTTCTTCCTTCTTTGTCTGCTGGAGTTCCTGTGCCTCTTGTGAAGAGTTATCCTTTTTTTCCCCCTTCTAGAATTTTGCTGCTTGGCTGTGATCACTGGGGGTTTTTTTTGGTTTTTTTTTGATATTTGCTCCATTTTGACAAACTATGGATGATATCCTAGGGCAGGTTCAGACCCAAAGTTTCTGTCCAGACTCTGTGTGTGCACAGACAAAGTGAGAAATCCTTTCTCTCCCACCTCCCTGTGCTGAGCTCCAATATTTAACTTGACCCCATCTTGGATGGGTTTTGTTGCGGTGCTTGGTGTCAGCCCAGCTTTGTGTGGCAGCACCCAGCAAGGCGCAGATCCAGTCTATAAAATGCAAAATATAAAATCCACATTTTAAAATATAAAATCTCCCCTGGTCCCAGCAGGACGCAGCATCTCCTGGGCACTGTGGGGCAAACCTGGAAACACCTTGGAATGACTTTTTGAGGAAGCAGGAGCGTTCCTGCCCTGTTCCTGGCTGAAGTTTTAAGAGTGGAGGGGGAAAAATAACCCACAAGGCATCAGCTTTTCTTATCTGAAAGCTGTTCCGTCCCAGCCAAGCCCTCGTTTCACAGAGAGCTGTGTTTGGAAGTGCTGGAGAAGCGCCTGTGGCTCCAGCAGCCTCCCCTGGGAAGGGGTAGGGAAGGGAAGGGTGGTCCTTGCCCTGGCAGGAGGAAGGTGCAGGGGTCCAGAAAGGTGCAGAACCAGGAGCTGGTGTGAGCTCAGAGCTGCGGACGGCTGAGCTTTTGTCACTCGCTGGATTTACGGTGCTTCGCTCGGGCTCCGTGTTTTTCCCATTAACTCGAAGGGGAAAGGAGAGCAGTAAATGCCTTCATTCCTCTGCCCGAGCCAGCAGAGGATGTTTCTGTCGCACCAAATCAATTTTCTGTTCCGGCAGGGCTCTGGAGGCAGCCCCAGACACCATTCCCGAGCTCACAAATCGCTGTTCGTGTCACGACATGGCTTTGTCCCCTTGCCCCGGGGCAAGCCACCCCCGTTCAGCCACAGGGGCGTGGGCACCTCTGCTGTGCTGGGAGCTGGTGGCCTGTCACAAGCAACACCGATTTTTCCTGGCTGATTCGGTGCTGTGGAAGAGCTTTTTTATCATTCCTTTGTTTTTCTAAGCTAAATCTGAGTCCTGGCTTGCAGAGACAGGGGCTGGGCTGCAGCTGAAATATTTTGCAGCCTGTCAGGAGAGTCCATCAAATGATGGAATTATGGTGTCTCTTTCTTATATGGAGTACAGACCTTGTCCAAGATTTGATTTTTCTCTTTGTGATGCTGAGATTATAAATGTAGGGAAAAATACCTCCTGTTTGGAGTGGCTTTGAGCTGGCAGTTCAACAGAGAGTGCTGCTCAGTTTTTGTTCTCTGCTGTCCCTGCCCAGTGTTTTGTGATAGGAAAAGGGGAGGAAACCAAGATTATTCTCAGCGCTGGGGGTGTGCTAAAATACCCCCAGTCTGGAGCTGAATTTGGACTTGTTTGAAATTCATAAATTCATAAATTCCAGGGCTTAAAAAAAAAAATACAGCCTTTGTCTGGAGGACATTGTGCCTCTGACATTAGCAGGACAAAACCTCCAATGATTTTGATGGAACCCACTTGGGCTTGGCTGGTTGGAGAGATGAATGGTGGTGTTGTGTTGGGAGTCTGTGTTGGGAATCAAAAGCTGGATGCCAGGAGACCTTCGAGACCCCTCCCACACGCGAAGCAGGAGGGACTGGACCAGAGAAACGCGGAATCAAAGGCGTTGGTTCATCCCTGGCAAAGTTCTTCCTGTGTGGATCTGAGTCATGAGAGTTGGAGAGAGCTGGGGCTGCATCCAGAGCATCACAGAATGAACTGTGCAGACAAAGTGTGTGGCAGGAGTGGGGAATGGAACAGCCAGATATGAACATCAGCACTGACAGGGAAGGGGGGAGTAGATGGAGCAATAACAGAGGTGGCTGCTGACTTGGAGTGTGTCTGTAGCTTTTTCATCCTTTTGTTGTCACTGACACTCTTTATCTTCTGCTTTGACAGGTTCTGTGTGCTCGTATTCAGGTGAGTGGCATCTCTGTAAATCTGCCTGGCTTTGTGATCAGGAGTGAGAGGGACCCTGATTCCATGGCATTCATTCCTAACTTCCATGGGTTATGCATCCCGTGTGCTGGTGTCTCTAAACTTGGATTAAACTGGGGTCAGGATTAGGGAGGGTGGGTAGGACAGGTCGAGTGTACAACCCTGAGAGCAGACATTGCTTTCACAGAATGAAATCAGTGTGGTTTTCTTTATTAGGGAAAGGTTCTCCCCCCAGAGAGGGGCACTGCCCAGGGAATGGGCACGGCCCCAAGAGCTCCAGGAGCATTTGGACACCGCTCCCAGGGAGGCACAGGGTGGGATTGTTGGGGTGTCTGTGCAGGGATGAGAGTTGGATCAATGATCCTGTGGGTCCTTTCCAGCTCAGGATTCTTTGATTCTCCACGAGAGTGCCCCGTGTTGGTCTTGAAACCAGAATCCAAAACGTGCAGAAATTCCGGGACAAACCCGACTCCCGCTCCAGCGCCTCCTTCACGCACCATGACCTCCATAGCCCTACAACTCTTTTTTTTTTTCTTTGCTGTTTGCTCCCGGCCTTCAGTCCCAGCTGATGCCTCCAACCCAGCCAGCGTGGTGGTGTCTGTGCTGAACATCAGCGCCGTGCTGGGCTCCCAGGCCGTGCTGCCCTGCAAGAGCCACCGCATGGTGTGGACCCAGGACCGCCTCAACGACCGGCAGCGCGTGGTGCACTGGGACCTGCTCAGCTCCTACAACGGGGACAGCAGGATGGAGAGGCTCTGTGACATGTACTCGGCTGGGAGCCAGCGTGTCTACAGCTCCTACAACCAGGGCAGGATCCTCATGCCCAAGAACGCCTTTGCAGATGGGAATTTCTCGCTGGTGATCAAAGGTACGGGGAGATTTTTTTTTTTCCCCCTTCCTCCCCACGGAGGGTTCGGGGCTCGATGGGGTTCGTGGGTTTTGGTGCAAATGGTTGGGTCACGGCGTACTTTTGATAAAGAAATCAATACCAGGCTAATGAGCCTAATTCTCAGGAGGAGTTTCAGGGTTTGGAAGGGGCCGCCCAGGGAGGCGGTGGAGTCCCCATCCCCGGACGTGGCACTCAGTGCTCCGGTCACTTGTGCACGTCCAGCTCTGTCCCAGGCAACCTGCACGGCTCAGTGCGTTCAGCACATCGAAAACCCTCTCAGCCTTCCCTCTGACCAAACACCTGCACACCTGCACAGTCACATTCATTCATTTCTGCTCCTTGGGCACTCAGGGGAGTGGAGCTTTCAGCTGGAGATTCAAGGCAGGAAGAGGTTGAGGAATTGCCCCCAAACCCACGCGCTGTTCCTGGGCAGCCCTCTGGTTTTGCTTCCAAGCTGGCCCAGGGGAGGTTCAGGCTGGACACAGGAGGAATTTCTCCATGAAAAGGGTGGTCAGGCCTTGGAAGGGGCTGCCCAGGGAGGTTTGGAGTCCCCACCCGTGCAGGTGTCCAAAGAATGCCTGGACGTGGCACTCAGAGCCTGGGCTGGTGACAAGGTGGGGATTGAGGCTGGACTCAATCTTGGAGCTCTTTTCCAACCTCAGTGATTCTGTGAGGTTCTCTGAGTCTTTTATTTGAAACAAACCTCTTTTGAAAGAGAATTTGTAACAACCTGAAAGCCACCTGGGCTTTTTGTGGCCCTTTGGTTGTGCTTCAGCTCCTGAACTATAAACACTCCATGGTTATTGCTCCTGTGCCGGCTCTCAGCTAAACCTAACCCAGCTTCCTCTTTCCACCTGTTAATACAAATTAACTCCTCACAAGAGTGAATAAACGGAATTATTTTATTAGGTGACCAAATTATTATATCAGGTGAGATGATTTGTCTCTGCTTAACCCACCCTGGTGACAAGGATGGCTTAGAACAAAGTTATTTTCCAGGCAAGGATTTGGGGAACTGCGAATGCCACAATTAATTGTTGTCTCAGTATAAAACATTCAACTTCCCCTCTGTTCCCAGGTGTTGCAGAGAGTGATGCAGGCACATATTCCTGTAACCTTCACCATCACTACTGCCACTTGTACGAAACTGTGAAGGTCCAGCTGGTCGTCGCCAAGAGAGGTGGGTGTGGTGGCAGCTCCAGGTTTTACAGGTGCCTCAGGAGGCTTGGGAAGAGCGCGGTGCTCCCCGTGCTGTTTGCTGTCTGCTTCCCTGACTTTCAGAGGGTTTGCTCACTGTGATTATTTACAAACCTCTCTTCTTCCTTGGCCAAACAGCGCCTGGAGCCTGCTGAGCTCGATGTTTGCTCCTGGTAATCACCAAACTGTCCCTGCTGCAGCAGCAGCAGCACACCCCTGGTGACAATCCCTGCCCTCAGCTCGGCCACAAGGACCTGCCCTGTGCTCTGGGCAGCCTGTACTTAAAAACCCACCTCGGGTTACCACACCTTAAGCCCAGCTCTAAAAGCGAGCTGTTGGCAGCTGCAGAGAGTGCCACCCATCCCCACAGGCGCCCATTAAAATCCAGTTAAACCTCTGGGTAGCACCAGTGCAGCTGCTGGGATGCAAGTGCATCTCCTCTGCTGCTCTCACAGTGCCATGAAAACACCCTGAGAGCCCCAGTCTGCTCCTCTGTGCTTTGGCTTCTTCTGTTATTCCTTTTCAAGAGCCAAACACAGGCAGTGCTGCTTCAGCTCCTCCAGTAATTAGGGCCTTTGTGGGTAGGAAAGCATTTCCTGCTCGGAGGATTGGGATGAAGATCCTCGTTCCATTCTTAGCCTGTGGAGGGAATACACTTCCTGCTTTCTGAAGGGGGAGATTAACTCTCAGTTAGAAGGGGAAGAAAGTGGCCTTGCTTCATGAAATGGCCAAGGATGTAGAGGATAAAGGTGGTTTTCTTTGTTGTCCCTGAAGTGGACAGGACACGTTACCCCTGTGGGGTATTTGGGGATTTTTGGAGGGGATGTGTTACAGGATTTCAGGGTCTGGGAGCAATCTCAGGTGTATTTGGCTATCCTTGACACTTGGGATTGAGGATTCCAGGGTCTGGGAGCCATCTCAGGTGTGCCTGGGTGTCCTTGACACTTGGGATTGAGGATTCCAGGGTCTGGGAGCCATCTCGGGCGTGCCTGGGTGTCCTTGACACTTGGGATTGAGGATTCCAGGGTCTGGGAGCAATCTCAGGTGTGCCTGGGTGTCCTTGACACTTGGGATTCAGGATTCCAGGGTCTGGGAGCCATCTCGGGTGTACCTGGGTGTCCTTGACACTTGGACTCGAGTGGGAATTTCACATCAACCACATCCACGAGATCGTGGCGTTGTGACAGCAAACCGGGCCAAAATTTGACCGATTTTTGCCCAAGGAAAGGGAACCTGGGGAGGAAACTGAACTGATTACGTGGGGAAAACGGGACAGGCGGGGCAAAACCCCCCGTTCCGAGGTCGCCCAGCTCACGTTTCCCCCCTCCCCACACCAGGCGAGGAGGCCGGCGAGTACTGGGACGGCGAGAAGCCGGTGCTGGTGGCCCCCGAGGGCAGCACGGCCACGCTGCCGTGCGTCAACGGCAACCACATCTGGACGGAGCGGCACAGCGAGGAGGAGCAGCAGGTGGTGCACTGGGACCGGCAGCCCCCCGGGGTCCCCCACGACCGCGCCGACCGCCTGGTGGACCTGTACGCGTCCGGGGAGCGCCGCTCCTACGGGCCCCTGTTCCTGCGGCAGAAGATGAACGTCACCCGCGGCGCCTTCGCCCTCGGGGACTTCTCCCTGCGCATCTCCCGCCTGGAGAGCGCCGACGAGGGCACCTACTCGTGCCACCTGCACCACCACTACTGCGGCCTGCACGAGCGCAGGATCTACCACGTGTCCGTGACCGAGCCGGCCAGGGAGAGGAAGGTGGTGAACCTCACCACGCACGGCGCGGCCCCGGCTGCGGGTGAGTGGCCTCTCCCGCGGAGCGAGGAGATCACGGGGAACCGCGGGATCGCTCACCGGGTTGGGAGAGACCTTCAGGATCGACCCGTGCCCCGACACCGCCTCGGCTAAACCGTGGCACTTAGTGCCATGTCCGGTCTTTCTTTAAATGCATCCAGGGATGGTGACTCCACCGCCTCCCCGGGCAACTCCAGAACTTTATCGCTCTTTCAGTAAAAAACCTTTTCTTAACATCCAACCTAAATTTCCCTTGGCGCAGCTTGAGTCCCGCTGGGAAAAGCCAGACTCGCTGCCTTTAGTTGGACAAAATCACGGGATTCCTCTACCTCATCTGTAGACTTCTCACAGAGGGGTTTTCCACACGAGGAGAAGTATCCACAGTTGGATCCTTGGGCTCTAAAGAGCTCAGCCAGCCCGGCTCGGGTTGTTCCCGAGCTGTTTCCATGGCCTGGGTGCACCTGGAGCTGCACAGGGGGAGTGAGGATGCTGTGGGGTGTCCCCCATCAGGGGTCAGTCCCCCTTTGGCAGCGCTGTGGGCACAGGGCAGCTCCTGTCCCCTGTGCCCCAGGGGTGTCCCCCATCAGGGGTCAGTCCCTCTTTGGCAGCGCTGTGGGCACGGGGCAGCTCCTGTCCCCTGTGCCCCAGGGCAGTTCTGCCCTGCTGACAGGCAAACAAGCTGGGTTTGTGTTGTGTTTTTGTACAGCTCCCTTTCCCTTTTTGTTGGCTCCCTTTCCTCCGCGCTTTCATGGATCAGGACAAGGTGTGGGCAGGGGGTTGATGCAGCCCTGCCTTTGCTGTCACAACTCTTCTCACCAGAGTTTCTGTCCCCTCTGCACGGATGTTTGGGCTGTGCAAGGTGCCAGACCGTGCAGAATCAACCACCAGGAATTTTCCTCCACCCTTCAGCTTTTCGTTTTTTCTCTTTCTGCGTGTGCCATAAACCAATTTTCATATTTTCCACTGCACTGAGCTCTCATCTGTCAGCCTGTCCAAACTCAAAACCATCACGCTTCGTTCAGGCAGAAAAAGAAAACAAAAATCCCAAGTTTAATATTTTTTTTAAGTCTTTTGGGCATAGTTCTTTATTAACACTTTAAAATATTCATTGTGTTTTAATATTTATTGGCTGTTTAATATAGAATTTTGATTTGCTTCATACATTTTTAAATAGGTTTATTCTCCCGTAGAAATTGGCTTTCTCCAGTCATAGAAACCTAAACTTTTTCCCTGGGGCTAAGGTTGGTGTCCAGAAAATCCAGGCAGTGCTGAGCAGAGGGGGCTGGAGACCAGGACATCCAAATACCAGAGTTCCTGCACAGGGATGGGGTTCCTTATCCACAGATGGAAACCAGACCTTGTTTCTAGAGCTGTCCACCCAGGAATGTATTCCTCTCTTCCCCGGGTGTTGTCCTGAGTAGTTCCCCACCTGCTCAGGAGCGAGGTGCAATCTCTGAGTGATTTCACCTGCCAGGACTCCTGGGTTTGGCTGTGGTGCCCTCGGCGCTGGAGGAGTTTCCCTTCCTGCCAAAAGCCACTTGCACTGTCCAGCAGAGCAGCCCTGGGACGAGCTGTGTCCCCTGCAGGCGCTCACCCCTCGGCACAAAAATGTGCTGAGTCCATGGGAACGTGCGAGCAGCGGAGACATCCGGAGGTTTCCTTTTCCAGCCCTCTCCTGCTGGGACCTGCCCTGCTTGGGTGCAGCGGGGGAGGCTGAGGCATTGCCCCATTCCACAAAAAACTGCCTGGAATTCTTCTGGGGAACACAACATCAACGGGGAGACAACAGAAGCGAACCAAGGCGCTTTCTTCAGGCAGCTCCTGGCCTTGCTCCAAGCTCCAGAGCCATTCCCAGACAGCAAACTTCCTCCTGTTTGGAGCAGAAGCAGGGGCTCAGTGCTGCTCTCAGGCTCAGGACTGTAAGTGTGGTGGATGTCCACAAACTGGAGCGTTTTTACTCAGGGTTTGCTCTGAAGAATGGCATCTCTTGTGTCTCCTGATCAGTGCTAAAATGTTGGCAACCCTTTGCCACTGCCAGGTTTGTGGAGAGCTCTCCACTTTTTCCAGCAGAAGGATCCGGTCCCTGACACTTTGGGAAAGCCACGGGAAGGCATCTCTGGTCTTAAGTTTTCCCCCCACAATCAGGATTTGTTTTTCAGTGGTTAAACAGGGGCCTGGGAGTGGATTTGGGGCAGATGGGTGTGAGATGTGCTGAGAGATCAGATCTTGGTTACAGGATAAACCTTCATCCTCCCAGCTTCAGCTCTGGTGTGGAGTCCGGGTGTGATCCTGCTCTGGGCACTACCATTCTCTGAGCTGTTCCTCCGTGCCTCAGTTTCCCCAGCTATAAAACGGGATCCATCCCATTGCCCAAAGCTGTTAAATCTCTGTTTCCACTGTTTGTTGTTGCAGTGACCTCCCCAGCTTTGCCTAAAGTTGAACCCAGCACTGTGGGAAAGCAAAAAGCCAGGAATAGAATTCCCCTGCTCGCTGTGGCACCATCTCATTACGGCCTCCCAGGAGCCAGGGATGTGACAGAGCAGAGCTGTCACATGTGCTGTTTGCAGCTTTGCAAGTGGGTTTTTTGGTTGGGTTGGGTATTTTTTTTTTTAGCTTGGCAGTGCTGAAAATCCCATGGTTTTTCCAGCACTGCATCCAGGGAGCACAGGGCATCTGGAAATCCCAGTAAAAAGCAGAGTGGAGCTGGAGTGGAGCACTGGGCCACCAGAACAGAGTGCTCAAGATTTTTGATTTTCTAGGACTGCTGTTGGCATTAGCAAACGTTCAGAGTGTTCATTTCAATCCACTCTTGCCTTATTTGATTTTATTTTCACTGGGTTGGTGTTTTTAAACGCCGGAAAGAAACAAACTGCCTGAAAAACTGGAACCAGCCCCTGTGCCAGCACTTCCAGGCGTGTCAGAACACGTCTGCTAAAGGGTGCTGTGGCTTTTGGGGTATTTCTCCCCACTCTTCCCCTTATTCCCTCTGAGGAAGGGAGAAACTCCCACGGGAATGGGAGGAGAGGGCTCCATCCTGTTCTTGCCTGCTGCTCTGTGAACATTCAGGTGAAGTGAAGGTGTCATTTCAGCTCTGTTTTGAAGAAAACCCTCTCCCAGCACAGTCCTGTGGGATTCCATCCGTGCCTGGGCTGGCTTTGTCCATTCCTCCGACTGTTGCAAGGGGAGAAGTCACTTCCTCTTTACATGTGTAAAACATTGACCTATTTCTTTGAGAGCTACCAAAAAAATGTCCCACGGAAAAGTTCTGAGCTCCCCTTCCCCGTGCTGTGGAACTGAAATGCTGCTGCACCCACAAAAGGAACGGAATCTTGGCTTTTCTCTGTGGGTTTTTTTTTGGGGGAGGGGGAAGGGGTTTATTTATTTTATCGATTTTTATTTCATTTCAAAGGAAACTCATTCTTTGGCACTGCAAACTCTTCCTGCTCCGTAAATGATGACCCTTGGCAGGGAGGGGCTGCTTCATGCTCTGGCTGTCTGGAGGCAGAGCAGCGTGGGGTGTGTGCTGCGAGGGACCCAGAGCAGGGTTGTGTTACCCTCCGGGAGGTTTGGGGCTGGCTGGGATGGCTTTGCTCTGAAATTCCCCTCTGCTGAGGGCCAGGCAGGGAAGGGGTGTGCAGCATCCTGTTAAATCCTGGGAATCACGCTCTGGTGAAGAGCACAGCTTCTCCCACCTGCCAGAGGTGCAGGGTGGTGTCAGTCAGGCGCTGATTTGCTCATTAATTCCTACAATCCTGAAGAATTTCTCCCTGAACATTCCCACCTGTGATCCTGCTTTTCTCTGGGTGCCGCTCCCAGCAATCCCCCCGCTTTCCTTCCCTCAGATCCGAACGTGGTCCGGGGCCACAACGTCATCAACGTCATCATCCCTGAGAGCAGGATGCACTTCTTCCAGCAGCTGGGCTACATCCTGGCCACGCTGCTGCTCTTCCTCGTGCTCCTCATCATCGTGGTCCTCGTCACCCGCAAGCGCCGGCAGAGAGGTGAGTCCAGGGAAAACCCGCCCTGTCCTGCCTGGAGGGACGCCCTGGGACCTTGTTCTGGAGATCATTCCTGTGCTGGAGGCAGGGATCCCCTCCTGGCAAAGCAGGAACTGCCCGGTGGGGAGGGTTTGCAGGGCTGGTTCACAAAGAGATTCGCTGGTGTGGTGTAAAAATGTCCAAGCCTTGATCTCACGGCTCAGTGGGGTTGGAAAAGACTTCCAAGTCCAAGCTTTGGCCGAATCCCGCTCAGGACTCGGCTGAGTTGCTCTGAAAAGCCCTTCACAAGTGGGATTTGTCCCTTGGGAGCTCGGGTGTCCGAGGCCTGGCTGTGCTGGGTGACTCTGGAGTTCCAGAAAGGGAACCCTGGGATCTCCGGGTGACACCCACAGCGCTGGTTTCGGGTGCCACACCAAAAGCAAAGCCCAGGAATGTGTCTGGGCTGGCTGTGACTGCTCACTCTGCTTTTTTCCTCCTGTTCAGGTTATGAATACAACGTGAAGAAATACGGAGAGTAAGTATAATTACAGACTTTATTAATTAGGTTTAGAATGCATAAAGATGAACTCGTGGCCCCTCTCCTCAGCTAAGAGCCTAAAGCAGCTGAGGATCTGGTTAGGAGGAGGAAGTGGAAGGAGAAAATGGTTTGTAGGGCTGATTTGGCAATTGAATTTCCTCTCTTTATAGTCTGGGAACTGATTCACAGATGGAGTTTCTGTGAGATGTCCTGGGGAGTTGGTGGTGAAGGAATAATGCACAGATCTGCTGTGAGATGGGGCCAAGATCATGGACCTGGGCTCCCCCAGACCTTATTTTATATTATTAAAGTGGAAGAGAGAAGGAAATTCCAGTGCAGATTGGCTGCCCGTTGTTCTGAGCTCTGGACAAACGCGTGGGAGGGAAAAAAAATTAGGAATTAAACAAATGAAATTCTCTAAAGAAGAAAAGCTGTTGTGAAAAAGTGCGAAAGGGGCCAGTTATTAAAGGATTGGACACCACCACTTTCCACCATTATTCCCTTTTCAGGAAGGACGTGAATCTCAAAGAATTCACAGTGGACACAACAGATCTGACCCCGCACAAAAGTGAAGACATCAGGCTGGGTAGGTACCCCTGGCCACCCAACCAGGGCAAAATCCTCGTAAGTCTGAAATTTCTAATGGCACTTGGATATTTTGAAGTGACTTAACCCATTCCTTAACCTCTGTAAGTGGGTATGGACTTCAGTTGACGGAAATTGGGTAAGGAGAAGTCCTGAGTTAGCTGAGTTCATTGCCTCCACCTTCTGTGGAATCCAGTTTGGTTTAACTTCCTGATTTCCTCCTCCCTGGATGTCAGATCGTTCAGTGAACTTTTGGGCCTTCTGCCAACATCTGTGAGAGCAATTAGGGCAGGGAAACAGAGAAGGAGAGGAAGAAAATTTGCAACAGAAGCCCTGAGATGCAAAAGAGAAAACACAAATCCCCCTGGAACTCGTGGTAAAATGAAAGACACTGGAAAGGGGGAAGGAAGCTCATCTCACACACTGTGGAAGTGGTTTTTTGGGGGATATATAGGCCTGATTTGGGGAATTTCCAACATTCTCGAAGGTGGATGCTGCTCCTTGCTGGGGTTTGAAGGTGCAGGCTGGAGTTTTTTGTGTCAGTAATTGATCAGGGGTTGGTTCTTGCCGGGACTTGGAGCGAATCCATTCCACAAAAGTGATGCTCGTCTGCACCACCCCGAGGTTCCTGAGGCTTTGCCACGATGCCAGGTTCACACCTGCTGCCCCTTGCCAGATAAACCAGGCAACAATTGTCCCTTTGATTTTTCATTTGCATCCCCAGGAGAGGTACAGCCTTTGCAAGAACAAGCTGGCAAACCTCAGGTCCCCAGAATTGCTGTAAAGGCCCCAGCAAACAAGAAAATACAAAACTGGAAGTGAAGAACAAAGGAATCGCAGGGGGTGGGTTACAAAAATCCTTCTCTGCGTGTCCCAGGAGAGCAAATTCTCTGCATAATTGCATCAGTCACCTCCAGGTGAGCTTTGAGGAGATAACCCAGAGCTGGAAGGATCTGTGAGGAGCAGGGAGCTGAAGTTTGCACAGCTGATTCATGCCAGGGGCTAAAATGAAGTCAGAGCTGTTTTCCTGCTGAGTAACTCTGCAAATAATTCCTAGAAATCAGAGGTGCCAGACCTAGAGCACATCAAGGAAGGACTGATCACCTCTGTCTTGCTCACAAAACTCTGTTTTCTTTTAATGCCCTAATGCCTGTGTGAATTCTGCTCCTCCCTTGCACAGATTACAA
This sequence comes from Gymnorhina tibicen, assembly GCA_013399875.1. Lineage (NCBI taxonomy): Eukaryota > Metazoa > Chordata > Aves > Passeriformes > Artamidae > Gymnorhina > Gymnorhina tibicen. The sequence goes on from VXAZ01007607.1 coordinate 283,540, forward strand.
AAACAACATCCTGAAGGAGAAGGCTGAGCAAGCCAGAAGCTTCCCAGCGAAGAACATTGATTTAGACAAAGGTAATCATGACTTTCCTCCCCCTAATTGGTGGCTGTAGGGACCTTCTCCTGGGCAGCAGGGGGGAGGAACAGTCCAGCAGCGAGTGGACCAAGCCACAGGCAGAGGAGGAATGAGAAACATCCTGGGAAAAGCAGGAATGAGAAGCCAGCTCCCTTGCCATCCTTTCATCACGGAGCCACAAGATGCAAGCAGTGATTAGGCTTTTTAAAAGCTTCTGGCGTGGCACAAATTGGAATTTTTTCTTGATCGGAAAAAGAAGGCCCGGCAGGGCTGGAGCGGTGCCTGCTCTGTGGAACCTCAGAGGGAGGGAGGTGGAGCCCAAAAATGTCCTGGCACGGTGTTTGGGCAGAGAACGCTGTGCAGAATGGGGTGTTTGGAGTTGAATTAATTTATGGGTGATGGGCAGCTACCTCGTGCAAGAAAAGCAAACAGCTCTCCCTCCCTGGGGGCTGAAACTCCTCTTGCTTTTCCAGGATTAATCCCGAGGGTTGTGCCTCCGTTTGTAGGACTGCACTTGTGTCAAGCAGGGCTTGTAATCAGCTGTGAGATTCCATGGCTCGTTCCAGAGGAATCAGGAGATAATAAATGGGGCTGAAATGACACCAAGCAGGGAGTGGGCTGGAGAGCCCAGGGACCTGCTGTCCCTGCTGGAATTCTCGTGGCATTTTCTCCTGCATCCTGCAGAGTTGATCTGGGCAATGATTTACCCCCAGTGTGTCTCTCTGAGGGACTTCCTGAGGGGATTTCAGGGTTGTGGGCGACTGCAAGCGGTCACTCCAGAGATAAAATCCATATTTTTGTGCTTCTTGGAATGGTTTGGAACCTCTCTGCGGGTGCTGACCCCCGTTTCCATTTGCTTTCAGATTTCAGGAAGGAATATTGTAAATGAAGACACTCCCAAGCTGCTGGCTGGACCAGAAGCTTCCATCCGAGATAGACAACGTGGAAGAGAGATGCCTTTTCTTAATTCCATCTCCCTCCCGTTCCCATCCAGTTTGTTTTTTTCACGTCGACTTTTCCCCCCACACAAGGGTGCAAATGCTTCTTGAAAGAGTTAAAACTGTCTTTGTGTGCATTTATGGGGTTGGGTTGCCTTTTCCTCCTCTGTTCTCCCACTCCTCCCTTCCCCCCTTTTCTTTCCTGACAATTATTGTTCGGTTTTTATGCATCGATGATTTTTATGAGCTGAATCAGCAGACGTTTTGCTTTGATGTTACTGCTTTAAATAAAGCCACCTGCATCACTAATCCTGAGCCATCCTTAACGCCAGGCGTTTTTCCAAGCAGTGAATCCATCAGAGTGACGACGGCAGAGGCTGATCCCTCTCCTAGGCTGGCATCAGTCGCTGTCCCACAGCACCCTGCACGCTCCAGGTGAAGCACAGAGAGCACAGCCCTCTCAGCTGGCAGTGGAAAACCTCACTTCATCAATGGGGAAGTGTCAGTATCCTCGTTTTATCAATGGGGAAGTGTCAGTATCCTCGTTTTTCAGGGAAAGGGAAGCGCAGCAATGACTGAGAGCTCAGCTCAGAGCTGAAATCCGTTTCTCACCCCTGTGTTGGTTGATTTGTTTCTGTTTCAGCGCAGCCCAAATCAGATTTGGCAGGAGCAGGCATTTGATGGATGGAGTTACAGTGCTGTAAATGCCAGTCTCAGTTAGATCAGGAGCAGGAATGTTGTGGAGAGGGCTGAGCTCCTGTGTGGAACCTGGGATGGGATTTTCCTGCAGCCCCGGGGTGGATCCAGGCCACACAGAGCACACCAAACCAAAGGTACGACCCCAGCACAGGGAGGTGGTCAAAGGGAGCAGCTCCAGGAGGAACAGGGGTAACAACAGGAATTTTCATGGCTCAGGGGCTCAGAGAGGGAGTCCAGGAGCAGGATGAGTCCATTCCCATGGATTTCGAGTGGATTCCTGAGGCAGTGAGGCTGTGGGGTGAAAGGGGGTTCTGCATACGAACAGTGTCAGGTGGGGCTGCCAAAAAATGGGAATTAATTCAGTGTTGTAATCCCAGCACGTCAAAACCTCAGGGAAGCTGCAGAATGAATATTATCAGTTCTTGGGGCATGGAAGGAGAGGTGTTTCCTGCTGGTGGGAGGGTGGTGACAGGGGTTTGGGTGAGGGTGGCCAGGGATTGCCATCCCACTCTTCGGCGGCCTGGAGGGAGTGGCAGAGGGGGGATTTGTGAGAGTGGAGCTGGGGCAGGACCTCCAGGACCCAGCCCTGCCCTTTCCTTGCCACCTTGGGTGTCTTGTCTGACTGATGCCAACGTCCTCGGGCATCCAAATCCCGTTCCAGACGCCCTGTCCCTCCTCCCAGGGGCACCAGGGATCTGTGCTGGGTGTGGCAGGGCTCAGCAGGACGCGGGGCGCTGCGCTGGGTGGGATGGTTCCTCCAAAGCTGAGCTCAGCTCTGCCAAAAATGTGGTGGGTGAGGCCTCCAGAGGAGCTGTGCTGGCTCCTTCACAAGGTGGGATGTCACAACAATGCACTTTTAATGCAAAATAGACCATTTTTATAGATACTAACATGTCTGTTAGTGGGGGTTGTGTTAAAGAATAATTCTGTTGGGGGCCCTTATTTTTAATGCCTTCAAGAGGTAAAAAATATTAATAATAGAACAGAACTAGAGGTGGAGCTGAGCCTCCCTAAGCTGCAGCTGGGCAGATCCTCATCTGTTAATTTCCCAGCCCTTCCACTCCTCTCCCCGTGGATTTTTGTGATTTGTAATTAATCACCTTTATCCTCACTAAAGATGCCCCCCAAAAAGTGCCCAGGATTAGTGCAGAGGAAGTTCTGGCATTGGCCCCAAACCCCTTTTTGCCCTTCCCCGAAGCAGACAGGGATTCTTACCCTGCCCTGAAGCCCAGGCTGCATTCCTGCAGGTGCACAGGAGGCTGTGCTGCTTCTTCCATCAGGGTGGCACAGCCTCAAATAATTGTCATTAATGTCTCTCTCCCTGCCTTTCATGTCTGTGAGTCAAAGGTTGGAGATTTTTCCTTGCCAGCTCCAATTGCTCAGCACGGCTCACCCAGACACCAGCTCAAAGTGGGGTTGCTCATAAACTCCAGAGGCATTTAAATATTTTATCTGACTCCTGGGCTGCAGAATAGCTTAAGGGAGGAAAAAAATTAATATGTTCTCTGAAACAAGGGCTAGGAGAGGCCTTCTGAGTTCCTCATCCTTGCTTTGATCACTGGTTGGGATTTATAGCCAGGAAAACCCTGCCTGGTGAGGATGGGGTGGGATTCTGGCCCAGGATAACCCTCCCTGGTGAGGATGGGGTGGGATTCTGGCCCAGGATAACCCTCCCTGGTGAGGATGGGGTGGGATTCTGGCCCTTTTTCCTTCAGGAGAGGAATGTTGTGTGACTGGCCTGGAGATCACCACCGTGGCTTTCACCAGCAGCCAGTCTGTAATTTAGCAGATTTAAATTCTGGCAAGTTAAAACCCAGGCCAGACTGCTGGGTAACCAAGAGAAAAAGACAGCTGAAGATGTTTTTCTGGTTATTTCTTCATGCAGAGGAATCAGTGAAGGCTGTTTGCCCTCAAATCCTGGTCAGGAGCCACTGAGGCCTTTCCCACTGCACTTTGCATCCTGGCACTGCCGGGAAATCCATGGAAATGAGAGGGTTCCACATGGAACTCGTGGAAATGAGAGGGTTCCACATGGAACTCATGGAAATGAGAGGGTTCCAGCTGCAATTCCCCCCTGGGCTGGGGCAGGAGCGCTGCTCCCTGTTCCCACTCTGCCCCAGACTCAGTGCCCTCCCAGATAATTTGGTTTTCTCTGTCCTTTTCTCACCTCAGCCTTTCTCTCCCTAATCTGGGGTTCGCCTCTGGTGGAGAATCACTTTTTTCATGGGTGTAGCACTTGGCCTGAGTCGTTCAAAGTGATTTTCTCTCTGTGCCAATGAACTGCTGCACTTTGATAAACTCCTTTACCTTCCTTGCCCCATCACAGTCCCCCTGGTTTCCTGAGACATGGATTTTATATTCAATGAGTTAAAATAATAATAATCCCCAGTATGTGTACAGCTCCTCAGTGAGAACTTGACCTCGATGAGGGCAGAGAAATCCAAGTTTTTTAGGGTAATAAATGGACTGTGAGCTCTTGGTGTTGGACAAGGAAAAGGTGTTTGGCAGTGACCTTAAAAGGGGTTAAAACTGAGACTAGGACTAGAACTAGAGCCCCCCCTTTTCAGCTCTGTGCACACTCTCCAGACTAAGAACTTCCTCCATAAATCTTGGTTTTTTCCTTTGTTGTAACAGAATTAATTCTCATTATTATCATTGCTTAACTTTTACCATTCGCCTGTGTAACTCTCCTCACATTTAAGAAATAAAGGAGAATAAAACGGAGTTTCCAGCTCAGGTTGATTTTATTTCCTGCCCTTTTTGGAGGTGCTCTCTCAGCTATCAGCCAGCATTAGCTAATTCTTCCCAATAGCTGTGCAGGGTGTTTCATCTCAGAGCATCCCAAAGTGCCTGACAAAGTGCAGACTGGATCCAGTAAGTTATCCCAGTGATTCCAATAAGCTTTCCACATGGGACATCATTGTTTGACAGGGTCATGGGGCCCAGAGGGGAGTTTGAGCTCTCCAGCAGTGTTGTATAACCAACAGCTCTGCAGCTGGAGGTGGAGCTCAAAGAGGAGAGGAAGGCTGGCAGCCCTGCCAGAGGATTGAACTTTGCGGGTCCAGAAGGGAAGAGAACACATCCTGCTGGAACACAGATCTCCCTGCCAGCCCAAATTCCTCTCTTCCTTGCAGAACTGACACCTTGCAAAGTTCCTGCTGCGCATTCCTGCTGCACATTCCGCCCCCCTGAGCACTATCCCAGCTGGTACAGCAGAGTTCTTCCAGGGACACCGATGGAAACAGCTCCTGCTGCAGCCTGGCTGGACACTGCAGGGGCAAGGATCTGAAGGATCGAGGCAGGATATGAGACTGAAAAGTGGCAAAAAAGTGCTTTTAGCAAACTAGGATTACTGACCAGCTTGTCCAGCTCTGGTGAAAGTGTCCTCTTCCCTCTTCCCTGGTGGAAATCCCACTGCCATTCCACAGCACCTCTTCTCTGGGGTCAAGCACCACCCAAATCACCCCTTCTGGGGCTGCTGTGGGGCTTTACTGGTCTCTGCTGGCAGCCTCCAGGCCAGGCCCTGCCGGTTATTCATTTCTGAGGCATCTTTACTTTTCTCTGTCAGTGGATCTGATTTGCCAGGAGAGCAGCTGGGAACAAGGAAAAGCTCATTTAGCACAGCAGCAGACCACTGTGAAATGAAGTATTTTCATTGTCTTCCACTTGTCTGAAGTCCAGCTCATTCATTTCCTTTCTGCCTCCCAGTCTGGGGAGAGTTTTACCAGGGGAGAGGGACTCATGAGTCATTAAAACAAATTTCTGAGGGGGACAAGAAACACTGGGGACCTGGGAGAAGTAGGATAAAGACTCAAATAAACATTTCTAATCAGAAACCTTCAATTTCCTAGAGGTCTGCATGTGGCCCTCAGCAGATGAGCTGCTCTGCAGACAACTCCTGCAGGGAAATTGTTCAAGTTTTTCAACTTTTTTTTTTTTTAAAAAAAGAGCTGCAGCTGCTAAGGAGAGGTAGAAGAACCAGGGGAAAGAAAAGAGATTTGAGTCACGATGAGGAGGAGCTTGGATCAACCCAATGAATTTATCACTGATGAGGTTTGCATCCCATGGAAGTGTTGTCCTCTATCCTCTTTTCCCTTCCCTGCAGGGCAATATCCCTCCCGAACACACATTCCTAAATGAAGAGGGGGTTTGGGAATGTCCCTGCAAGCCCCCTCTGTCATTTCCCCCCAGGTTTGTTTGTGTTCAGGTCCCATGGCAGCCCCGGGAGCTTTGCAGAGAGGTTGCTGCACTCGAAGTCTTTTGCTTCCCTCTAGTGTTTAATTATTTCCTTCTCACTCACTGCCCAAGGTCCACTGTGCACAGAGGGAGAAAAAACGGGATAAAACCTTGCAGATCTTCCAGACCAGACCCAGGAGAAGCTTCCACTGACACTCACAGCCCCCAGCTCGGCAGCCAGCCCCCAGTCTCTCCCTTCTGAGCCCCGTGTGGCTGCAGTGACATCTCTCTGCTTCTCCTTCTGTTTTGGGATCATTTCCCACGTTTAGTTCATCTTCTGCATCGATGCCGGTCTCGCCAACGATCCTCCACGGGAAATCGTGTTCTTTTACAGAGAAATCCTTGCAGGTGGATGAAAAACACCCAGGAAACCTCCGGGTGGATGCTCAGAGCTTTGGTTTCCCTTTTGTCCCATGGCCTCACACAAACACTGATCTGCTGAGCCCCCAGAGCGTGGTGAGCTCTCAGAATTCCCCGAGACAAGCAACGAGCGTTGCCGTAATTCAAAGGATGGCTTTCTAAAAAGGGTTTGCTCATTCCCCGTGTGGCAACCGCCGCGTAAACGAAGAAAAGGGTGAGCAGCTTTCATGCCTCAGGACGCTCTCAGCTCCCTGCAGGGGCCAGCAAGGCTATTTCCTCTATCACAGAGAGCACAGCACTGTTAGCAAGAGATCTGGTGCCTCGTATTTATTTTCTGCCGAAGCGTTAAGGCCTGAGCTCTGCCAGACACGAGGTGTCAGCCCCGATGGGCCAGGGGTGCATCCTGCATCCCCATTTCCTCTCTTTTAATTGGATTAGCTGCTGGTTTGGCTGCAGCACTAACGTTATCTCCCCTTCTTCTGTGCTTTCTGGGGAGCTTTCAGTGAGTCACAGCCCCAGCCGGATCACGCCCGCTGCAAGGCAGTCATCTGACAATTATACAGCTCCTTCTGTCTCCAGCTGTCGGAAGCGAAAGCGAAGCTCACAGGGCGAGAGCAGAGCTCCCAGCAGATTCAGCCTCTGTGCGGGCACCACCCGGGCCTCTGAGGCACCCGGGAGGCCGTAAAGGCTGAACTGAAGAGACCAAAGGGGTTGGGTGTTAACGCTTTGCCCGAGTTCCACGCCGCAAAAACGACACAAAGCTCAGGAGCTCAGAAAAACACTGCTCCTGCCAGAGTTATGAACCCACCAAAGGGAACTTTCCCATCCCTGGGTGGTGGGACTGATGGATTCGTGGTGCACTTTGGCAGGTGCCTGCAGAGCCTGGCAGGGCAGAAAGCTGAACTCCTACTTTTACAGAAATCTCCAGTATCCTCGGAACTCCAGAATCAAGAGTGAGAAACGCTTGACCATCTTGAAAAGCACTAAATATAAATAATATAATATAAACATAAATATAAATATAAATATAAATATAAATATAAATATAAATATAAATATAGATATAAATATCTCTCGAAAATGACTCTTTGGAGTGCACTACATTGGTGATTCCTGATTCAAACCAGCACCAAATCCGTGGGTATATGATGAGGACTAAGGCCATGCCTTGCCCTTGCTGTTTGTCCTGTTTGGTGACCACACATTCAGCAGGGATGAGTGGCAGGAATGTCAGCTGGATGTGATTTTGTAATTACTTCACTGTACCAGCAATGGCAGGAGATAATTGATGATGTTTTGGTTTCTCAGTATTGTTAAACCTTGCTAAACTGTGGATTATCCAGCCCCAGCTCTGTGCAGGAGAATTTGGGAGTGGTATCAGCTCAGGTGGTGCTGGTAGCACCTGGGAGCTAGCAATGATTAAACTTTCAGAAAATTGAAAATAACGTTCCCAGACCTTTTGGCAGCCTCTGACACAGCCGGGCTCCTGTGTTTGGTGCTGGTAGAAAAATCCTGGCGGTGCCACAGGTAATTCACTCACTGAGCTGTGATTTGCCCCTTCAGAGAGAGCAGCTGAGCATCCTGAGAGGTGAATGTGCCCTTTCCTTGCAAGGGTAAAACAGAGCATCATTAGCTTGGGGTTTAACTGGAAAATGATTTTTTAATAAGCAGGAGATTCTTTGAGACCTAAGGACACTGCTCTGAAGTCTTCATTTTCTGGTTGCGATTTTTTGGGGGGATTTCTAGAAATAAAGATGAATTCTTTCCAAATACATCACCTGTGTGGCACTAAAGAGTTTTTTTCTGATGCGGTGGTCCCCACCTATTTCCCATCTCCATTCCCACTCTCATCTCCTTCCCTTGTCCTGTCCCTTTCCTATCCCTGTCCCTTCCCCTTTCCCTTGTCTTTACCCTTCCCCTTCTTCGTCCTGTCCCCTTCCACATCCACATCCCCTCGCCCATTTCCATTCCGCTTCCCATCCCCTTTCCCATCCGCATTCCCTTTCCCTCCCTATCCCCATCCCCATTTCCTTTGCACCCTTCCCCTTTCCCATCCGCGTTCCTCTTCCCATCCCCTTTCCTTTTCCCATCTCCTTCCCCGTCCCCTTTCCCCATCCCATCCCCTTTC
>VXAZ01007607.1:302042-325289 GCA_013399875.1 Gymnorhina tibicen
AGAAGTAAATTCTTTAAAAAAAAAAAAAAGAAGTAAATTCAGTTTAAGTGCAGCTATTTCTTAAGAATTTGGCAAAACGCACGACCCCCAGTTCCAAAGAATTGTTTGCAGACGAGGCACGCTGAAAAGTTCAGCTGGGGAGATGAAAACGGGGAATGAAAAACGTTCCCGAGCTCGTATCAGTTCTTGCTGTTTGTTTAATCCGGGCTTGCTTTTGTTCACTTGGTGGAGGTGCTGGAGCTGGGGCAGATGATGAAACTCATCTGTTGTTCTTGTCTCAGCAATTGTTTCTTCATCATCTTTTAGGGTAGGTCTGACTGTAATTCCAGTGAAGTTAGAGGAAAACCACTCCTGAAAATCTCATCGTTCGTGTTCACAAAAGCAGTTTGGCCTCTCCCAAGAGTTCAAACTGGGTTTTTTGGGTTTTTTTTTCCTTATTTTTCTCCTGTTCGAAGATTGAGCAGTGAATGCAGACAATGTTGCTTTTAAATTGCTCTGCATTGTTAATTTAACTCACAAATCTGCTATGGCAGCTGGAAACCTAATTTGAATTAAATCAAAACGTCTGTTGAAGGGGAGGTTGCTGACAGGGAAATACATGAAAATTGTAATTACATGTTCCAGTGCCATGACACAGATTTACCCAAGGTTAGTTTGGAACATGCTGACACATCCTACATGTACAAACTGTATTAGATGCAGTCCCTCAATAGCCATTTAAAGTCTTTTGGAAGATGTTTTCTCCTCGTGATTTTAATCAGCCTAAAAATCAGTGTTTTTAAGGCAAACTCACAGAGACATTCTCAAGGAAGCAGCGTCTGTTGACAGTAACATCTCATTTTTATTTCCCCCTCGGAGTTCGTGGCAGCTCCCACTGTTTCCTGACCCTCTTTTGCTTTGAGAGTACACAAAACCGAAAATTCCTGTCCTTACACACCCTCCCAAAGTTGGCAGGGAGATGAGGCTCCTCTGGAGGCAAAAATGAAGAGGTCACGCCTGTCCAGAAAACCTGCAAACCTCAGAGCTGCGTCCGCCCAGCTCCTGAGAAGATCCTTTTGGATATTGAATTTTGGTGTGTTTTCCCAAACCTGATAAGGACCTGGAGCTGGAAGGCACCACTTGGGCTGAAACCCGGCTGTTTGGGGCTGTTTCTAGCAGAAATACAGTGGTTTTTGAACATGCACAGGCCATTTTTCAGTTGTTCCTCCGGGGGAAAAAAGGATATTTATAACCATCTTTATTTTTGGAGGGTGTTTTGGCCTGATTGCTTTGTCCTCTGCATGTGTGAGAACTGAATAAAGTGAAAATAAACCCCCATTTGGGCTGGAAAATATGAAATTCCCAGCCTTTTACCTCCCAAGGTGCTTTGTCATCTCGGGGTGTTGTTTCCAGTGTATCCAGTACTTCAGGAATCTGCTCATTTTGCTGCTGCTGCTTCATCTGCTGGCTGTCTTTTGGCAAGAGCAGAAATATTTGTGTGTTTTGGAGCCAGAAGATGCAAGGAGGAGATGGGAGAAGAGGCTGCTCCTCAAGCCCCGTTGCTGTGGTGTCCAAGCAGTTTGTGGAGAGCACACAGAAACCGGTGGCACGCAGAGCTTTTAAACCCTAATTTGATTAATTTGAATCAACTTCTTGAGTGCTTATTATTTATCCTAAATCTCAGAAGCAAATCCATCCAAATATTTAATCGTGTGCTTGCACAGGTGTTCACTTCTGGCTCAATAGTTCCCAGAGGGCCTGATTCAAACTCTTCAATAATTAATAGTTAATTCTGATTATTCTCATCAATGCATTTGTCCAGATTTTGTAGGATACCAACACTCCCTTTTGTGGAGAAGACAGAGATGCCCCAAGCTCTAAGACCCCAGAATTTGGGTATAAATGCGTGTAATACATAAATTACACCAGATTTGGAGGCTTTTTGCAATAAGAAAGTGCTTGGGGAGAGGGGGTGGAACGTGGAGGATTTCTGTGTTTAAGGGGAGGGTGGCTGGATCTCCTTTAGCCTTCAGCTCTTCCAGCATCAAGAGAGAAGATTTCCATCTCCATCATATTTATGCACGGAAAGCTTTGATATCCAGGCTCTGCTTTTTCCCATCTTTTCGCTCCTTGATTTTAGCAAGAGAAAATTTGCGTTGCCCCGCCACTGGAATGCCATTAAGTAATTAATTAAGCACCAACTCCGGTTTAATGAGTGCGTGGAGGTGAATTTTGCCGGTTCGGGGTCCCAGTTCTCAGAGGAGGCTGCTGGAAGCTGGTCCTGCAATCCCTGCTGCAGAGTTTAATCAGTTCAGACAGGCTGCTGAGCAAATACAGAGCAATTCTCAGGGCTCGGGCAAGGAACGACCTAAATAGTTGCCCTGTGATGCTGTTGTGGCTTGTTTCCGTGTGAAATGGAAGGAACCGAGGGAACAACCATCATTTTTTGGGTATTTCAGTGGCCTCGGGAAGATAAAAGTATGAAAATCACGTGGGAGGATATTCAAAATCTCTCTGATTTTGGATGGAGCGTCCTGCAAAGGCTCGTTAGCGATTTGGGAGGAGCAGGCCTAAAAGGACCCTCCAGATTTTTATTTATTTATGTGTTTTAAACCTGCCTTTGCATCTCTGAGTCCTGAGGTGGGGAGACACCTGGAGAATCGTTGGTAGGTGTGCAAATAGTGTTTGTTAACACCTGTCTTACCATGAGGAATCAGGACAAGAACTTGTGGTTTACACCTCTCTGCCGTTCAAACCAAGAACTCCTCACACAGGACTTGCAGAGGAGCAGATAGACTTGGAAATGATCTCAAAATAAGAGGTTTTAAAATCAAATCTTAACCTGAAACCAGCAATATTGGAATGATTTCTCTCTGCTCTCCCTCTGGAATGTGAAGAAGGACTCTGTGGGCTGAGGCAGTAGTTTGGGATTTGAGGTCTGGCTTCAATTTTCCTTCTTCCAGCTACTCTGGATTTGACCTTGAGTAAGTGATTTAATCCAGTTAAATTTGTGATTATCCTAATTCACGTCCAGGAGTTGTTGTCCTTGGAGGAGGCTGTGAACATGTTAAAATGAAATATCTGCTGCCACTGCTTTTTGGCAGAAATTCTCTTTACTGATCAACTTCGTGATCTATTTCTACCCGTTTCCCATTGATTTTACTGCTGTGGTTGAATAGTTAAAATTCTACAAATAAAATAATTTGCCAACACAGAACTAGTAAAAAACCATGCATTTGCAAGACTTCTTGGGGCTGCTTTTAAAATATGTTTACTTCCAGCTGTCATTTATGACCTGCTGTAGCTACAGGGCCAAGTTAAAAAAGGGTACAGGAAATGGAATGAAACGAAAGTGAATGGAATAAAACTAAAATAAATGGAATAAAATCAGTTGAAGCCAGAGCCTTGCCTGGTACAGAGATGAGGAGGGAGAATGGACAAAATAGGAATAAAAATACGACAGAAGAACGTGTGAAGAAGGGCCTGACCTAAACGGCAGCAAGTGATGGTGGGGCAGGAGTGGTGCAGAAAACGTGAATATTCAGGAATCTCCGGCCCAGCCGTGCTGCTTGGAACCAGAATTCCAGGGAGAGGTTGGATTTCTGATGTCATGGGGAAACAAGTGGGGATTCTTAGTCACTGCAGAGGGTTGAGCAAGCAGACACGCTCGGCGAGTTCCTGATTTCGGCGTATGCAAAAAGCCTCCCTGGCTCCAGTGGCGCTGGCACTAATCCTGGAAGGGTACAGGATGTGCCTTCCCAGGCCTGGGAGGATTTGGAGGAAAGGGAAGCTCAGCCCTGGCCCTGCCACCTGTGCAGCTGGAGCCTTGGGAAGAGCATTTTTTGGTGATTGATGGTTTCGCGGTGGCTCAGGTGTGTCCTGGGTGAAGAGGAATTGTGATGCTCGAGCCAAGGTCTCAGTGCAGGCTGAATTTCTGCGTTGCTCTCGGTGCTGTTTGAGGTCTCTGGCTGGGAAAAATCCCCTGGAGGGAATGTGGAAGCTCTGTGCTATCGGGTGGATGCATCTGAAGCAGAGCAATCAAATAGTTAATATTAAAAACTCTTGCCTTTCTGCCTTTCAAATTGTCACAGCAGGGGTTGCATTTCATGGTTGACATTAGCCAGGCTGTTCCAGCTCCTGCTTCTTTCACATCCTCCTTTTCATCCCTCCTCCCTCCTTAACGTTTTTTTAATGCATCTCATATTCAGTGTGGCTAATAAGCAAATTTGTCATCTGCTTATTTTTGTCTTTGCTCGCACTCCCCCCAGCCCTCCCTGGTGTTCAGCCCAAATTACCAGTAAGCCCGTGAATTGCAGATAATGCTCCTGTGAATTATCCTTTGCTGCAGGGCAGCTCTGCAGTCCCCGTGCCAAGCTGACTTCACTCGTGTGACTAACGCCAGGCAGCGCGAGGAAAGAGCCGGGAATTTGGGGTGTTGGGTGGCTGAAGACTGAGGTTTAGGAGGCATCTCCTTGACGGGGAATTTTGTGGGGACATCTTTGGCCTGCCTGCTGCTGATGGCACTTGCTCTTCACACCGGTAAAAAAATGACAGAAATAAATAAATCAGGTTTACTCGTGGAGGTGGGCGTCGTGTTTTGTAAGCTGGTAAAAAAACAGTCCTTTCTCTGGAGAGCTCACGTTGCAGCTAAATAAAAAGAAAACAACATAAGGACAGAAAAATTGGAGGGGTTTGGGGTTTTTTTGTTGAATGAGAGGATGATGGAACAGCAAGTAATGGGCTTGGAAGTAAAACTTGCTGAAAGGAAAGAGGTTTGATCCCCAGCTCTGCACATTTGGTCTGCACACATCTTTCCTTAGCTGAAATAAAAGTGAAAGTACTAGAAAATGAGTGAGTAGAAGTTAAAAATCACTCTCTGTGCCCATGGCCTGGCACCTGCTGGGTACAAGAACAAATTCATGACATAATTATTTAGCCAAGCCTGGCAAACTGACTAAAGGTTGCTTCCAGTGATTGCTCCTGGGTGGAATTGGTTTTGACAACCTTGAGTCTGTCACTGTCATTCCAATAAAACGTCTTGCTTCAAATTAAGCAAAAATAAGACCCTTCTTCTTTTTTATCATCCTAGAAACTCTTATTGTTCCCTTCTCCCTTTGTCCCCAGGGCTTCTTGCAGTGGTGATTTGTCCCTGGCTCCCAAACTGAGGGGAAGCTTTACAAGGTGTCAGTTAATAACCGGGGCACTGTGAGCTCTCAGAGCAGCCTGAATATCATCATTAGAGCTTCTCTGGGTTTTGATTTCCTCGCAGTAACCTCAGCCAAATCAGGAGATGGATTTAGAACCGGGCACAAGTTGGGTATTCTTGTCAACTTTTCGTGGCTTTGGGGACCCAGTGAGGTTAAGTGGTGGTGGAGCAGCACTAAATGGCATCAACTCCTTGAAAACCTGGCTTTTAAAAACTGCATTTGCTTAAAAATTCATTTCAAGTAGTCCTGGAATTACCTTGGCTTTTCCTGGCAGATCTCTCGCATTCGTATGTTCCTGGTTTTTAGGAGATTTTCATTTTACGTGCAGCAGCCAGGTAAAAGAAATGAAACCAGCAGAGATGTGCACATCTGTCAGCTCGTGGAGTCCTTAGGCATCCTTTTCTCTAAGGACAGCAGGTACAGAAATCGAAATGCAAAACAAAATGCTCTTGAAAATAGAGCAAACTCCCTCTCAAAATGTGATTTACTCTCTCGAGTGTTCAGCTGTAAGTGCAGATGTCAGATTGCAGAAGGTGTTCTGTGAGGCAAGGCACAAAACTTGAACTTTTATTAAACCTGAGCTTTCCTCGGGCCAGGTTTCCTTTGGAAAACAGTGGCTCGGGACACGGTCAGGAGGCGATACCTGCGTTAGGAAGTTCAGAGATGTTGCCAAATTGTCTTAAACTGTCAGCCCTCTTCAAGATGCTGCGAGAGACAAGAGTTGCTTAATGTGATTTGTGATTTCCCCACCAGGCTGACGTTTTAAAGGGATTTTTGGTGGCTTGTTGGATGCTGCCTTTAAACAGCGAGACCTTTACCTGAAGATGAGGCACTTAGGATGTCTTTGGGCTAATTTAAACAACTGCTCTGTGTTTAATTCCCATCCCCACCGCCCCCCTGCCCTCCTTCTCATCCCTGCCGTCTCTTTTTAATAGCTTCTCTTCAGGCTCCAGGGATCAGTAATTAAGAAATCAGCTCGTGGTTGGTTGGATAACCACGGGGAAGTGCTGCTGGTAAAGCTGCTGGTCTTGCCCAGCCTCTGACAGAAAATGAGTAAAGACAGGAACACGGGGGTAATAAAGAACGGGCAGATTACAAACCCGCTGGGATTGGGTCTCTCCTTATCTGGCCGTGCCAAGGAGCAGGATAAATGTCTCAATGAACTCGGAATTAGGGAGTGACAAAGTGGAGTTGCACTCTTGAGAGGTGCTATTGGTATCCCCCCCTGCAAAAAGCAGGATTTAGGAAGCTGTGGAGGATTAAGGGGTGGATTGGTTGAGCTGGAGCTGTTCAGATGCTCTGCACTGTGTTTGGAACAAAAAGCGGCGAGAAAATCAAACTTTAGGGGTTACCTGGTCCAGTGTTAGCTCAGCTTGAGTCAGTTTAGAGCCTGACCTGTGAAAAACTGCTCTGACTCCTGAAAAACTGCTCCGACTCCTGAAAAACTGCTCTGAGTCTGAACTGCAGCTTCTGGGATTTTGGTGCTTGTCAGCACAATGAGTTTGGGATCTTCTCATGAGTTTGAACTTGATATGGCAAATGGCTTTTGCTTCTCTAATAGGATTTGGGAGAAATGTTTTGCAGCTCCGCTGTGTGTCCCAGGCTGAGTAGGACACAGAAATACACACAGAAATGCAGCCTGATATCCAGAAATCCAGCCTGGTACACAGAAATCCAGCCTGGTATTGCAACTCCAACAACTCCAGTAATAGGGAAAACTTATAATTTCTCCCTGATTTCAAGCTCAGCCTTCTTGGGGTGAATGTGTTCATTAAAAGTAATAAACAGGCCCTGTGTTTCCCCACTTTCTTCCACATTAATACACTCAAAAATTAAGGCCAAAGTGCTGTTGGATTCTGTTTTTAAAGCCACAAATAGCAGGTTTACAAAAATTTATGAGAGCATGTAGTGGCAGGGCATGAGGGAGTGGCTTCAGAGTGACAGAGGGGAGGTTTAGATGGGATATTGGGAAGGAATTTTTTCCTGGGAGGGTGGGGAGGCCCTGGAATGGATTTCCCAGGGAAGCTGTGGCTGCCCCATCCCTGGAAGTGTCCAAAGTCAGGTTGGAGCACCCTGGGATAGTGGAAGGTGTCCCCGCCCACGGCAGGGAACTGGATCCGTTTTCAAGTCCCTTCCAACCCAAACCCTTCTGGGATTCCATGAAATACTCATTTAGAAGTCAAATGCAGTTGGGCTGGTGCAGGTTTGGAATGAAAGGTTTGCATTTTGCTCTCCCTTTGCATATGGAAAAGGTTCAGTTCTCTCCCTGTGATGCACAAAATCCCAGCCCCTTTTATCCGAGCTGTTTCTCTCAGGTTGCTGAAATGATTTTGAAAGAGTGGGAGGTGGGGAACCAAACAGGCAGAGCTGGGCAGGTGAAGATTTCCACGGGGCCCCTCCCGGAACAAGCTCCCTGTGTGTTTTTCCAGCTCCTGGGTCATGGCTCCATGAGGAATATTTGGAGGAGCACCATTTCTTGGTGCATTCGTGGCGCTTCTTGCTCCCTGTCTTAGCTGAATGATTCAGGGTTTTAGACCTGTATGATTTTTATTTCCCTTAAGTGGGTGACTTTAAGAGCTGTTGGCAAATGTGTCCTGTTGGACGAGGAACAAGGAGCTGGTGATCCGATGGAAAAGCTCGTGATCCACCTGGATTACAGCATTCCCGTGTCCTGCTGGATCTTGTAAGGATGCTCTGAACAAGAATAGCTGGGACAAATTCTAAAGAACTCAAAGATCTGTGTCAGGTACTCAAGTGAGTCCCTGGGCGCTGCCGTTTTCTTCGTGTTCGTAGTTCTTCAGGAGCACAATAAGAAATGAAATAACATCTCTGTCTTTCCCTTCCCAGTTCTGCACTGAAGGGGCCACTCCTGAAATGAGGGAGGTTGGCCTGTCCATGCTTTTATGGACACTATAACCCATCAGCCCGTGCCATCTGTGCTGTGACTGCTGTTTTTCGAAGTGAAATCATAGATATTGTTTGAAAACGTGTTGTAGTGTAGCTTGGAATAGCAAATCCATGCCTAAACGTGAAGGTGGGGCTGGAAGATTGCATTTATTACCGAGGACTTGTTTCATTTCTCTGCTGGAAAACCCTTCTGATGGTGAAAACACAGATTTTTCACTCTGTGTGGTGTAAAACCTTTCAAGAGTGACCACAATCCCACAGGGACACACATCCAAAGACTCCCTGTTCCTGAATTTATCTCTGACTTGGGATTTTGTGACAAGCTGGGAATCTCTCTTTTAATGCCTAAACAAACTTGTAGGTCCAGTTACACTCTGAAGTTGAAGTGTGGGTGGAATTTATTACCAGGTCTGAAGGCAAGAGGTCTGAACCCGGTTTCTCGTGATGTGAGGAGTCTGTCCTGCAGTGTTGCTGTTCCAGGGAATGTTGGAGGGCTCTGGGGTGTTCCTTGTGGGAGACCCAACTTCCAAAGGGCAGACCCCACAATTTTATCCCGTGATCTGCGTTCCCGAGGGCTTTGTCCACCAAACCTGCCCAGGAACAGCTGGAACACAAAATGTTCTGTCCCTCCTGGGCTGCCCTCGAGGCTCGCTGGAAATTCTGGGGATTCCGCGCTTCCTAAGCTTGTACAAAGAACTGACCAGGGAAAGGGAAGGCTTCCGGTGGCTCCCCGCAAAGTAAAGGCCCTTTTAGGGCGTTCTGTGTCATTCTGGGTGTGCTTGGAAGGTCCCAGAGGTGTTTGGCTCCATCTTTGTGGCCGTGTTTTATGCAGGGCTGGAGGCAGCGGGCGCTGGCGCATCCCCTGCACCACGCACCTGCCTTGTCATGGGCTTCTGGAAGGACCAGAGCACCTCGTCAAAGGAACCTCAGTAATCCTCACCACATCAGTGACCAGGATGATGCCATTTAATTAAAATATGTCTAGACAAATAACCTAGGGGGGGAGAGAGATATTATCTGTGAGAAGTGTCGGAGGTTTCTGCACAGGGACCATACGAAATAAATTTATGAACAGTTTCTTTTCTCTCCCAAGGGTCTGGAGCACTGGTGGATAACGTGGTTATTCCTGGGGTAGCTGGACCGGCATTCACCTCTTTGTTAGCACTTACTTTAACCTGGCTGTAAATAATATTCCTGTGAGGTATTGATTAACGCTTGTGGCTGGTTTTGACCCAGCTTTATTATTCTAATGAGGTGCTTTCAAGAGAGCACAAAAGGAGCGTTTGTCGGAGGAATGAGAAGCGATTCTTATCTTGCCCACTCTCAAGTGTGTTTAACATTTCTTGGTTTGTGCTGTTTGGCACCCAGTTTGTCGTGGCTGCGTGGCACCTTTATTGGAAAGGAATTAACAATAAAGGAGTTATTGGAGTGAGAGGTGTGGGGTTGCTGCCAGGCCCAGTGGTTGCTTAGAGGAGTAGAAATAAATTCGCTTTTAGCTGATTGGAAAAAAAAATATTCAATTTTCTAAGGCCGAACTTGATTCTTTCTTGCTTTCCTTGTGAAGGACTGAAAATCGACCTGACCAAAAAGTGAGGGGCGAGGATATTTTCTTAAGGCAGCTCATTCTGCTTCTTGCTGGCCCTCGGTGAGTGATGTTCACCTCTCCAGAAAGGTGCTTCATTCCACACTGGGAGCAGAGAATGGATGCAATATGTGATATTCCACGGAGCCCTTGGACTCATTCCTGGAGTTTATTGCTCTGGAGCTGATTCCTGAAGGACAGCTCCGGCCAGAGTCATCATTTTTAGTCTGACATTTCACCTTTCCCTCACAAGTTTACAGGAAAATCTCTTCTCCTCCTTCCTTTTCCATCAGCAGGATTGGCACCTCTCTCCTCTACATGCTGAAGGTGGACATTTAATTTTTGCAAAATTAATACAAACACTCATTTTCTGAAACGAGGACCTGGCTGTTTCTGAGGGTTTTTTGTTACCCCAGGCGTTAATATTCAGAGAGTGTGTTTTTAGATGAAAACATAGTTATTTAAAAATAAGACCTGCTTGGGTTTAGCACCTTGAAATGTTTGGATGTTGAGCAGATGAATTCCAGGCTCAGGCTGAGGTATCCACACTCTTCTGGCTGGGGGCCCCCTAAAGTTATCCCCTGACATCTTGGGAATTATGGAGCTCTTAGTGCTGCCCAAAGAAGTTCAAAAGGACTGGAAGCAGGGCTAAAAGGATGTCCTGTTAATGTCTGTGCTGAGGGAGGCTCTGCTGTCAAAATCTGCGCTCTCTTGCACAGAAACAGAGATTTTACTGGGAATGTTTGGCAGGTGGTATTTGGCCAATACACGCCGAAGTTGTGCAGCATCTCCTGCTGGGTACCCATGGGGTCTGGAAGATGCTGATGAGCCCCTAAAAACATCCTGAACGTTGCCTTTCAATTCCCAGCTCCCAAACCGGCACGGGAGAAGTGCCCTTGGATGGTTTTTTGGAGCCCTGAGCACCTCAAGGAGCAGCTCTGCCTGCGAGGTCACGACCTGCAGAGCCTTGGATTCCCGCCCCTGCGCAGCCTGGGTGGGAATGACACCCCTGAGCGCTATTTCGAGTGTCCTGCCCCGGAGTTTTGAAGATAATTGCACCCTGGGGAAAGCCAAATCCCAGCCAGCTGCTTGAAACGGGCATTCCAGCAGCAGCTCGCTGCTTTCGCGGTGTTTTTCCCTAAGCTGTTTTCAAGAACTGCTTCATTTTCTGGGGGCTTGTTAATATTTATTGCTTTGTAACTCAGGCGTTGGAAGTCTGGGTTCAGGTCAGGATTGTGCTGACCTGTCCCCTTTGCACTGCGACTTCCTTGTTTTCCTGGCAGAGATGTGTCTGTCCCTTGGGACAGCTGCAAGAATAGATTCATTAACACCTGTGAGATTGAAATGTAGGCACATAAATAATTTATTAAATAATCCAGGCAGCGGAGGGAAAAGGGAACTAAGAGAAAAGACAGGAGATTGTCGGTGTGGCTAAAATGCTTTGCTTGTTTTGCCCAGTTCTGTTCCAAACCCTTTCTGAGGGAGTAGATGGTACTGGGGAAAAAAAAATTGAAGATCTTAGGACTCTAAAAATCACCCATTTCCTTGGCTTCTCTGTGCACATAATTAAGAGTAATGTTTTTTCTAGGTTAGCTGGGCATGGAGCGGGAAATAACACCCTGCACAGTTGTGTCTAGCAGTGCTACAATCAAACCAGACTCATTTCTGTAGATCTCAATTTAAATGCCACAAATGCCTGTATTTTAGTGAGATTTTCACACCTCGAGCACGGCACAGCTATTGAAATATTGTTCATTAAGGAGCAGAGAAGCAAATCATGTTCCCTGCATGCCACTGCTCTTGGACAGTCAGTCATAAATATTTTAAAATACTTAATTGGAAGCCATTCCTGGCAGATGCTGCCAAGTGCAGCGTGTTTGGAGCCCCTTTGGAGGGAACGGGGCAGAATTTCTGGCTTGGGGCTGAGCTGCCCTGGACTGAAATGGAAGGATGAGGCAGAGCTGGGCTGGCAGCCCGAGCACCAGTTGGTTCAAAGCACGTGGAACCTTTTGGAACGAGTCGCTGTGGCAGGGCTGAAGGCTGGCAGGGCCTTGCAGAGTGCTTGGAGTGTGATGCAGAGGGCAAAACGGGATCGCTGCACGTCAAAATTCCCCTGCCAGAGTCACACAAGGAATCTCTGCTTCCCTCCCTCCCTCCCTCCCGTCGTTCTTTTTGGATTCATGTTCTCAAGCAGAACTCCTGCCTTCCCTAACCAAGTAAGGAGGCTTTCTGCTGCTCCAAATGTCTGTCTTAAACATTCCAAGGAACTGTGAAGCGCGGCGGTTCCGTAGTTTTCTTGCAGTGTGATGTGCCAGCTGACCTCCTCGAGGTCATACAGCGCCGTGGTGCCAGAGCAGAGCCCAAACAAATTGAGTTGTCCTTGCATCCCAGCTCATTGCCATAAAAAGGGAAGTTTTATGTTTGAAATCAGAGCAGATTTGGGCTGATTCTCTCCTAGAGAACACAATAATTCTTGCATCGTTCATGTGCTTGAGCTCAGGGCAGTATCTGGTGTAGGACCCAAGTGCCAAAACCTCTCCGACATCCTGCAGTTCTGCTGGAAGATGATAAATTACCCCTGGCACGACAAACTGCTGGCTGTGCCCGCAGGAATAAAGGTGGAGTGGAGGAAACAGGGAAGAGGCAGCCGTGTGGGCACAGGCGTTCAGCGCCGTGCCGAAGGTGAGATGCGGCAGAGGATAACCGGCGTGTAAACACCAGGACGCATGAACTCTTAATTGCAGGCAGAATCACTCAGAGTGTGGGGTTAGATGGCTTTAAAAGGTTAAGGATAACACGAGACAGGGCAGCAGCCATTGCATCAGCGAAGGAAAAGCGGGTTTTGATGTGTGTTTGTCACCTGTGTGGGAAGAGGTGACTTCCCCAGCGCCGCAGTTTCATGCTACAATTTCTATAGAAACGGGGAGAAGGAGCTTGTTTGCGTTGAAGCTGCGTGTCTTTGTGTGAGGAGGGTTTTGAAGAGGGTTTTGTCCCTCGGTTGTGTCGCTTACACGTTTCTGGGCGTGTCATTTCTGCCATAATTGTGGGCAGCGTGTTCGTACTCATTTTTGACAGGTTTGTGTGGGGCCTGCATGGAAAGGCGAAGCACTGGCAGCGTTGTTCAGGAATAACAACCTAAAAAAAGGAGAATTCTGGTTCCGTCGTGGCTCTGTGGGGTTTTGAGGAGTGATTGGCACGAGCCCGGAGAAGGAAGAGAGGGAATGATGCCACGCAGTTCCCGCCCGCCGGCTCTGCGGGGTGCACACGAGATCTGAGGCTTCCCTGCGGATCCTGCGCTGCATCCTGGCGTTTCTCTGCTCATCAAAGGGATTCCTCTCCTCCCCTCTTTCTTATTTCCAGGAAAAAACCGTTCTGTTCCAGTGTTCGCCCCTGTAAATTCAGCGTGTGGCTTTCTTTTCATTCCTTTCCCCGCACTGGGACAGTGGCTGAAGGCTCTCCGTGCTCTGGCCTCAGCTGGAAAAATCCTGAAGTTTGAATTCTTCATTAAGGATTCGCACTGAAGTGTTAATCAGCTTCAGCCAGGCTATTTTTAGAGCTGCAGCCTTCGATGCCAGTTGAGTAATTGCAATTAGGATTTCTTACGGTTTTGCTAATTGAAAGGGCTTTTTGGAAAACTGCTGCTTCATGAAGTAGAATCAAATTGTCCAAAGAGGTTGTGAAACATCCATCCTTGGAGATGCTCAGAACTTGACTGGACACGACCCTGAGCAACCTAAACCCTCTGTGAAGGCTGGACTAGATGGCCTCGATTTATCTTCTGACCAGCCTGATCCTATGAGTGAAAACACAAACCTGAATAATCACCTTTGAGGTGACAGGAATAAACAAAGATACCTTTAAAACAAAGGGCTTAATTCCTTTGACTTCTCTCTAAGGATCTCCAAGCAAGTTCATAATGAACGAAGCTTCTCTCCCCCTTTCCCATCAGTAAAGGACAATTAAGAGAAGACTTGATTATGATCCCAGTGATAAGGTGGGATTAATCTGGTGCTAAAGGACATTAAGATGCTCTGTTTGTGTTGTGGTACACATTAACCTGGAATAAATCTGTCTCACCCTGCATTTCCCACGTCTGTGGTGTTGGAGGGAAAGGAGAATTTCCTTGTTAACCTCATTTTTACTGAGTGGAACGAAAAGTCACCCAGCTAATTGTGGAGAATGCAGTCTCTCCCAGGCACGCATGATGCAATCACAGTGCAACACTATCAAACGCAGTCTTTAATAGCCAATTATCTCAGTGCTTCTGAATCAGAGCCATTAGAGGTTTGTGGGGTTCACCTGGAATCAAGTATATCCCAGTTCATGTGGAATTCTGAGGCAGCTCGGCAGGGGGATGAGAGGGAGGCTAAGCCTCACCAGTCCTTGGTTTTCTGGCTAAAATGCTCTCTGGAAGAAAACAAAAAGTCAGGATGCTGGGAGGGAAAGCTGTCCCAGAAACAGGTGAGGTGTGAGGGTGAGCAGGGCTGGGTTTGGGAAAGGCACGAGCACCCATTTGTGCCGAGCAGCGTGGTAGGAAAGCCAGAGGATCCAGACACAATTGCAGGAAGCCAGAGGAAGGAGGGGCTGCTACCAGCAGTGATTGTTTCATTTAGTAATTAGTGCTTAAATCTCCTCTAAGTCAAATAAAGCAGAGGATGTGAGCTTGTGGAGCTGTTCCCTCCTCCCCTTCCCCACGCTTCCGAACACTTTTTTGCACGGGTGGACGTGGAGGGGATAATGGGGGCTTTGCTGTTGGGTAGAGCGGGTGTTTGGGGGTAAAGAGCGGGGTACTTGTCATGATCTGGCTCTGATGTGACCTTGACTGAGCTGCTCCCTGTGTTCTTTTGCCTTCCTTCCCCCTGGTAGATGCATTTGAAGGATGAATTAAGGGATGTTCGGTGCACGGAGATTTTTCTGGAGTGCAGGGAAGAGGGAGTGAATACAAGTCTGTGAATACTGCAGAAAAACCTCTATGAAGTGTTGGTGTGCTGGCAGAGCATGCTCTCCCTGTCCAAGGAGAAAATCCGTGGATGTGGGACCCAGGCAGGCAGACCTGGAAGCGTCAGCTTTGTTCTCGGAGTGGTGCCTTTGTGGCCAAGGTGTTTGTTTGCTCTCCTCTCCCTGACCCAGCGAGTCCCAGCCTGAGTTCAACAGGGGGGTGCTGGAACAGGGGCTCCCCTCCCACCCCGACCCAGGCACGGGGCTGCCAAGAGGCAGGACGTGACCTGGGGAATAAATGTTCCCCTTTTCTGAAAGAGGATAAACATCCCCTTTCCTGGGTCTTGCTATCAGATGGTCTTTGGTGTTATTATCAAACGAGGAGTCCTTCAACAATCACTCTGGTGATTGATCTCCACATCCAGTGCCGATATCCTTCACCTCAGGAAGAGGTCTCGGGGAGAAATCACCTTTTTTTTCCTCGCCGTGCTGGTTTGGGTCGTGAACTTAGATCTCCACCCCGATCTCCAGCTGCTGTGTATTAATTCCAAATATTCCACGCGTTGCCAAAGCAGGCAGCAGCACATGCCTGTCCTGCCCTCCCTTCCAAATCCATGCAAACAGCATCTCCTCGGCTGCAGAACTGGCCTCAGACTGAAGCAAATGGCTGCAACCACTCCTATCCCTCCTTTTTGCCTCCTCCACTGCTTCTCCTCACCGAGGATTGAGAGGAGCCGCCTCTTTACTACAAATAATGATTTGTAAAGCAGCGATATTTGCAATGAGTGGCTGCTGCCGTCTTTGATGTTCTTGGCACTGCCGATTGCTACCCAAAGCGAGCTGGGAATTACACTCTGTCATTCTCTTGCCTCATAGCTCAGGGCTATATTTAGTAGTTCAAGTTGCAACAGATCTGGAAGTCGTTCCCTTCAGCTGCTTCAGCGAGGGCCGGAGCTGGGATGGGGAGCGCGGGTTTGTCCCGGTGAGCGCGGGGAGCTCCTTCTCCAGCATCACGGACCGGGCAGCACGGAACGGCAGGAGCTCCTCGCTGCCCTGCGTGTCGGCTCCGGGCAGCCCCCCGAGCCTTTCCTCTGCGCAGAACCTCACGTTCAGCGCAGGTTTTAATTCCTGATTTTGTCGCCTCAGTCCCCGAAGCTCGGCGCGGAAATCCCGCGCGTGGTTTTTGCTCGGCGCGGGGATTCTTGGCGTGGGGTTTCTGGGATGCCCTGAGTGTCGTTTCCTGGAGATCCTGCCCTTTCAGGCGTGCAGATAAAATTATTGCAGCATCTTCCCCTGCTGATCCAGCAGCTGGAGCTCTGCTGAGTGAGTGTTCCCTGCAGGACTCCGTGGAACGCAGAAGATAATGCCTGGATTCCAGTCTGTCCATTGGGGCTGGAGATCCAGGAGGGTGTTGAAATCCTGGGTTTGCAGCTCCAGAATTACAGGTCTGAGAGCTTCACTGAATTGTCAAAGGTTTTTAAAGCCCTGAGTATGTGCTTGCAGTGGAGTTGGCTCTTAATTGTCTCCTTGGAGTCTGGGGATAAATGACTAAACCCAATAATGGAATCATATGATCTGATCCCTGCTGCCAAAAGATGAAGGGAGGACAGATGTTTTAGGAATGAAGCGAATGTTTTACAACGTTTTTCTTTCCAATAATAGCAAAAAGGGGTGAAGGTTGCCTAATATTGCCCTGCCGGCCATTAACAATGCAAATAAGCGTGGAGGGGAAAAAAAGAGAGGGTGCTCATTCCTTAAAATATGTGGGAATGCAGGCATTAGTGGTGGAGTTATTTCTTTGTAAATTTTCAGAAGAAACTGTCCATTTGCTCTCTTCTCTTCTCCCCCCTAACCAGTCCCCCCTCAACGTGACACTGTTTGGTGCCCAGTGAGTTGCTTTGTGGTTATTGTGGTTTTTCTTTACACAGCAACAAGACAAAAACATAAATAAAGGGGAATGTGCTTGTGGATCCACACATTTCGATGGAGTTTGAGGAGACTTCAGGCTTGGAATTGCCGAAACCAAATTTGTCCCTGCTCTGCAGTGTAGGAATCTGAGGGCAGAAATGTTTCTGCTACGAATCCGTGCTCTCTGACCCAGAGACTGGGGGGATTTTAGTCCCCATCACACCTTTAAAGGCTCCAGGGGGGCTCCAGAATGGGAAAATGCTTGAAATCACTTTTGTGCCTCCCAGATTGGGGTGGTTGTCCAGAAAGATGCTCTTCTAGCATTTAGTTTGGTTTGTTTCCTCTCCTCTCACAGTCGCATATTCTGCAAACACAGAACACCTGCCGATAGCAACATTTTAGTGAAAAAATTGTGTTTTCTCTGGACCGTTTGAGAAAAGCACTGTCGCTTCTGATCTGCTGTGATTTCAAACTCCTGATTTTCTTCCTGTTGTTGTTTCTGTTTTGTTTTGCAGGGTGGTAAAGGAGGAGATCTCAGACGACAATGCAAAGCTCCCTTGCTTCAATGGAAGAGTGGTGTCCTGGGTAGGTTGGATTTTGTGCGTGTGTAAATCTGCGTTGTTTGATACTGGATCCCGATTTTTAGAAGTATCTTGAATCTCAAAGTGCATTAAAACAAAGGTACACATTTTAATGACAACATCCTGTTCTTAAGTAACAACGTTTTAAAAATCGGAATGAAGTCCACAAAGTGTGCAGGGTTGAAGAGGTGGTTTTAACATGAAAACAGCTTTAGTACTGTCACTGAATAGCCAAAACAATTTATTCAAGAACAGCTAAACGTGATCTTGTGGTGGATTTTGGGTATGGTATTTAAATTTCAATGTGTTGGTGTTGTGGTAATGCCTGGAAGGTTTATATGAGGTTTAAATCTCGGGGCTAAACATTGTGTATAGATTCAGTAAAAAGATGTCAAAATTTACAGCCTTGGAAAAGTAAATTCCCTATAAAAATCAAGGAATTTGGGCTGTCATTGGTTCAGTTGTAGAGGGAGTCAGTGATCCAGATGTGACCGTGCTGCTCTGCACATCCCCTCTCCCTCAGTCTTGTCTGGGTTTAATGTGCTAATTTCTCCAATATGCCACCATTTGTTTGTCACCTCACTGGAGTAATTAATTACCAGCTCCTAATTGTTCCCATTTATCGGGCAGTGCGTGCTGAGCTGGTGCTGTCACTTCTTCAGCCTCGTTCTGTTCCACTTCCTGGAGGTGCAGTGAGAGTCTCCTGCTGCCCAGGGCTCCTGGGAAAGACAGGAATTCCCACCTCAGACGATGTTTGGGGCACAGCTGAGCACGTGGGTGGATTTGGTGTTTCACTCACGCTTCTCTCTGCCTGGGGACTGGAGGCTTTGCCTGTCGAGGGTGATTAAAGTGGTCGAGCACCTTCAGGCAGAGAGGAGAGCGCTGGTATTTTAGGTTTGAACACCAAAGCAGCGTCTGAGGCACAGGCGGTGATTTCAGTCTCCTCTTTCAAGATGAGCTTCCCACCTTGGGAACGCAGCAGAGGGCAAGAACGGTTTTTTCCCAAACCTCAAGTTCGTCTTGAGTGTGAAATGTATTTTTGTGAAGAGCTTGGCTTCAACAAGTGATGCCAAGTGGAGTTGGAAACACGGTGAGTGCCGTGGGGTGGGAACTCTGCTGAGTGGAGACCTGGAACAGCTTTTCAGCATGGAATAAATGTCTGGATCCGTGCTTGGATCCTGTCTTTGCTGGGATGAAGGTGCACAAGGAAGCAGCAGTAAAGTGGGTTTATAGGAGCTTTTCCCAACTGCACAGCTGGGGCTACTTGGAATTCTCAGGTGGAACGAGCAGCTCTGTCTCCATCTCTTCCTCCGTTCCTGTGCTGATTTTAGGAGTCGAAGATCTTGCTGACATTTTTTTACAACTTCAAATATCGAAAATATTTTACCCCTTAAAATATTTTAGCAGCCCAGACATTGAAGTTACACAGGACGAGGACATTTGCTACCCGCTGGGCAGCCTGAAGTTTCTAAGCCTGGCTTCTTGTGGACAGGATTACATCAAAATGACATAAAAAAATCAAATACCCGCATTGATTGCATGCTGCTTCCTGCGTGTGTGCACTCCAGCGTTGTGCGAGGAAAAGAGTGTCTTTTAAACCTCACTTTGACTGGGAGATGGTTCTTAAGCAAAGATTCCTTGTGGATCATCAGGCACAGCCCCTGCTGGGCTCGGAGCAGCTGGAAATGCTGCTCTGGGAGGGCCAGATGAGCTGAGCTCGGCTGGATCACACAATGGGAGCAACTTCTTCCTGCTCTATTGATTGCTTTTAATTTTAGGGCACTCAGGCTCTGGCAGCTGGGTAGTCCCAACAGGTTTTTAGCGTTAGGCAAGCAAAACACGTGGCTTTGTGAAGCTGAGCTTAAGCTCAGTCCTCCCACGCACCCAAATGTGTACTAAGCACTTAATGGATTTTGTATTAAATTGAGGTCTTAAAAATTGGGATTTTTCAGTCTGTACTCTCCAAAGTCAGCTGTTTGTTCCTGGGAGTTGTGTTCAGAAGGAAAAGCTGCTTTTTCCTTTTTTTTTCAGGACCTCCATACCTGTTCTTTTACCTTTGTGCTTCCAACCTTTTGCCTCAGCAGCAGTAGCTGACTAATAACCAACGTGACTTCCAGAGCTTTTCCAAGAACTTAGCCATGCCTTTCCACTCAGCAGGCACCAGGATGCCTTGGTTTGGGAATGGAGGAGTGTTTTAAAGCGGAGTTATTTCAATTTAAAGCTGCTGTTCTGATCTCATTTTGATCTAAAGCTGGGCAGTGCTCAGGGAAGGGAATGAGCACCACATGCCTCCAGGGAAAAGGGAATGTTCCCTGGATGAGGTAAATTGGTTGTCAAAGGAACAAAACCATTGGCTTTAGAGAATCAAACTGATGTTTAAACAAAACAAACAGAGAAATGTCCGAGAGCTGAGGGTCCATCTGGAGCCAGCACAAAGTCCTTCCTTAACGAGGTTGTGTCCGTTCTCAGGCGGGAGCTGGATGTGGGATGGGGAGAACTCCTCCAGGAGGAGCATCCCTGGGGCGGGATCAGCCCCTGGATGCTCCGAGGGGCTGGATTTGGCTGAAGGGCTCGGTGCTGCTGAATCTGCTGCTCTCGGGATGCCCCTGAGCTCTGGATGGTGGTGGTGCTGTTTTTGCCTTCAGTCCAAGGATTACTGGGGGGCCGGAGCGCGGGGCTCTGGCAGGGTGGGAACGGATGGGACAAAAAGGGATTTCATGTGTGATTAACAAGCGGAAGAGAGCGTCCCAAAAGCTGCAGATAAAATAGGGGAGAAGGTGGAGATGGGATTTGTGCTGCCACGGCCTGAGAGCAGCGTGTGTTTTAGCAGCAGAGGGGTGGGAATGGATGGCAGATCTGTCAGGAGAGCAAATCCATCCTGAGAAGCCCTTTCCTCCTCCTTCTGTGCAGCTCCTGCCCTGTGTTTGCTGCTCAGGGTCATCCCTCCCTGTTTCTGCCCCGTTCTCCCATGCTGCTGAGCTGGTAAATATTAATTAAATATTCGGTTAATTCAATACCCAGGTTGTCCTCTGCATCCCTGACCTGGGTCTCTTCTTCCCAGTGCGTGCAGGAGGATGGGGCTGTTTGTTTTTATCTGTGTGGTCCAGTTAAATTGACTTTTTACTTTGGGAGTTCAGTGTACTGGTGATTTATTCTGAGTTCCAGGCACCATTCAGGCTCTTCTGTGCAGCAAAACGTGGCTCAGGTCGTTCCAGCAAGGTGTTCTTGGAGTTTAGGGACAAACACACCCCCAAGCCCAAAACTGCTCCACACGAAGAAAGAAGAGGTTGAGGAGTTGGGATGTAAAAGGGGAATGAAATAATCCACATCCTTATCCTCTCCCAACCAACCCCCCAAGGGCATTTTTATCTCATGGTAAGAGCTGAATTCTTTGCCAGCTCCTTAAATAACATGAAACATGAAAATATATGGCTTTTCCAGCTGGAAACCAGGAGAATAGGAAGAAATAAGATCAGAACAAGACTATATATATACATGCACACACACACCAGTTAAATATTATATTTTAATTCTGGGACTGTTGCTATTTTCCTTTCAGAGGAACATCACAATCTCTGAGATGCATTTCAAGAATTAATTCAATTTCTTGCTATTCCTGCACCAGTAGAAGTTGCTGGCTGCTTTCCAGGTGCAGAAGAAGGCAGGATCCTTGCTCCAAGGATTTGCTCCTTGTTTGAAATCTCAGTCATTCCTATTTTTTACATTACACTTTTGCTTGGAGGCTGCAGCCAAGCTCAGCCTCTGCTCTCCTTTTCCTCCTTGACCACGGTGGGAGACAGTTGCTGCTCCAGAGACCTTAATTTTGTATTTTCTTTGTCACAACCAGTTGGTTTTTCCACATTAGGGGTGGGAATTGAGACACACGTGTTTTTAATGGATTTTTTTTTTTTTTTTTTAAATTTCCCATCAAGATCTTGTGGAAAGTCTGGTGGTTAAGGGACAAGAGCGTGTGGCAAACAAGGAGGTGTTGAGATGAGCCAGCCCCTTCTCAGCAGCACCAGTGACAAGAGACAACAGGAATGAATGGAAACAAAGGAAGTTCTCTTCAAACATTCCAAAAAAATTCTCTTTTTTAACTCTGAGGGTGGTAAACCTCTTTAATGACGAGGCTCAGGCAGTTCCTCATCTACCTTTAATAGATAATATAAAGACAAACCTGGCTTTCCAATCCCTCCTTCATTCCTCGTGTCTTTCCTGCAGGAGGAGAATGGGTTCAATTTGCCTTTCCTCCTTAGGTCAGATAGCATTTATCTGATAGATGATATGGATGATAAATGCTATAACAGCATTTAGATGATAAAAAGTGAAATATTTTTTCTTCTCAATGCCAGCACAGGAGTTTAAGCCACAAAAATCAGCTCTGGTGGAGTCAGCAGCCAGGCCTCTGATGGAGAACGGTGCTGTAGCAAAGATCTAAAAGCAAAATTCGGATGTGTGGTTTAAATTAATTATTCCAGGGTATTAGTGGAGCCTTTTTTGTGTGCTGCACCGAATGTTCCGTGCTGCTCGGGATGAATTCTAAACCCACCCAGTTCTGCAGAGACAGCACAGATTGTGGGAAGTGGGGCTGGATCTATTCCTTCAAAACTTTGTCTCTCTCCTCCTTTCCCACCCATCAGGCTGCTCCCAAATTTCTCTGCGTGTCCCGGTTTGGAGCTCACACGTTGCACTTCTTGCAGATGATGTTGACAAGGGCTTCTGTTCCCCCAGCTCAGCGATCAGCTGAAACATCTGTGGCTGACCCGCATTCTGAATTGCAAATTACTTTTTCCACACTAACACCCATAAAATTGCAGGGCTTATCTGCCTCTATTTGCTGCTAATTACTGCAGGAGTTTTATGTAAATCTCACTGTAAGTTAATTGTTCGGGTTTCGAATTCTTTTAATATCCCATTCACTGGAACTTAACAGATAATTGCACACGAATCTTCCAGGGATAGCAAAGTTGGGTCTTTACCTTTTGTGTTTTGGGCAGGGTGATTTCCTTTTTTTTTTTTTTTAATCTTTAAACCGGGCCTGAGCTTTCTTTGTCTCCAGTGCTATAAAATGTGTGTCAGCTGGTGGGAGACAGCTCGGGATTCTTGCCCAAACCCATCTGGGAGGGTTGTGGTGCTCCCTGGGAAGGACTGTGGTGTCTCTCTCTGTGTTCCAGAGCCATTTCAAATGGGAAAATTGAACGCACACGCCACAGCTGAGCCTCCTCTTCCCCCCACATCTCCCCTCCTGACTGATCCAGTGGCCACTTTGAAGTGTACACCGTGACTGACGTCGGGAAATTTGAGATTTTCATCTTTTTTAATAACATTTGAATCCTTCTATTTGTCAGAGGTGGGAACTTTGATCTCGGTGTCATCTGCAGGACTGATTTCCATAGGGGAAAATGTTCAAGGGAGGATCTGCGAGTCTTTAGTTGTTGCTTACCCTGAGAACTCCGTGTGCAGCTGGATTAGTATTGAATTAAAATCCCTGCTGCTAATTAGCTATTTAAACTTCCTCCCCAGCCCTCCCGTGTCCTGCTTGTTTTTCTCCTCTGCCATCTCAGATCTTGTTCTTTTGATTTCGGGGTGGGTTTGTTTTTCTTCTTGCGTGTTTTTGTTGCTTTTTCGCTGTTGGCTGTTGTGTTGTTTTTTGAGCACTAAATAATTTGGGATGGAGAGCTGCTCCTTCCTGGTTTCCTTTCCAGTGGCTGAGCTTTAGTTTTTCAACAATATAGAGACCATCATTAATTGTGTGGCAGAATTCTTAATTAATTACAGTGAATGCATTTGCACACACCAGAAATAGCTGGTGTGTGTCCTGTTCTGCTAGCACACGACATAGAATATAATTCTGCTCCGGGAATCATTTATTTGGGGTTTTTTGGGACTGCTTACCTGAATGAAATTATTAATGCAGTTTTGCTTTTTTGGGGTTTGTTTTTGTTTTATTTTTTTTTTTGGTCCTTAACCGGGCAATTTGTGTGGAAATTTTTTCCCTCGACTGGGAAATCTGTGGGGAAAAAAATTGCGTGGAAGAAAATCTTTTTCTTGCAATGGCTTTCGATGTCCCTCTCCTCTCCTCTCCTCTCCTCTTCTCCTCTTCTCCTCTTCTCCTCTTCTCCTCTTCTCCTCTTCTCCTCTTCTC
>VXAZ01007607.1:325398-358716 GCA_013399875.1 Gymnorhina tibicen
TTCTCTCTTCTCTCTTCTCTCTTCTCTCTTCTCTCTTCTCTCTTCTCTCTTCTCTCTTCTCTCTTCTCTCTCTTCTCTCCTCTCCTGGTGGAAGCTGGGAGTGTGGCAGGAATTGGCTGGTGCCAGCTCGGGGCTGGCTGTTATCTCTGGTTTTTTAGGAAGGATTTGCAACATCTGGGAACAATTCCTTGCCTGGCTGCCGGGAATGTGCAGTTTCCTATTGGCTGGCAGTGATGTCATTGCCTTCTGTGAGGTTTTTTTCCCTGGTTTTTCTTCCCCATTATCCGGGTGCCAGCAGATAATGCTTGTCCTGTTTGTCCATCAGCCCTTCAGAGCCCGGATTTGCAATTACAATTCACGTCGTGGGGCAGAACCATTTGACAAGGGCAGCACAGGAGCTTCAGGGCTGGGAAATGAAAGAAGTGCCCGGAGCTGAGGCAGGGAATAAAAACCCCCGGGAGCAGATTCCTGTTGAGTTCTGCTGGATGAAACAAGCTGATCCCAGCTCCTCACACATTAAATAAACCCTCGCTCATCCCAAGCCTCATCTCGGCGCGGACAAATTTCTCGTTGCTAAAATAAACATCCCTTTCCCGCTAAGGTTTTTCCTGCAGTGTGGAGTCGTGGTGCCTTTGAGAGAATTCCTGGTGGAGCGCAGCCCTTTGCTGCAATTGCTCCTTTGGGAGCAGCCTCCGTGTGGATAATGGGCCACGGCTCTGAAGCTTTGACTTGGGATTTGTGGTGCCTGTGACTTTAGAGGAAAAAATAATTACTTCCAACTCGTGTGGCTGTTCTGAAGTCAAAAATATAAATGGCTCTTTCAGGTATTTCTTCAGTCACTGGGATCAGTCCCTCACCTCTCCCCGAGCTCAGAGCAACACCAAGAGCTGCTGTTGTTCCTCAGTGAGAGTTTAAATATTGTACTTTTTCCTGCTGATAAATTAATAAATATTTAGCCAGATGAGATGCTGAGAGCAGAGTGCACCAGTGTTTGCTCTGTCCCCTCCCCGGGCTGGTTTTTGTCTGGTGTCCTCAGCCCTGGGCTCTGCACAGGCCATTCCTTGAGCTGGCTCAATGCCTGTGGGAGTTTGTTCAGATTTCTGCTGAGCTCTGGAAGAGTCAGGCCTTACCATAATTAATTAAAAAGCATCAGCAAATGTGGTGGAGAGGAAAAAAAAGGGGGAAATTTAGCTGCAGAGAGGTGAAACAACCGATCCAAAGACTGGAGATCGGGTTGGAAGCCTGGTGGTGACACAGGCAGCGAACTGAACGCTGATTTCTGCGAACCACTTCCAACAGAACTGGTGCTTTTTTCAGCCAGATTTTTTGCTGGCATTGCTGGAATCCTTCTCCCGCACAGGAGGAAGGAAACAGGAGAAGGAAAGAGGAGCTTTCGGGCAGCGGTTTGTTAGCACACCGCAGAACTCGCACAGCTCCCTGGTGTTTGGGCTGCCACGGCTCGGAGGTGGCTCCGTGGGGATCACTGGGGATGTCAAAAGCACCCGAGATTCTTTTCTAGCACGCCAGGCTTGATGTTCTCTCTCAGGATGGGAGCGTGGTGGCAGGAGCTCAGCTGTAAGAACAAACAGCGTTGAGCGTGATGGAACGAACCGAATCAGCAGCTGCAATTAGTTCCACGCTTCTTTATGAACTCCTTGGTGAACTTCCTCCGCGTGCAGCAACACGGGGGACGTCCAGGATTCCCGTGGAAGCGCCGTCCTTGGGGGTGGGAGCCGGCAGCTGTTCCACAGGCTCTGCTCTGCACGGCACACGAGGGACCAGAGAAAATGCTCCTGCCACTCAGAACCACAGGGGAGGCTCGATGGGGGAAATACAATTATCAGGGCTGGCTCGTGGCCAGGGAGCTGCTTGTGAGTCTGCCCTTCTCCTGCAAAAACACTCTATTGTGGCAGTCCTTTTCCATTAAAAATGACGGAATATTGGAGTGTTTCATTCCTGTTAGCTTGTCAGAGAAAAGGACAAAAATTTATCTTAACGATGATTTACAGCCTGCTGGGAGAAGGGAGGGACTCCCAGCTAGCACAGCAAAGCAGGGAGCAGGAATTCTGTGTGTTCACCATGCAGCCAGGGCAGTGATGTGGGAATTCTCTCAGCAAGTGCATCCAGAGTTTTTTCTATTTTCCCCAGAATTCTTCCTCTTCTGCCCAGAATTCTTCTTCTCCTGCACCCCCTGACAAACCCTCACCAAACTGAAGGCGTTTCCCAAGCTGCTGGAGAGGGGCAGGGCTGCTGCCCATCCAGCAGCTCCAGCCGAGCCCAGTATTCCGTGGGGTTGGGTGTAATTCCACCTTTCAGCTCCCTTTGATCCGTGGGAAGAACCAGCCAGGCAGTGCAGTGGCAATGCTCTTGCTGCCCGTGCCACCTTGTGCTGCACATTTTCTTTTCTAGCACGACTGATTTTGTCCCAGTGCTCTTTTGGGGTGCTTTTTGTTCATTTGGTCTGCAGCCACCCATTTATACTCAGTGCTGTTGAGCACGGGGAGCTGCAAGTGAAGAAGGAAAGCTTTGATGAGTGAGAGTGCTCCAGTTGTAACCAGGCACAGATCTGGACAGTCTGTGTCTTGTTTAAACAACTTAATTGCTCCAAGTTCTGCTTAAACCTCTGAGCTCCTGCAGGAGCTCCCAGATCCTGGTTATCACAAAAGCAAGATCACGTTAGACAACTTATTTAAACTCTTACACTCCTGGGTTTATTTATTTATTATTATTATTCCTCAGGGGCAAAATTTCACCCCAGAGGATGTGTCTGAATTAAATGTGCTTTGTGTGGAAATGCCTGCAGCCTGCAGTGCAGCCTGCACAGCTTGGAGCTTATTTTGGGAAGGCAGACATGAGAATTTCTGCGCTGGCCACTGCTTTATCATGGCTCTTGTGCTTATGATTTACTCCTGGAAGTGTGGGAGATGTTTATCTAGGATTAACAAGCTGCTTGGGAACGGGGGAGATACATTTGAACTCAAGATCCTGGCAGTATCTCGAGCTCCCTGTGTCTGGTGGTGAACTGATTCAAGTTTGAAGTGGTTTATTTTCCTCAGTGCAGCTGGAAGATCAGAAATGGGTCATTTCTGCAGCCCTCTCCCCTTTCTAATGGCGATGTCTGAGGCTGTTTGTGGCTCTAATCCCCCTGCAGATGGGGAAGAAATGGGTACCCAGTGCCGTATCCTTGAGGGAATCACACTCCAGGGCCAGCATTCAGCAGGAGATGCTTTGCTGCAGTGCATTTGGCACTGCCAAGGTGACCCAGAGCCTCCTGCAGAATCCCTTCTGCCTTGCCAAGACTTCTTCCTCCAGGAGCAGGGAAATGCTAGAGAGCAAAAATCCCGAAATGTGGGAAGGATTTGTGTTGTTGGCTCCTCCTGGAGTCAGGTGTTGCCCTGAGCAGAAAGGCTTAAAGGAGGGATGTTGTTTTCCTGCTCCCAAATACCTCGGGCCAAGGGCTTGCTTTGCATTCACAGCCCAGAGTGGGAAGGCTGAGGGGATGTGCAAATCTTGCCTACACCCACTTTGGGAGTTTTTTTTTGCTTTATTTTTGCTTCTTTTCATCCCTTGGTTTGATTTTTGTCAGTGAAAGCACTCGCCCAGAGATTCCTCGGGGAATCTTCCAGGCTCAGAGACATCCTTGCATCTCCATAACACCAACACGCTTTCTAAACATCTCCCTTTAACTTCCCCACCTGGAAGAAAGCAGCTTTAATTATCAAGTTATTAGGAAAGCTGGTGTTATTTCTCCCTTCAGTGTTTCCTCCGTCGCTCCTGCTTTGGTGATAGGAGTTTGAATAATGCAGCCGACTCCATGTGGTGCTGGGGAGCTGTTTTGTCTCCAGGCAGTTCCTTTTTGACAGCCTGTGTGTGTTTTCCTCCTCATATTTATGGTTTATGCTCCTAGGAGTAATTCCCTGCATCCTGAATGCCAGTTCCCTCCTCTCCATCCCCTTCTTTAACAGCCAGCATCTCTCTGATCATTATATTAGAATTAGTCCTTGATAAATTAACCAGTTAAGAGTTGGAATCTCTCCTGCTCTGCTTCTTCCACAGCTAAAAAGAAAAGGAAGCTGAGACCTTGCTGCCTCTTAGTGAAAGGTATTAATCCGTATCATTAATTGAGGATTTATTTAATTAAAGACCTTATAATCACAGTGTTTAAAGAGACTCAGCCAAGTGATGGGGTGGCTCAGGGGGTTGGTGCTAAAGTCACCCTGGTCACCTCCAGGTCAAGTCTAATTTCTGTGGCTCATGGCCAGAAAATGCTGTGCTGGTCAGTGGACTGTTCACATCTATTTTTTGCATTAGGATATGCAAAATTCTCCCAGCTCAATGGGAGAAGAATCTCTGTACAGTCATTTAAAATATTAACTGAGTCCTTCACAGAATTCTCATTTCATTTTGCACGAAATTTGGCATCT
Organism: Gymnorhina tibicen; assembly: GCA_013399875.1. NCBI lineage: Eukaryota > Metazoa > Chordata > Aves > Passeriformes > Artamidae > Gymnorhina > Gymnorhina tibicen. The sequence goes on from VXAZ01007607.1 coordinate 329,823, forward strand.
GCCTGTCTGTTTGTAAAACAGAGGACTGGGACCTCTTCCTCCACTGTCAGGCTTTTTAATAAAAAATAACCTCTTAATCTAACAGGTGAAGTGGAATGAGAACTGGAATTCCTAATTGGGAATCACCTTGTCCTGTGTGCAGAGATAACTGAGAAGGAGCCTTGGATCAATGCGTGTTTGTTTTTCTGTGGTGGTGCTTTGCCCAGAGCGTGGTTCTCCTCCCCTGGGATTTCGGCTGCATTTAGGTGTCTTTGATTGCTTTCATCTCTCTGGTGCAAAACTGGCAGGGCCCTGCTTTTCTTGGTTAGGAAATGGAGGCAAAAACGCTGATTTCATTCTAAGATATTTCCTGATAGAGAAGGGATCTGCTCTGGTTGGTTCCTGGGTGTACATTTCAGCCAGGAGCTTTTTTCCAACACTGGTAAGGTTTTTAAAAATTATTAACATCTAAACCCAAAGTGTACAAAAGGGCTCTTTACACAGAGCATCTCTGTCTTTTTTTTTTTTTTTAATTTATTATTCCTTTTTTGAATGCAGTAAAGCAGGTGCTGGCCTGGCAGGAATCAGATCTCAGTTCGATCTAAGATCTTTCTGCCAATCATTAAAATGAGCTACAAACCAGGAGGGTGAGGAGAGGAGGAGGCTCCTTCTTTCTCTGCTGATTGCAGGTGTCCCACGGGGTGTGCTGGAGGGAGATGGGCTGGCCTGGATTTACTGGAAATGGGATTTGAGTACAGAAATCCTCCTGTGTGCCCTGGCCGTGCCTGGGATCCATCCGGGAGCATCCCTGGGAATACTGATAACATGAAAATTGGCGTTCCAGGACTGGAATTTGTGATAATTCCCAACGACAGCGTGCTGTGTGCAGGCCCGTGGTGTTTGGAATGAGGAGATGGGTCCTTGCAGCATCTTTAATTCCCAATTTCCGTGGGGATTCTGGGTGCTGGGTGCTCTGCAGCCTTTCCTGCCACACCTGCCAGGCCCCTCCAGCTTCCCTGAATGCACATGGCAGTGTCAGAGGGGTCCTGAAGGTGATAATCACACCAGAGCAGCTTTAGGAAGGTTTTCAGGTCCTCATGGAATATAGAAGAGTCCCCTCTGCATATCCAGGTTTCCATGGCATGGTTGGAAAACGCCTTTTTCTGTCTGCAGCTCTGCCTTAAGGGAGCATTTGGAGACAAAACGGGCACAAGAGACACAAGGAGGATGCAGAGCAGGAATCTGGGCCTCTAAAGCATCTTTCTGTTGAGGTTGGGTGGATTTGGGGTTTAATTCAGGCTCTTAACAGAGATGGTGGCAGCTCAGAGATTTGGTGGCGGGGCCAAGCCGGATTGTGAATTTTCAGGGGTTTGAGGATCTCGTGGGAGGAGTTACACCAGGTTTGGGCTGTATTTCTGTCATGTTCCACGTCTTGCTTTTCATTTTCGTGCTGGCAAAGCCAGGCTGGGAACACAGCCTTAAAACGTGGCTGCATTTTGCAAGAGATGCTGACAACTCGTGTGCTTGGGCAACTCGGGGAGCGCTGCGGCGCCAGGTCCCCAAAATCCCCTCCCTGCCTGGGCTGCCTGTTTTTGCAAGAGGAGAAGAATTCCTGGTGCTCCTGGATTCTCTGTGTGCACCCAGGCTGCTGATGTTTTCATCTGGAGACCGAGTGTAACCTGATTTTAGGCGAGTTTGGCGGGGATCCCTGCGCTTCCCCTCCTCCGGTTCCCCTCGGATCCCGGGGTGTTGGCCGAGCACGTCGGGCCCGAGTGGAGGAACCTGTGGGGGTAATTCCAGGTGTGATTCCGGGTGTGATTCCGGGTGTAATTCTGGTTTCTTTCTGTCGGCAGCTGGTCCTGGCTGAAAGCTCCCACTCGGACACGGGCTCGCAGTGCACCGAGAGCCACGCGGACCTGCCACCGCCCCTGGAGAGGACGGGAGGCATCGGGGACTCCCGGCCCCCATCATTCCAGTAAGACCCCAATTCTCCCGTTTATGTGTCAAATTTTAATTCCTGTCTGTTTCTCACCCTCTTTTCTCTTGCTGCTGCAAGCCAGCTGTTTGTTGTTATTGGTATAAAAATAAAATATTGGGAAATTGAAAGGGGAATGGGAATGAAAAACCCCCCTGTCATTGTTAGAGTGAAATATTTATCCAAAATACCTCATTTTCAAGCCTGCTGTGGGCGAGTTAAGTAGGGAGGGAGCCCGAAATGCTTTTTGACAAGTGATTAGTGTGTTATGTGTAATTATGGAGGGTGCAGAGCCAGCTGAACGCTGCTGTCAGGAGGGAAAATTTCCAGGAGGAATAATTCAATTCCTGCTCCATGTCCACGCAGAGGCTGCCAGCTCCATCTGCGTGTGGCCAGACTGGGAATATCTGCTTTGATGGCAGCCCTGTTATTTCCTGTTCCTGATTCAGGGGGTATCCTTAGGATACCTTCATTTCCAGGGAGGGCCTCGGAATTTCCACCAGGAGGATTTGAAGCGGGGCCTTGAGCTCTTAGTCCGTGTTTGGAGAAGGAAACGTGGCCTGGATTTGCCTGTTTTCCACTGCTTTTTGGGGTGGCTGTCGCCTGGAAGAGCCCTCAGTGTTGTGTGTGAGTCTTTTACAGATAAAAACCTTCTAGAGGGGACAAGAAATCCTGGGAAATCCTGACCCTGCCTGGCAGTGTCTTGCCAGGGCTGTGCTGCCCTCCTGTGTTCTGAACTGGCTGGAAAATAAAACCAGGCCTTTGTCTTTGCTGGCCTAAACCTGCCTGCAACAGCTGCAAGGTCGAGCTTTGTTTCCAAAGATAATTAACCAGGAATTAGGGACGAGGTTTGTGGTGCTGCTCGGTGCCAGAGCCGTGGACCCAAGGCCCTGCTGGAGCCCCTGCTTCTTCCAGAGCGTCCTCAAAAGTCTCCAAACAGCCCAGAGGAAACGTGGGAATGCTCAGAGGGGTGAAGGACCCTGCTCAGGTCGTGCTTTGTGCCTCTGTTCCCATTCCCAGACACGCCACCTTCCTGCTTTCCGCCTCCTCCACCCCTTTTTCTTCCTTTTTTTTTGAACTCCAGTAGAGAATCTGGCTTGTGGGGAGTTTTTCTAGACTAAAGTGGCTTTTTTGGTTCTTCTCCTCACAATTTCCCACAACATCTCAGTATTTTACAGCGGGTTTTTTCCGTTGTGTTTCATTTTTTTAGTCCGGAAGAGAACGTAACGATGACCTGAGTTTAGCTCACAGCACAGGGCAGAGCATCTCACTCAGCTGTTCTGCATGAAGCCCTGAATTCTGTCGCTGTCAGAATTTCATTTTAAAGCACACCCACCTAGGTTTAAAGCGATAAAGAATCCACCATGCTTTGAAATTATTTGTTTCTCCGTTAAGTTGAGCTTAACAAGTCTCTCGCTGTAAAATGAGCCTGAATCGTGACTGGAATCCTCTTCTGCTCTTCAGAAATTAGGGAAAATTACATTTCTGGGGATTTTACCCTGCTTGGTTGTGCAATAAGGGTGACTTGTACCTTCTTGGTTCCTAAATCCCCATGATTTTATTTGAATGCTCTTCAAGCTACCAAAGATCTGTCATCTCCTGCAGTGTTGACTGAGGCCGTATTTATTTAAGTGCCAGCCGAGCTGGGTGTTGTGCAATTGTACAAACAGAAATGTTGCTGGACAACAAAGAATCCACGGAAGAGGTGAAGCAGGCAATGCCATCCGAGGGAGTGAGATCCTTATCAGAGCTGAGGTGATAACTCCCTGCCTGACAGCTGTTGATATTTTGCTTCATCGTTGATGAAATCCAAACAAAACTTCATTTTTTTCCCCCCCTCCCTGGGTCCTGGAGCTCAGCCTGCGTTTCGTGCTCCGCCGCTGCTGTTTGGGGGTTGCCAAATCCACTTGGAGCCGAGTTTGGTGGCGGAGGTGCAGGGGTGAGGTGAGAGCAGCGAGCTCTGAGTTGCCTTTCTCTCCTTTTCTCTGAAAACGGAGCTGCATTTAATGGGCTCAGCACTGGAGAGGGAACAAGGCGGCTGGGGGTTATTTCTGCGCCCTTTGCTGTGGTTGAGATCGCCTTTTGGAGGCGGGTTTGGGTTCTGAGGTGGTTTAGGAGCGGGAGTTGTGAGCAGGAGTCAGTAGATGGTGCTGCTGGGATGTCCAGGAGTGACCTGAGCCGTGTGTCACCCTCTCCCTGTTTCCAGCCGTGCTGGGCTGAACAAGAAGTGTAAAAAAACCGTGTGCCAGCACTGAAATCCACCCCGGCGTTTCGGCAGGGACTGAAATGCGCTCTCAGACGTTCCCCTGACCGACAACCCCGATTTCCTAATTTCTGTGGTGGGCACGGCAGCGCGTTTCATCGAGGCACAGAGAGCAGGAGGCACGGCAGCCCCTGAAATGTGGAATTGTGGCACCTCAGCGTGGTTCCATGCAGCCAGGTCTGGCTGCAGCAGCGGGGCACAGCTGGTCCCAGTGCTGCTGGTTTAATTCCCTGTGTGAAACATCCATGTGCAGCCTCAGGGAACTGTGTGGGAATCCAGAAGGTAGAAAGAACATCCTCTGCCTGTTTTAAATAATTTTAAATAATTTAAACCCCCCCCGGACAGCACTGTATTTGACCTTTGTCCATGGAGAAAACTTCTAACCTTTTCGGTAGAATTAAATGATAGAATATTTTGTAAAGTTATCACAGGGTGAAAATCTAAAGGTTTTGGGTTTATTAATGTAGCAAATAGATAAAGAGCAAAAAACCTCCAAAATGGAGGATTGCTGTAGTTTCTAAGTCTCTTCTACTTCTTCTATCCCTCTGTGTTCTGCAGTAAAATCAGTTTCAAAGGATTGGATGAAAAATTCCGCAGTTCCGGTGGGGCATTTGTTAAGTATTGGTAGATAAATGAAAATATCTTTCGTTTTAAGTCCTTATTGGGTAATTTACCTTTAAAAAGGCCGTGTTACCTTGATTCTGCGGACATGCAGAGGACATTTTAAGAACATTCAGAACTCTCCGGACTCTCTGCTGTACTCCTTGCTCTATTCTTAACTTTTCTGATAAGACTTAATAAACCATCTGTAAGCAGAGAGCGATGGATGTCTCGTTAGTATTTGGGATTCCTGGCGAGGATCTCAAAGCCTCCCTCATCCGGGGAGGTCTGGTTTAAGGCACAGCAAAACCAACAGGTGGGATTCAAACCAGAATCTCACAAAGTGTAGGAGAAGCAGGTCGGTGATGCCCTGCTGGAGGTAAATGATGGCCACTCCCCTCCCTGTTGTGCATGGGTGAGGGCACGTCAGGCATGAATTACAGGGCAGGGGAGAGCAGAGGCTCTTGAACCAGGTGGGATTTATGGCTCAGAGAGGAGGAGTATGAGCAGTCACTCTCTGAGGGAGATCTTCTGCAGCAGAGCTTTGGCCCACATCAGATCCTACACTTTGTATTTTATAATTATAAAATTTTCAGGAGTTTAGGGTGGTTTCCTCAGTTTAAACCAGTAAAATGAGCTGTGGCTCTTTCCAGCACTGGAGCTGCCAGGAAGGATGGAGAAAGATGATTTATAGGAGCCTGGAGTGACGGGACAAGGGGGAATGGATTCGCACTGACAGAGAGTGGGTTTAGGTTGGACATCGGGAAGAAATTCTTCCCTGGGAGGGTGGGGAGGCCCTGGAATGGATTTCCCAGAGAAGCAGTGTCCAAGGCCAGTTTGGAGCACGCTGGGACAGTGGAAGGTGTCTCTGCCCGTGGCAGGGGTGGGACAGGACGATTTCTAAGGTCCCTTTCAACACAGGACATTCTGGCACTTAATTATTGTGAGCTTTGCAAGGCTTCACCCTTCAAGGTCAGAGCTCTAAATTAAAAGTGCCAGTGAGCTGCAGCTTCTGCTCTTGGCGGGGATCTCAGCACGTGCCAGAATGATCCCTTCTCCTGGCCCAGCAGGAGCCTTCCTTCCCTGGGGGAATGTCACGCACAGCCCTGTGGCAGCTTTTCCAGTGTCAGGATGATGTGCAAGCACTCGTGCAAACAGCTCTGGGTCTCAGGGCGTCGATTTTGGGGTTGTCTTTCCACCCCTCGGGTGGTTTTGGGGTTGTCTTTTCACCCCTCAGGTGGTTTTGGGGTTGTCTTTTCACCCCTCGGGTGGTTTTGGGGTGGGCCCAGCAGCCTGGGGCAGTTTGCAGGCTCAGCTTCAGAGCAGTTCCCTGGCTTCTGCACCAACGAGCTCCCAGGTGTGTGTGTGGAAAAGGGAACAAGGGATGACTGCAGTGACTGTTGCCGTGTGTTCTGTGACAGCCCCAACGCTGCCAGCAGCAGGGACGGGCTGGACAACGAGACAGGAACGGAGTCCGTGATCAGCCACCGGCGCGAGCGGCACCGGCGGAGGAACCGGGAAGGGCACGAGGATGGTGAGTCCTGCTTCATCCCCCCCCTCTTCCTCACGCTTTCCCTCGCTTCTTTCAGGGCACCAGCTCCTCCTGCACGAGCACAAGAGACTTGTGTCTGCGTTCCTGCCTGCTTTCAGGGACTCTTATTATTTTAATGGAATAATTTGATAATTGCTCTGAAACTCTTTGAAGCTCAGCGTTTTCTCTGAGAGGTCTGCACAAGCCACGGTGAAGTGGCAGAGAGATTATTTTTGACAACACGCAGAACTTTCTGCAGTGTGAGAAGATGAATAGCTTGGAGAGGACTGGCTGCTGATTTCTCAAGGCTTGGCTCAGCTGTGGTGTTTTGTGCTGGTGTAACAGGGGCTCTGAAGATCTCTTTTTATACCTAAATGCACCCAAAGTGCACCTATAAAATGCAGAACCCCATCTCTTGCCTCTGGTCTGTACATCAAAGTAAGCTTGGGTTTTTCATTCATTGCCAGACAAGAATTTCCAGGCTTAATTAAGAATTAATAGGTGCCACCCATTGTGTTTAAAATGGTCCAGAATTTGGAATACTTGGGCCCAAGAGATGCCATCACTGCCTTTATTCACAGCTCCACCCACCAAAGTATTTGCCTCCAGTTAGAACACAGGAAATCAGATTTATACTGAGGGTTTCTGTTCATTTAACCCTTCCAAAGCGTCACTGACTGGGAGTGAATGAAAATCCCTCAGTGGGAGGAGCAGAGAGCTGTCTGTGCATGATCCTGACTGCAAATCCCTTTGGGAGCTGACAGAAAGAGGCAGAATCCTCTCACAGTGTTGTGTTAAAAACTCGCTGCGGGAAGGATGTGAAAAGAGGAGTTGTTTTAAGCATTAAATCAGTGCCAGTTCATGTTTTGCTGTGGATATTCATGGCATTAGAGCACAGGAGTTTCTGCTTGGAGTGGGCTGTAACCAATTCACACATTTAGAAAGAAATGGGATAAAATTTCCTCCCTCTGTCAAAGCCCAGGCAAGAACAAGTCACAAACATGACCTGTGTTCTGAATTTAGGCCTTCTACCTGCAGCAGGTGAGTTTTGTTAACGTGCATAAAGCAAGGGGAGCTGCTTTAAAAGACATCATTTAATGTCCATTGTGTTTCTGTGGTCATAACAGTATTTTATTTAATAATGACTACATCCAGTACACATAATAACACATGAAATATATACATGAATGACACATGAATAACACAATATACATGAAAACATGAGTTGTTTTCAGTGGAAAACAAGTCTAAAATGCACAGTTCAGCTCTATGCCACTAGAAAATACTAAAAGAAGTGAAATACCCTAATCCTGGGAAGGATTTTAAGGCCTTTTAATAACAATGACAGAGTCATTCTTTCCTTGCACATTCCCGTCTTGTCTGGAGCACAGCTGGATGTGAAATGGGGGAACAGCCCTAGGAAAAGGGGGGCAAGGATTGGGGAAAGGGCAGCAGGGCTGTGGCACCTGGATCACAGCCATTCCAGGGGCAGCAGCTGTGTCCTCTCCCCTCGTTGCGAAACAGGGTAAATCCTCCTTTCCCTGCAGAAAGCAGGAAATGCAGAGTGTTTGATCTGCTCCTGCAGAGACTCGTTTGAATAATGCCCAAATTACAGCCCTGGTGGTTGGCAGAGGGGCAGGGTGAGGGATCTCCCCGGGGCTCTGCGTTACTCGCAGGTTCGTGCCAGGGGTTTTGTTCCAGAGGCACAGGAACAGCTCACCCAGCTGGACAGCTCCCTGGGCCGGTAACTGTTTGGGACAAAGAATCACCCAGCCCGGCAAAGAGGATTTCCCTGGGTTCCCTCAGAGGGAAAGGAGTTCTTGTTCAACAAGGAAACACGAGCAGGCCGGAACAGCTTTCATTTCAAACAGGTGGAGTGAGAAAAGGGGCTAAGGAGCCACTTGGGAACAGAGAAACACTGAGCAGGTCAAGCAGGCTGAGTCCACTGAGCCCAGGGCACTGGAATCGAGAGGTTCCACACAATTAAGGTTGGGAAAACCCCAGGAAACAAAAGGGACACTGAACAAAGATTCTCCTGTGCTACTCTCCATTTTCATTTACAAAAATGGTTTCCTAATTTCGCTGGATAAACGTTGCCAGCTTTCAGTCTGGGCTTGAACTGCGACAAGATCCTCCCAGAGGTTTCGTCTGGAGTCTGGGTGATGGTCAGTTCCCCGGGTTCTCCAGTGGGTGCTAATTAAACGTGTGGTACCATGGGTGGATTGTTGACCTGGATGTTTTCCTGCGTTGTTGCAGGGTTACTCACCTCGGAAAAGCTGTTTCTGCTGAACTGCTACCGGGCAATTACACACACACAGGCTGTGATGAATATTGATGGCCTGCTGCAGCTGGGAGGTGTGGGACACACCTGCTGATCTGACAGCGTTTTCACACCTCTTCCCATTAAAAATGCAAAGCATTTTGGGTATTCCTAAGCTTTTCCACCCGTTTCCCTCAAATTGTATTATTCCTCTTCTTAAGTGCAGAGGCAAAATGAATCTGCACCCGAGCTTGTGTATTCTTTGATTTCAAAATAATCCCCACAAAGGGAACGTGGTGGCTTGAGGAACGCAATGAAACTCTTTTTTGGAGCCGTGTGACGCTGCAGATACAAGCAGCAAGAAAACCTCGAGGAAAACCGACCTGGGAAAAGAAAAAAATCAGGATGTCAGAGCTCCCCTTTTCTCTCTTCAAGCAACAGAAATCCTTGTTGCTTCGGGAAGTTGACAAAAGTCCTGTTAAGTGAAAGTGGAGTGAGGATCTTAATTAGGGCCGTGGGAGGTCTGCCTGGCACATGTTGTGGGGACCCCTCGCTGCGGGGAACAAAGCTCCCGTGTCAGTTTGCTGAGGAGGAGTGGGAAAGGGGACTGTGGAAGCTCTAATTAGGGAGGTAATTAAGGGACAAGGGGGGGTTTTTTTGGGGGTGTCGAGGAATGTTTTATAGCTGCTGCTCGGTTTCTGACAAGTCTGCAGATGTCACGTGTCGACACCGGCGCTTCAGCGCCCGGTTTGCTGCGGGGTGAACTGAACTCTTGTGCAGCCAGCTGAGAAACGCCTGTGCCTTGAGAAGCTCTTCGTGTGGGCAGGCTCACAGATCCCAAATGTTTGGGAAGAGGAGCTGTTGCAGATTTCCCCTTGCAGGAATCCGCACGAGGGCTGGAACTGGAGAACAGTCGGGATGGGAACATGGAGCCTGTGTGGGGTGGAGGGATTGGAGGCTGTTTGAGGGTTCCCAAGAACTTCAGTCCCAGGGCACGTCAGGGTCCAGGGATATGCCCATAAAGCAGGAGTGGACAATCCCATTGTCCTTCCCTATTGAAGTAGCAGGGACTGAGCCCTGCACCCCACAAGTCTTCACTGAGGAAGCGATAACACATTTCCTGTTAATAAATGGGAAGGGCCTCTGGAAGGGTTTGGGAGGGTGTTGTTTTCCCTCCTGACTGGGAACTTGTGCCTTCTCTCTGAGCCACCCTCTCCCTTGTTCTCTGCAGTGGCACAGAACCCTCTCCACAGCTCCCTTGAGCAGATGCTGCTCTTCCCTTTCTGCTTCCAGGGCTTGTTTGATTTGGTCTTTGATGTGCTTTTGTCCCTCAGGCAGGGCCTGCTCTGCTGTTGATAAAAGTCAAGGAGGACATGTTTTACCCTCGCAGGCTATGCTTTATTCTCAGCTCTTTGAGGCACTGAAAGGCTTTTGTCACGCTGTCCTGGTGAACTCTGTCATCCTCTAATGAAGGGGCAGGGCAGGGGGTCAGCGGGGCAGAAAGTCCCTGGTCATTAGTGGGACAGGCACCAAACCAGAGCAGGGAATGATTCTTCTTTAGGCTTAAACTTGGTAATGGGAGTATTTTATGAGTAAACTCCTTATAATCGTGGTTTGGGAAAGTACTCAGTAATAATAATGGTTTATTGCTCCCAAGCAATGCTGGCTGGCATTGTTTAATGTTAATGAAAAAGTAAATAAAACTTAAGAAAAGCTTGGAAAAGGGAATTTTGCTTGGGCAGGGAAATCGCAAAAAAAACCTTTATGGATTTAAATGCACACCTTAATTACACAGGAAACCTTTCTAGTGAGCTCAAGGCTACCTGGTGCTGCTGGGGAGCTATAAACCAGATTTATTCCAGATTTATTTATGCCTTGGCTTCCTCTGTTCCTGATTGTTCTCCTGGTGCTGGAAATCTTTAATAAACACTGAGCATCACTTGTCAAACTTTCTCTGATGTTGTACTTGAAAACCAAACCTGTTACTTTAATAATTAACTCTGAATATGCATCAGGTATAATTCCTGCTGCAGGGAGGTAGGAATTTCTCCTGTAAGCAGGTTTTCCGCTCTGTAATTGAAGAGCAAATCCCTTGGACCTGGGAGTTGCGAGTTTGGAGAGGATGTTTTGAAATCTCAGCCTATCTTTGAAGCCTCTTATGTTGATTTCTTTACCAGGTGCCTTATCAAGCCGAGCCTTTCTTGTTTCAGGGAAAGGAACATTCCTGGTAAAATAGAGCGCTTGGAGATTAAGGATCTTCTAATGAAAGGTGCAGGAGGAGCTTGCTTCGCCGAGGAAAATCCCTAAAATATCTCTAGAAAAAGATGAGTCACTGCTGCCTTCAAGTAAAAGGCATCCTTGGGAGGGGATCACCTGTGGGAATGTTTGTGTCTGACGGCGTTCACACAGCCAGGGATTAGGGAGGAATTGTTCTGAAACACCGGAATGGTCAAGGCACCGTGAGTTTGGTGTCCTGTGCTGCCCACACGAGGGACAGGAACGTGTAGCACAGGCCCGGGTAAAGGTGGGTTTGTGGCTGAGATATTGATAAAATTCATCCAGGAATGTTGTTTCCAGGATTTCTGTGCTGCTGGGCCTATCCGTGCCGAACTCAAACTGCTTTTGTTTGTCCCTTCCCATTGACACAGCTTCTTGTTGGTGCCTGATGCCTTTATAGCGCTTTTCCACGCCTGATGCTGTTTGTGGCCTGCCCAGGAGCTGAGCATAGGCAAGTGGAAAAGGTAGGGAAAGGGCAGGCCAGCAGGACAGAAGGTTTTCCAGCTGTTGAGAGGGATCAGGTCCTGCAAAGAGCTTGGTTTTGGCAGGAAGCTCCTCCCGCAGAGCTGTTGGTGTGGTTCTCCTGCTGCTCCCAGCGCCACGACTTCCCCGCTCCTCCCCTCTGCCTGTAACACTGCTTTATTTTGCTTTTCCAGTCCCCAGGATCAATGGGCACCCCAAGCTGGACAGGCACCGTGAGCACCCCCCTGGCTACGACAGCTCCTCCACCATGATGAGCAGCGAGCTGGAGTCCAGCAGCTTCATCGACTCCGAGGACGACGACAACACCAGCAGGTACAGCCCTGCCACGGGGACAGAGCTGGAAAAGCCTCTTGGCGTCTTCTTGGGCTCTTTCTGATCTCATCTTCTCTTTTTTCCCCTTTTTTTTTATTTTTATTTTCCTTTCATTTCTTTTTCTCCCTGTGTGATTTGAGCACTGGGTTTTGAGCATTCATCAGTGACATCGCTGCGTGCAATCGGTTCTTGGGTCACTGTCCAAGCCACTGTTCCAGCTGAAAGAAAAGTTCTGTTCCTCTCCCTTTTAATAGCAACAGTGGTCACATTTCAAGATCAAAGCACTGTGCAACTGCCTACCTGTTTATAAAGTAATGGTGTGAATATTAAAACAAAATACTGTCAGCACAGATGCCTAATAAGTGTGCACTTCACTGGAGCTCAATTATGAAGGAATTCCTGGGTAATTGCATAGTCTGAGACCTATGAGCAGTTCAGGAATTCATCAAAGTTAAAGCTGTTGCAAAGGCAGCCTGGGCTGCCATATATTTATGGCTTCTTCATTATTTCTTTCTTTTGTGCAGACAGAGAGAGTGTGAATTATTCCCCACTTGAAAAATGCCTCTCATTTCAAGACATCTCTGTTATAGCTAAAGATAATTTTGTTTTTCCTTAAGAAGTCTGTAAGCCAGTACATTTCTTGGATTCAAAATACTTCTTTTCATGGATGTAAAATCAATCAAAGTGATTTTTCTTCCTTTTCCTGGCCACATTCTCTAGAATATTCTTCCTTTTCCTGGCCACTGGCTCTAGGGCTGTTGTTCATCCCAACGGACTATGAAAATCCATGATGGGTTTGTCAGAGAACAGCAGGGTGACAGATCTCTGGTGGGTCACAGGGATCTGCAGCTAAAACAAATAAGGCAGAACATGGTATTTTTAATGAAACCAGCAAAGAGCAGCTACTCCTGGAGATACTGAACCCCTTACTGTGTTTGCAGACGTGATCAGCTTGTGGATCTTGGTGGATCTCTTGGGTCTTGGAGTTGGTCAGGGCTTCAAGATTCCACAATTCTGATTAAAGGCTGTTGGGTTTCCAAAGGGTTGAAAGGGTGACTAAAGGCACATTGAAGATTTCACCCTGAATTAGTTTAAAGAACTTATTTTGCAGTCCCAGTGAAGTGCAAGGTGTCCCTTCACATGGCAGGGGTTGGAATGGGATGAGTTTGAAGTCCCTTCCAACCCAAACCATTCCGTGATGAAGTTGCCAACACCTGGAGATACAGAAAATCATTGTACATAAACCAGATATAAATAGATATAGGAAAGATATTAAAAAATCCCCCTTCTGGATGTGCTTCAGCTGGATAGTCACGTGCACGGAGGGTTGGCAAGATCACCCCTTACCCTGAATGCACCCTGAGCCTTCCCAAACCCTTTAGGGCTTCGAGCCCTCCTTCCCTCCCTCAAAACTGGAGCCCACAACAACAATAACAACAACAACCACCCTGCTCATGATTTGGGTTTCTTGTAAATAAATGCATCATTTCCATGGCAGCCAGCTGTGCAGGGGGGCAGGATTAGCACAGGCAGGGTGGCCACCGAGGCACATTAGAGCAGACCCAGCAAAACCTTTGCGTATGAATAAAATAAAACTTCCTGAGTCTGACCCGGGGAAGAAGGAGATTCTTCGAAGCTGCTGCGCCTGCCTTTCCCTCTGGAGGCTGGGGCAGGAGCTTTTGGCACAGGGAAGAGCTGCCAGGCCAGCTAGTCAGGAAGAACCACTCAAAGGAATGCTCCAAGGTATGCTGTTGTGTTCCAGGGATGATGTTCTCAGGCACGGGAGAGATTGTGCTGGCAGGGAGAGGTTTTCTGTAGAGGCAAATCAGGCAAAGAGCAAATGGAGAAGGCTCCAGAGCTGCTGCAGACACCAGCCTGGGGACAGAGGGGTCTGAGGGGTGAGTTTGGTGCGTGGCAGCTGGCGGGTTCTGGTGGCAGGAGCTGCTTTGTGAAGGAGGCTGGGCAGGGAGGGGGCGCCGAGGGAGGAAATCGGATGGAAAGGATGGTGCTGTCCTGGAAGGGAAGAGGTTGTGAGGCTGGGATGCTTTTCTGGCTCTGTTTGGCAGGGTTTTATTCTAACTCAGAGCAGGGCTGGGTAATTCCCAGCCCAAGGAAGTTCTGTTAAGGAATAATGTCTTGTTTTGGTGAATTAAGCTGTTCACAGACACTCCAGGACAGCGCAGAGTGACAGTGGGAGCACAATAATTTATTTCCTTTCTTTTCAGAGTGGGATATAATTGAATGTTTGCATTGCTTGCAGGTAGGATTTTGAACACAGGGTGATGTAGGGAACTTCACAATAGAAGTCTTTTTTCCTGTCTTCTCTTAGGTCTGACAGATCTGACATCTGTAGCTGTAGGATTATTGTCAGCAGTTGCTGCTCTCAGTTCAGTGTAACTAAAATAATTCACTGCAAAAATTGATGGTGTTTATTTCTCATTTCAGAAATTACCATAATTTCTTTCTAAGCCATATGGATAAGCTTTCTTTAACGAGTGTTTCCTTTTTTTTCCCTTCCTTTGGGGATTAAAAATGGACAAAAGATTATTACAATTATTATTATTATTGCTCCTGTTGTTACTATTATTGCAGTATTTTTAAAAATCTGTGGTATTTATTGACCTTTGTGTTAGAAGTGCAGTCAGGGTTTTGGGCAGTGGCTGGTGCAGGAAATTAATTGCTAGTGATAACTCCAGATTTGTTTTTCATCTTTGCACTTTACTTGTCTCAAAAGCTCAAATTTACCATCTTGTCTTGCTCATCCAATTGTGATAACAACAACTTTTACCCAGTATTTCTGGGGATGCTTCAGAGAGCAAAATATTCCTCATTTGAGTCGTTTTGAGCTGCTTTTTAGCATCCAGATGCTCCCAGAATATTAAGGATTCAGCAAGGATGCATTAAGGCTGTGGATTGAGCAGAAATTACACGGAGAGACGATGAAATGTGCCACAGCTACATGAAATTAGGTGTAAAAATGTTCCTTGCAGAGCCTTCTGATCATCAGTTTCGTGCAGCTGATGTGAGAGGCAGTTTTAGCTCCAATTTTGCCCTGAAATGTTTTGTGTCCTCCTGAACTGAAGCTGAGCTGGGGCTTTTCTGAGGAGCTGGTGCTCATCCTTCCATCCTGCTGCTGAGCAGAACGGCAAAAATACAGCAGAGAACAACTTCACCTCTCTCGTGTTGTCACCTGGTGACAGAAGCTCCGAGATTTGCCAAGAAACTCTGGTTTTGCTGGTTTAATTTGAGAGAAAACTGCCCTTTCAAAGAGCAGGCAGCTTCACTGTGGGGTGAGCAACGTGCCTTGGCTTTCCTCGGATTCTCCTGAACTGGGAAGTTTTAGCTGAATCCTCTGATGAGGGGTTCTGGGAGGGAAGAGGAGGGAGAAGGAAATGGGAGAGGAAGCAGGAAGGGGGAGAATATTGATAGCAGAATATAAGAGGAGGTTTTTTTGTGTCGATCTTTGGTGCTTTCCAGAAGAGGTGGATGTTGAACAAGCCCAGATTTGGGAGCCCCGTGGCTGAGACCTCTTTTCTTTCTCCTGCTGGAAGGTAAAACCTCCCAACCCCAGGTGCTGTTGCACCAGCCAGGAATTATCACATTTTGGATCTCTTTTTGAAAAATCCCACCTCTTGGCTCTTCCATTCCCCTGGCTGGGAGGGGAGGAAGGAGTGTGTGAGGTTAACATGCCTGAAATAGTTGTGCGAACTCGAAGGGAATGCCAGGAGATTCACACCCTCTGAGCAGCTCCAGCATCTGCAGGGCTGATGCTGGATGAAAACAGCCCCATCTCAGGCCACAGGGGTTTGCTGTGCTCTCAGGACACCGAGCTCCCTTTTTGGAGCTGCTGGGATCGAGTTTTTGAGGTATTCTCACATTCCTGCGTGTGGAACTTGGAATCCAGAGATGTGGAAATGGGGAAAAGCCTGGCACTTTTTGCTTTGTGTTATATAAGGTTGGATTTTTTAATCTTGGTTAATGATGGAGCATTGCTTTGTCTTCTTTTTTTTTGCCATTCTTAACGTAATAAATAGAGGAGAGATGTCTCTGTGGTGGTATCTTGATAATCTAGGCTTTGTGCCAGGCTCCTGAAATTAATTTGGGCAAATCCATTTCTGTCTCATTCCACTCTCTGTAAAATGAGGATGATTAATGCTCCAAACCTCTTAAAAGATCTTAAAGATTTATGTGTAAAATGTGGCACGTTTAGGTTCTGCAGGTTTGAAGGGCCTGGAAAAAACCCACAGCAAAATAAAACTAACATAAGATGTGAAGGTAAATCATATTCACTGTGCCCCTGTCAATTATTTCTGTTTGATTTCTTTAAATTCAAGCCTCATTCTTAAATTCCTGGTAACAGTGGGAGAAAATACAGCAGCACCATGACAGGACTCACAAAAATGAGCATTAAGGGTTGCACTCAGAGCTGCTCCCAGAAGAAAACAAGTGCTAAATTATACCCTGTAATATTAAATTATTAATCTGATCCCCGCTGCCGTTTAGCTGGAATCTTCTCCGTGTCCGTGTGATTTCCCCTCTCCTGCTGCTGCAGGAATCAGCTCCTTCTGGCAGGAAATGCAGGTGGCTGAGCCTTGCAGGGGTGACATTTGCTCTGCTTCCCCTCAGGTTGAGCAGCTCCACGGAGCAGAGCACCTCATCCCGGCTCATCCGGAAGCACAAACGCCGGAGGAGGAAACAAAGGATGCGGCAGATTGACAGGGTAAGGTTGGCACCAGCGTTATCCAAGTGATTTTTGAGCGGAGCCGTTGACTCAGGAAGGGATCCAGGACAGGTCTGTGCCTGTTGAATTCACTGGGAAGGCTCCCCGTGGCTCCAGTCTGAGCTAAATCTCTGCATTTGAAGTTCTGCGGATCCAAAGTCAAGTTCTCGCCTCTCCCTTTCTCCTTTCACTGTTCAGTGATCCCATTTCGTGCCTTTTCCAAGACCAGTCTGGAGGAGAAGCTCCATTGTGATGTGGGAGGGGGTATGAGGTGCCCTGAGACTGCATCCTGGTGGAAGGAGAAATCCAGGTTTATAGGAAATCCCAAATCTTTTCCTGTGCCCTTTCCTGTGCCAGTCCTTGGCAGCAGGGTGAGGGTGACCCCAGGGACAGACTCCTGAAGTAACTGTTTTGTTCTCCCATAAATCTCAGTCCTCACACATTAAAGAATGAACTGACACACACTTTATCACAGGGTAGTGTTTTAGAAGATCTTTGATAAGCACCTTTGTATTTCATTTTGGAGGCAGGGGAGCGTCCATCCTCTCACTTCCTGCCGGATCGTGTGCTGTTCACTCCTCCCTTTAGGGAGGAGCTGTGGGTGCAATAATTCACACTCCACTGGGCACTTCAGGATTTCAATGTTTGCCTGTCAGTCACAGCCAGGAAGCAGAAATGATTCATGTGCAGTTCAGCTGAGAAACCTCAATCTAGGAACGTGCTCTGTGTGTTTTGTCATCAAACCTTTGGAGAAAGCGCAGACTGTGTTCAGATTTCTCTCCTTAAAAGTTTCTAAATGAAGCATAATTTTGAGGAAGACGCAGTAATTTCTGGATGCCTTTCAACTGGAAACCTGTTAATCAATTCCTGAGAGGAGGTAATCCTCAACAGTTCTTACTCTGAGCCGTTTAAAACCTTGAGACTTCTCTGTTGTGTTTTGCAGTCGTCTTCGTTCAGCAGCATCACTGACTCCACCATGTCCCTAAACATCATCACTGTCACGCTCAACATGGGTAAGAGGACAAGCCACGTTTTTTTATGATGAATTTCAAGTGGTAGGGATGTGTTTTGTGATGGTGTGGGAGCCTTTGGAGCCAGGGAAGAGTTCCTTGGTTTGAAAGGATGCCAGGTGAATAAAGGGAATGGCAACGGAGAGTTGCTGCTGTGTTGACTGTGCCTGGATTCCTAATCCAGAACTGGCTTAGTCCTGGGCCATTTTCACCAACAGAGCAGTGTTCCTTCCCGGGAAGGAGCTGGAGCTCCAGGATGTGGAGGGATTAGGGTAGAAGGGCACTGGAGGTTTGCCTTTCTGCTGCTCATGTGTTTTCGTTGCTCAGCCAGACAGAAATGTGCAGGGCTGCCAGTGAATTCAGCACCTTTCAGTAGCAGCAAACCTTTCCTGCCTCTCTGACAAGTGGAACCAGAATTGCTTCATGTGAGCAGTGATAATTTCCAGGTGTGGACACGTCTTTTCAGAGCTCTTCCTCTCGCTGGTTTTTTTTTTTTTAATGTAACACTGTCTTGGATGAGAGAATCCTGTCTTTAGCAGCCTTCCCCTGAAGGTGCCAGGCAAATACTCATCGTTAGAGCAGCCTGAGATCACTGCAAGTCAAACCTGGCCCCGCGGACATGTTGAGAGATGTTTCAAAGCTGAAGCAGCCTCGCTCTTTGCTATGATTCCAACCACTTTGTCTGCTTTTTTTTCTCCCTCTCCCCACCCTCCACTTTGTGTCCACGTAGAAAAGTACAACTTCCTGGGAATCAGCATCGTGGGACAGAGCAATGACCGGGGGGATGGTGGCATCTACATCGGCTCCATCATGAAAGGAGGGGCGGTGGCAGCGGACGGGCGCATCGAGCCGGGGGACATGCTGCTGCAGGTGGGTCCCTGTCCCCAAATCCTGCTGCTGTGCTCAGCCACGCCACCAGCCCCACGGGCTTTAGCAACCAGGGGACGCAGTTTGTTGATACGCAGAGAAACGTGGCACAAGGATCACTGAAATCGGGGATCCCTTCGCGATGCGCTCTGAGAAACGGCGTCTCTGCAGCTGCTCCAAGGAATGGCAGCAGCGACCAGGGAGATAAATTGGGGGATTTAATTAAGTGATTAAAACATCTTTGACTTTGCTGCCGCAAAGCCTGACCTCTGCTTTCTGCACCCTTTCAGGTGAATGATGTCAATTTTGAGAACATGAGCAATGACGATGCCGTTCGGGTGTTACGGGAAATAGTCTCCAAGCCAGGGTGAGCACGTCACAAAACCTCCTCCTGTTTGTCCTCCGTGTGCAGTTGGGGCTGGGAAAACCTCAGAGAAGTCATCATTTTGATGTCCATCAGCATGCCTGATCTCAACTGTGAACTTCTCAGTGTAAACGATGAGTAGGTGAGGTTGTTTCTGGCCAAAACCAACACAAATGAGGAGTTGCCTGGTTTCAGCAGCACTGTTTGTTTATGTGATGAGCATTTTAATATCTCAAGAGCTGATCACCCAACAGATTTCTCCAACAGTGCTCATCACCTGTGTGCAAAACCAGGAACATCCTGATGTGCTTCATACTGAAAATATTACAAAGCTTCTCAAAACCATTCTCAGAATGTACTTGACAACTGCTGGATAGGAATAAATTTGTTTCAAATAGTTCTTGTAGCAGTTCCAGCTCTGTAGGAGAGTTAAAGAGTTCTCCTTCCCTGTTTTCTTTCTTCCCAGACCTATCAGCCTAACAGTAGCCAAATGCTGGGACCCTACTCCCAGGAGTTATTTCACCATCCCCAGGGGTGAGTACACGTTTGGGCTCTTTGCTGGGTTCCTGGGGAGCCCTCAAGGTCTGGAATATTTTCACTTACTCTGGCATCTAAACAGATTCTGCCGGTTCAGTTCTTTTATTTGTTTGCTTTTCTTTTGGGAGCCTGGGGTTCAAGATAACTTTTTCTGAGATTCCACTGCCCGCTGAATTCCTGGGAGTTTTTCTCTTGGTTCAGATCTTTGGATCAAGCTCCTAACGTTTTGGGAGGTGATATTAACCTTGCAGTTGATAAAAGATTTAGAGATAACTATATAAAAAAGTCTTGTTTTCTCACACGTGCACTTCTTAGAGAGAATTTAAACCAAGTGTTTTGAAAATGTGAGGGAAGCACCAGTGATACACGTAAAACACTTTGAAAATGATCTCATGTTCAGTAGCAGTGAAAGATCTGTGCTCCTGTGACAATCACAGCTGCCTCCTGCTGGTGAGGGCTGTGCTGGTGGTGCTGGAACCGGTTTGTTCCCAGTCCACAGAAGATGAGGGGGGCATTGAAGATGAGGGTGGAATAAAAACAACAGACTGGTGCAGACTGTGGGAGCTCACTCCCGTGAAAGCCTTAGGAAAGCCATTGAAACAACAAGAGAACCAAGAGAAAACCCCTCAGATCTTTCAAAGTCTTGATGTTTGCTCCAAGTCTGACCCTGTTTTGCTGTCCCTTTGTGGTGGTGCAGACTATGGGACCTCACTCCCACCAAACCCGTAGAAAAACCATTGAAATAAGAAGAGAACAAGAGAAAACCCCTCAGATTTCTCAAAATCCTGGTGTTTCCTGCAAGTCTGCCCCCGTTTTTCTGTCCCTTTGTGGCAGTGCAGACTACAGGACCTCATTCCTATGAAACCCTTAGGAAAACCAGAGAATTAAGAGAAACCCCTCAAAATCCTGGTGTTTGCTCCAAGTCTGACCCCATTTTCTGTCCCTTGTGGTGGTGCAGACTACAGGACCTCATTCCTATGAAACCCTTAGGAAAACCAGAGAAACAACAAGAGAAAACCCCTCAGATTTCTCAGACTCATGGTGTTTCCTGCAAGTCTGACCTCGTTTTGCTGTCCTTTTGTGGCGGTGCAGACTACAGGACCTCACTCCTGTGAAACCCTTAGGAAAAGCAGAGAAACAACAAGAGAACCAAGAGAAAACCCCTCAGATCTTTCAAAGTCTTGATGTTTGCTCCAAGTCTGACCCTGTTTTGCTGTCCCTTTGTGGCGGTGCAGACTACAGGACCTCACTCCTGTGAAACCCTTAGGAAAAGCAGAGAAACAACAAGAGAACCAAGAGAAAACCCCTCAGATCTTTCAAAGTCTTGATGTTTGCTCCAAGTCTGACCCTGTTTTGCTGTCCCTTTGTGGCGGTGCAGACTATGGGACCTCACTCTGTGAAACTCGTAGGAAAGCCATTGAAACAACAAGAGAACCAAGAGAAAACCCCTCAGATCTTTCAAAGTCTTGATGTTTGCTCCAAGTCTGACCCTGTTTTGCTGTCCCTTTGTGGCGGTGCAGACTACAGGACCTCACTCCTGTGAAACCCTTAGGAAAACCAGAGAAACAAGAGAAAACCCTCAAAATCCTGGTGTTTCCTGCAAATCTGACCCCATTTTCTGCCCCTTTGTGGCGGCGCAGACTATGCGACCTCACTCCCACCAAACCTGTAGAAAAACCCCTGAAACAACAAGAGAACAAGAGAAAACCCCTCAGATCTTTCAAAGTCTTGATGTTTGCTCCAAGTCTGACCCCATTTTCTGCCCCTTTGTGGCGGTGCAGACTATGCGACCTCACTCCCACCAAACCCGTAGAAAAACCATCGAAACGAGAAAAGAACAAGAGAAAACCCCTCAGATCTTTCAAAGTCCTGATGTTTGCTGCGAACTGACCCCCGTTTCCCCTGTGCCTTCCGTCCGCAGCTGAGCCGGTGCGGCCGATCGACCCCGCGGCGTGGATCTCTCATACCACGGCCATGACGGGAGCGTACCCCCGTTACGGTATGAGCCCCTCCATGAGCATCACCACATCTACCAGCTCCTCACTAACAAGCTCAATTCCCGAGTCGGAAAGTAAGTCACCCCCTGGCCGGCCCAGGGCAGGGGGCTGCTCGGGGCCTGCAGGGCCCGGCCCACGGGCACACGGCGACAGCGGCGGCGCCGGCCAGGCCTTGGAGGGTTTCTCACGCTTGGGGAAAAGCAGGAGAACTTTTGACCAAGGTCGGAGGTTGACGTAGAGGTCTTTTGGCGGGGTTTTGTCTCAGGAAGGAGAGGGTGCTGGCGGTTTTTGAAGATAGGCTCAGGTTTATCCCCCCGCCTCGGGTGGATGGGAGAGCTCCCTCCTCGCTTTAGTTGGTTTCAATAAATTTCAGCAGCGACGTTAAGTGTTTCGTTCAGGAGGTCCTTCCCTGCTATTCACACGGCCTTCTTTGATACTTTTTGATCCTTTTTTATGCTTTTTTTTTTTTTTCTATTTCTGGAATTTATTGAGCAAGCTAAAACCAAGTTTAGCATCCCACATGAAATTATGGTTAAGACTTCAACCTTCTTCCTGGTTTGTCTGTTTGTGGCGGTCTAAAGGAGTCACGTGCACGAAACCAGGAGGTTATCATGATTCAGAGAGGTTTCTTTAATTGAAAAGCCTCTCCGTTCACTCTAAACACACAGAATCTTCTGAATTGGATCTCACCAGGATCACTGAGTCCAGGTCTTAAGTGAGTGGCCCAAACAGGGATTAAACCCACGGCCTCGGGTGTTATTAACACCAACTCCTTACCTTGGAAAATTTGTTTAAGGAATGTTAGCCCTTCCTTTCTTTTACTCAAAACGACACTTTGAGGATTTCAAAAGCGTGGCATTGGTTGTAAAATGCCTCGGATTTTATAAGCTGGAATTCCACCTCTCCTAGGAGGGAAAGGCCAGATTTTTTTTTTGGTAGGTGTTTTTAGCTATCAGGCAGCACCAGTGAGGGGAAAAAATCTGCAGTAGGAAGCAAGTGAGCCCCTTTCCTGCTGGCTGCTTTATCCTGAGATGTGTTTTGAGCCTTACAGGTACTGCTGGAATCCAGTGTCTCTGCTGATTGCTGTGAAACGAGTCTGTATTCAGCATTCCTCTTGAACAATTCATGTATCCCGTGCCTTGATTATAGTGCTGGGGTTGGGAAGTGGGGAACAGGCACCCTCTCAGTCATTCTTGGAAAATAAAGGTATTTGGGAGCAGAACCACCTTTCTGGAGACAGCTTCTCATTTCTGTGCCAGTGACTTAAAATGCTTCCTTTCTGAAATGCAAGAGAATGAAGGGTACCCCTGATTTTTACTGTGACCTCTTCCTTCAGCTCAGCCCTGTTACCTGCCCTGACCTGGGCTGGGTGAATTTTCCACAGCTGACTGAATTCAGACCAAAGTTTGGGAGCATTTCAGAGGCATCTTAGAATTTTCCATATCTGTACAGCAACTAGAACTTAGAAAATACTGATTTTCTGTTCATATGCAGATCTCAGGTCTCCAAGAAAATACAATTTATTGCTCCCCATGTACTTGGATATTAGTTTGTTGGTTTATTTTTTTTCCCCAGACACGTTGCTTTTTGCCACTAACCAAACTAACTTAAAGCAAAAGCAAAGTTTTAGTGTTTATTTGAGGTTTGTAAGTATTGAAGCTGCATGCAGAGCTGGTCTGGGATGTTTTCATGCGTATTGGCAGTGCATGCATGCAAAGAAGCATTTTCAGTTTTCATTGTTTCACGCTTGCTGCACCTTTTTTTATCAAAAATTTGGGGTGGCCGGAAAAGGACAAAAGTGGTTCCCTTGTACTTTTGAAAGGTGGGTGATGTGGGGAACTGGGAGGAGGGAGGGGAGGAGAGTTTCTCAGTTCCTGCTGGAGAAAGGGTCTGGGCTCCAAACACAGGCAGAAATGAATTTTCTAGGGATGGAAGCTGGGACAGGAAAGGAGGATTTGACAAGGTCAACCTCAACCCTGCTCTGATTTTATTGTAAATATTGCTCGGGAAAGGGTGAAGCCTCTGGGGATCCAGCTCTGCCTGTGGTGGTGTGAGCTGGGAATGGCTGTGGAGGCGTTTGGGAGCTTTTTTTAAAGTGTCCCGCAAGGAAGATGCAGGGCAGAGTAACCCTGGGAGGAGTGGGTTGTGAGGCTGCCATCTCTGGCACTCTGGGAAGGCTTTTCTGAGGAAATCACTGTCCTTTCTCCTGATGAGGGAAGATTTATCATTTCAGTTCTCCTCGGGAATGTCCAGATCTTTAAAAAAAACCGGCTGGACATGGACTGAGCCATGGCCATGCTCTTTCTCCGTGCAGATGGGTGTTACCCCTGCCACCCCAAACCCGAAAGAACAAACCCCAAAAGCTCGTCCCGCAGAGCTCCCCGTGCAGTGCACCGATCCCTCGGGTGGAAGGGCTGTTCCTGGGGAATGGAAATGGGAAATTGTGGATCACAGAACTCCTTGGATCTCCTTTTCTGCCAGTGCTGATGCAGAATGGATCCTGTAGCTGCTCTGGGAAGCCAAGACACGGGGACTCAGCATTTCTGCCACCAAACTGGTGGCACTGAGCACAAAATGGGAAGAATTCCTACAAATGCTGAAGTTTACTCCATGGATGAGGGTGCATTTGGGAACCTTTGTGTCTTTTTTTTTTTTTTTTAACTTTTTTTTTATTTTTGCATCAGGTGGTAAAAGTGTATTTTTGTTTCATCCCAGCCGGGAGCTGAGAAGTTCTTTCAGACTCAGTTCATTTCAAAGCAGCCTGTGACCTCTCTTCCTTTCAGAATTAGAAGAATCTCCCTTAACTGTGAAGAGTGACATGGCTACTATTGTCAAGGTTATGCAGCTGCCAGACTCAGGCCTTGAAATTCGGGACAGGATGTGGTTAAAAATCACCATCTCCAATGCTGTCATAGGTAAGCAGATCCCAGGAATGCTGGTGGGGGGGAAAAAAACCAGTGACTTCGTGGAAATAGGCTCAAGAAATGACCTTTTAATGAGCTTTTTTTTTCATGTTTATGACCTCTTATATTCCATTCATGGACAGCTCTGAGTGTGACAGGAAATAACTCCCGTTTGAGCTTGGGCAGCCAAAATTGCTGCACATTTCTTGTGCCCACACAGAGCTGGTCCTTAATCCTTTGTTTTCGTATCTCTCAGGTTTTCAGGTGGCTCTAGAGATCTGCCCAAATCCAGCAGAACAGCTGGAATTCCAGACACACGACCTTAATAAAGCCTCTTAATTAGATTTAAAATCACCACAGCCAGTCTGCCTGTGCTAGCATTCAGTCAGTTCAGGCTGTAGTTGCTTTTTGCTGAGGAAGGGGTTGGAACACAGGTTTTTTGGCAATCTAAAATCTGCCCCTTGAGGAAGGTGACTCCCAGTCGCTTCTCCTCTGGAAATCCGGAGAAAAATTCATTTCACTCCCGCAGCTGAAAGGAGTTGCAGAGTGTGTGTGAATAAGATTTTTTACGTGTGTATTTAGTGTCAGTGCCCGTGTAGGTGTTCAGCTGGCACAGTTTGGCTCAGGGGATCCCGTGTCTCCTCTTGCTGTCCCCATTTTAGGAGCAGATGTGGTGGACTGGCTTTACACGCACGTGGAAGGCTTCAAGGACCGCCGGGAGGCCAGGAAATACGCCAGCAGCATGTTGAAACACGGCTACCTCAGGCACACTGTGAACAAAATCACCTTCTCAGAGCAGTGCTATTACGTCTTTGGAGACCTCTGTGGCAGTAAGTGCCCAGCTGGGAAGGGCAGAGCTGTCCCCGTGTCACTTTTGTGCCTCGAGGATGCACAGAGAGTCCCCTCGTGCATCCTCACGATGAGGAATTTCCACGAGGGTGGCAGAGCTCTGGAGCAGCTGCCCAGGGAGGGGGGTGGAGTTTCTCTGGAGATGTTCCAAACCCAGCTGGACACATTCCTGTGTCCAGGATTGGACGGGGGGGTTGGACAGGGTGATCTGCAGAGGTCCCTTCCAAGCCTGACTCTCCTGGGATTCTGTGGGGTTTCACGAGGGGTGTCCCAGAACAGGTCATTACCCTGAAATTGTGTGATGCTCCCTGTTAGCCCAGGCTAGGAGAGCACTTGGGGGAGGGATGAACCCATCAAGTCGAGCACTGAGGACAGCAGGATTTATTTCTGGTGGTGCCCAGGCAAGGAGAGCACTTGGGGGAGGGATGAACCCATCAAGTCGAGCACTGAGGACAGCAGGATTTATTTCTGGTGGTGCCACACAGACTCCCTGCTTGTCAGTCCCACTCAGTTCCCAGTCTGGAAAAGGGGGATGTTCTCACCCTGTCCTCACCCTGTTCTCACCTCTCACTGCTGGCTGAGAAGGCTGATTCCGAGGGGTTGCTAAGCTTCGAATGCCTCCATGAATGAATCCCCAGGGATTATTCCACCTGCTGGCTGAGAAGTTTTCACCTCTCCTCTCTCTCCCAGATCTGGCTGCACTGAACCTCAACAACGGTTCCAGCGGCGCCTCGGACCAGGACACCCTGGCTCCGCTCCCGCATCCCGCTGCTCCCTGGCCCCTGGGCCAAGGATATCCCTACCAGTATCCTCTGCCCCCTCCTTGTTTCCCACCAGCATACCAAGACCCGGGCTTTAGCTACGGCAGCGGCAGCGCAGGCAGCCAGCAAAGCGAAGGTAAGATGGGTTATTAACGGGGTGTGAATCCCACAGCTCTCATCCTCCCCCAGCCATTTGCTTGAGTTCCTTCGTGCTGTCCGTGCCTGTCTCGTGGTTTCGTTGGCTCCCCGCATGGATTGTGTGCAACAGCACTTAATGGAAGGTGTTTGTGCCTGTGGAGGAGTGGGTTTGGCTTTCAGCCCTCCGTGGAAACTGCCAGGCGTAACCCAGTCAGGAAGTGCCAGCAGTGGGGCTGATGCTGCTGGAAGTGAGGCGGTTTCTGTGCTGCTGGGACAGGGGTTAGAACCGAGGAGCTCTTGGCTTTCACTTCAGTGCTCGGCACAAGAGGAAAATCACATTGTTCTGCTGGTGTGAGACCAGTGGGAGGTGGCCAGCCAGGGGTTTCCAGGGCTGGAACACTGCTCACGGGGAGGAGAGTCTCTGCTGGCATGTGTGACAGGGACAGGAAGAGAATTCTGCATGGATTAAAGACCTGCCCTCCTCCTTTTCTGCCCTAGCATGATGCCGTGATTCATTTTAACCTTAGTAAATAAAACGATGTCATTTTTGGCCGTACAGATACGATTATTTTTAATTTCTTTTTTTTTTTTTTTAAATCACTTCCAGAGTGAGTTTTGCTTTTGGAAACGCTGCCAGTAAAGAAAGGGTGAGGATTCCTTGTGTTTTTACAGGGAACATCCAGTAAATTGGATGTCACTTAGCCCTGTTTACCACAGCCAGCCAGATTTTGCAAAATGGCACAAAAGGGTTTCAGAACAGGAGCTTGCTCACGAGATTTTAGCCCAGCTGCTTCTCACCTTATCCCAAAATAAGAAATATCCACGAGGAAGCTCCCAGAGGTTTTAGAACTGGAAACTGCCCTGGACAGAACGTGGGGGTGTTTTTTTGGCAGCTGCTTCCGTGAGCAGTAGGAATTCTCTCCCTGCCGCTGGAATAGGAAAGGAATGGTGTTTTATCCATGCTGTGGAGAGCCTCCCAAAAAGTGCCAGGGTGTTTGGCTCTGAAAGGTTTCCACGCTGGAAAACAACTTCTGTGCTGTTTCTTGTTTTGTAACTGTTATTCCCTTGTTTTGTCCTGAGCAAGCGTTAGACTGAAGGATTCCTAGAGGAATGGCTGACTCTAGGGGATTGGTAAGCTTCAAATGCCTCCATAATGAATTCACAGCATGATCATTTTTAGACTCCTGTGACCCAAATGTTTAGCTGTATTTTTATTTTTTTTTTTTAATTTTTTTTTTTTTTAATTTTTTAAGTTTTAATTTTATTTTGAATTGTCTTGGACGTTCAACCTGTCTCAGTGCACAGTGGTGTGACATTGGCATGTCAACCTGTCTGGCCCCTGTGGGACCGTACTGCAGCAGCTCAGAGGGGAGGGAATCAGGTGGGAAAACCCCGTCCCCAGGCTCTCCAGAAAATGAATAGTCCAAATTTATTACGGTGTCACCCCCCTGGGTTGGATTTTCTCTGCCAGTGCCCTTCCACTGCCCGTTTATTGCTGGCCAGGTGCCTCAGGCAGGTGTTGGGAGTGCTGGAACACGAGGCTGCACTGCTCACTCTCAAAGCAGTGTTAGAATTGGGGTTTTGTGCCCTTTCTCTTTTATCTGCACTGTTAGATCATAACAATCAGCAAACACCACCTCAGAGGCCCAGGCTCAGAACATTGACTTAAAATCCTGTGGTTTTATGGTCTCTTTTCCATCTCTCTGGCACTCTGCAGGGAATGCAGCCTTTCCCCCCCAAAAACCAGCCTGGTTTCCCATCTCCCCAGGCAGCTGGAGCAGCAGAAGTGAGGGGCATCTGTAGCTCAACAAGGAGCAGCTCAAAATCATTTTGTTTTTCCCATTTCAGTGGCTCATTCAGACTCAAAAGCTGCTCCCCTGTTCTGCTGGCTGGGGATCCTTTTTGGGAGCTCCATCTTGCACTGAGGTGGAATTTAATGGGATATTCCTTGGGTTGATCAGTTGGATTTAAAAAAAGATAATTAGCTTGGAATTGTCTCCTCATCTCTCACGGGAAGAGAGCAAGACCTTCAACTTACATAAAAAATCACTTCTTGAAGTTCAGTGTAGCTTGTTCGTAGCAACAACTCAGCTGATACTCAGTGGCAATCCTTTGGTTTTCCAAGGTGATTTAGTGGCCCCTCTTGGGAACAACATCCTCTGTGTTCCTGATTGATGGTAGAGCAGTTCAGGAACTGCTTTCCTAGGGAATTCTCCAACAGCACAACGCTTTTAGTGAGGAATTTTAAAAGAACCTCCCCCCTGAAGCCAACAAAACCTCAGGGATTTGAGTGTGCCCAAGGGTGACAGAGAAGGCAAAGGGGGTTTTTTTGGAAAAGGTACAAAATACCAAAGCAGAGACAATTAGAATTAAACCTCATTTGCTTGAGCCAACCCCCAAATTCCTGCTTTGTCCTCCCGCTCCTGCTCCTCCCCTCTCCCAGCGGGATGGATTCGAGCCGGGAGCCGGAGTTCAGCTGCTGCTTTCACCGTGCGAGCTCTGAGGCGTCTCTGTGTGTGTCCCCATGCATGGCACGACCCTCATTGCTGACCCCCACGAGCCACCGCCAGCGCGCCCGGGCTGACGCGAGGGACCCGCCAGCAGAGCTGAGCTAACCCCGCTGTTTTCCCCCGTTTTCCCCCGTTTTCTCCTGTTTTCTCCCCCCCTCCGCGGGGGTGGCAGGGAGCAAAAGCAGCGGCTCGAACCGGAGCACCAGCGAGACCAGCAGGAGAGCCGTGGGCAGGGAGAAGGAGCGCAAGTCCGGGGGCAGCGGCAGCGAGTCGGAGCCCGCGGCGCGGCGCGAGCGGCCGCTCAGCCAGCTCAGCCAGCGCAGCCACGGCTCGGCCAGCGACAGGAGCCACCAGAGCCACCACTCGTACGGGCCCCCGGGGGTGCCCCCCTTGTACAGCCTGCCCAAGCTGGGCTCCAAGGTGTACGGCACCAGCGGCCCGCCCGGGGGGCCCCCGGTGCGCGAGCTGAGCGCCGTGCCGCCCGAGCTCACCGGGAGCCGCCAGTCCTTCCAGAAGGCCATGGGCAACCCTTGCGAGTTCTTCGTGGACATCATGTGA
>VXAZ01007607.1:358795-372753 GCA_013399875.1 Gymnorhina tibicen
ACCCCCGCCCGCCTACAAAAATGAACAGCAACAACCACAAAAAATCTCCCGGGATTGTTAAATATCAGCGAATCGATGGCATCTTTTCATTATTTTTTATCTGCCCCCTCCCCTCACCCCCCATATCTTGTTTTGGATTGTGAATGGCTGGTGTATATTCACATCTTCACGAGCTTTGGTCATTGTGGCACCTACTTCAGTGGAATTAGTGTCTGGTTTTGGGCTGATTGGAGGACCGCTGTTTCACATGACTTCTAAATTCCCGACAATGCATAGGAGCACTTTTATTTTTCCCTGCTTTTTCTCTTGCAAGGATAAAACGACTGCTGGCTGGTATCTGGGATACTGCCTTGGAATGCTGTTTCTGGGATGCATCCATAGCTCTAAGCAGACATGGCACCCACAAGTGCTTGGAAAGGAGCAGGATCCAACCGATTCCTAGAGGAGAACAAAGTTGTGGTTACCTTCTGCTGAGTAGGGAGTATAAATCAATCTTTCTTGGGTTCTTGGAGAGGGTTTTTTTTGGTTTTCTTAAAGATATTCTATCAAGGGAGTGCTGGAGTCTTGCTACTGTATGTGTTCATTGTGCAGAACTTGTAAAGTTATTTCCTTCAGTTGTTTCCTTATTTCCCAACAGTGATTTTCCAGCTGCGGTCGGTTCCTGGGCATTTCGGTCACATCCCTGCTGACAGGTGTGGCTGTTCCTTCTGCACGTGCACTTGCTCGCAGGTTGGAGGAGTTTTTCCCACAGAAATAGGACAGTTGCTGCAATTCTGTCAGCTTTTCCCTTTTGAAGGGGCTGTTTATCCCATTCCAGCAGAGACACCGGGAAGTCCTGGCTCCTGCTGGGACGTGGCCCTTCATTGTGATCCTTTCTTCCTTTCTGAGCAGAACCTTCCTCTTTTTTGTTGAAGCAGAGACCTGGAGATGTCTGATCCCCCAGGGAGCATTTCTGAGCACAGGCAGGGCTGGCTGTGGGCGGGGAGCTGGGAGGGTGTCTGGGAACAGATCAGAAATGGTACAAAAAGAAATCCTTGCCCCTGACACCCAGTGAAGCCCACCCTGCTCTGAGCAGCTCTGACTGAAGCAGCTGCTGTTGAATATTCCCCAAGATTTAATTCCTGGATATTTTCTGCTCTGAGGCTCTGGAAAGTGAAATCAGGAACCTTCAGTGATATTGAAGAAGCTTTTTTAAGGTATGGTGAGCACAGCCAGCCTCTGCCACAGTGGCTCATTTAATGGGACACGAGCTGCAGCCACTCAGTGGCATTTGACCATGGGGCCATCCCTCAGTTAAATCCTCTTTTGTGAGATCCCTGCTGCTGGCAGGATTTAGGACAGGTGCTTTAAAATCACTCTTTGGCTGTAAATAAGCATTTTCTTCACTGGTAAGAAGCTTCTTTTTGGTCTGTTCCGTGCTTTTTGGGTAAATATCCAAAGTGGATGTGAAAAGAGAACATCTTCCTCTCTATCCACGCACAGTTCGTTTGTCACCCTGAAAACTGACTCTGATTTTTCACTTCTTCCCTTCTTCCCACCTCTGTGTGCAAACACCTCCCTTTGTCAGAGATTCCAGATGTTTGTGTTAATGGGAGACTCGATTTCTCCTTCCGCAGGGAGCCAGGCATTTGGGAAGCTGTGTCACCCAGCCCATTTCTGGGCTTCTAAATTGGTTTTCTTTACAAAAACCTCCCCAAAAAAGCTGCCCAGGAATGCTTTCTGAAAGCAGAGCTTTCATCACCATCCACAGATGGCTCCTCCAAAAGAGTGGCCCTGCCTAAAGTCCTGTACAACAAGACCTTGCTTTTCCTTCCCTCCTCCTCCTCCCAGCTGCACGAGATGCAAACCTGACTTGGTAAATTATTCTGAAAGACTGACACTTCAAGCAACGAAGCAAATCAGGGTAAAATAATGGTGGAATTCTGCTCTGTCTCCAGGAGACACTGTTGAGGAGTCTGTGACTTTGCTGACAATCACTAGTGGTTCTACTTTTAAATTAACTGAAACTTTTCTGGCCTCGTAGAAATGATGACTTCTCTGGCCCGCTTTGTCTTAAGGCAGAACTCGGAGGGCTGGAGTTAAAAAAAGAAAAGTCTCCTTTTAATATTTCCAAAAGGGATTAAAGCTGGGGGGCCGAGCTTTCCCACGTGTTTTAATTTCCTCGTGTCTTTCCCAAGAGTTGCAGTTTACACACCTGCTGGGGAAGTTCTGTTTTGTCTCGTGGTTTTGCTGGTGGCAGAAACTGTTCTGTGTCTTGCTGGTCTTTGCTGCTATGTGGAAAAATGAGTGTGTTCTAAACGTGTGTGCTCGTGGGTCACTCTGGAGCGAGGCTGGGAGTCCCTAACAGATGTGGGAGAGCGTTTGCTGAGGAAATCAGGCTGGAGGAGCTTCCCCCACGGCAGGTAAAGGATGCTCCGGGTGTTGTTCCAGCTGGATCCTGCTGTTTCCAGAGAGAGTAGGAGGGAGCAGTGCCCCTCTTGAACAGTGCAATATTGAACAGCAACACAAAAAAAACCCCTGCGTTTCCCCGGGCTCACTGCCTCGGGCTGAGGCAGCGCGAGGTTGGGCCTGAATCTCTGCCAGATCTCCGTTTCCACAAGGGAGCAAAGGAGATTTCCCAGATCCCATCCATCCTTGGCTTTCCGTGCCACGTGCATGTGTTTTTCCAGCCAGGGGGCCTCGGGAGCTCCCTGTGCAGCTTTCTGGGCACGGCATTCCCAGCAGGAACGCGTGCCACGGTGCCACTGGAGCTGCTCACGGAGGGAATTGTGCCAGGTGGGAGAAAATTTGGAGGCTGGAGTGCTGCAGACCCATCATTTCTCTCCCAGCAGGGCCTGAAATGCAGTTTTGGTGTAATGGCCCCGGAGCGCTCCGGCTCCAGGGAGAGGTTTGCTGTGCGGGGCATGGAATTGCCCTCACAACAGGAGCCTGAAGTCATTGGGCATTTTCATTCTGGAAGGGAGACCCTCGCCAGCTGAGCTCAGTGCTCAGGCATCCCTGCCTCCGATCCAGCAGCAGGGATGTCCGGAGGACGTGGAAAAGGGTGAGGAAACACTTTGGGATGCCATCTCCCACCCACAGGAGGCAGGATCTGCAGGGGGAGCGTCTCCACCCAGTATTTTAACTCTGAGGAGTAAATTCTTTGGCAGATAGTCTTAAAAGCATGCTGGTGTCTTTTACCTCCTGTTAATGAACCTGCTTTTCCAAGGAAACAGTCCCCTGGACAGTTTATCCAAAGGTTTTATTGGATGGCAAGCAATGATGCACAGACGCTGGCTTTTGCTATGATTTTTGTTCTCTCCAAATGGGCAGTCCCCTCCTGAGACTCGACAGCTCATGGGTTGATGTAATTGTTTTGGTTTTTGGTTTTTTTTTTTTCTGTTTTGTTTTGCATTTAACTGGATTGTAATAAGATTGACTTAAAATTATTAATTCTAATCAGTGATTAGAAATACATGTAAAGAATTTTATGTACAGTAGAGGAGCAAAGTTACATGATTTTAAATAATGAAAAAACCCAGACTATCACCTATCCTAGAATTGGTTCTACTCAAAGAGTGACCTCTTATTAGCATGGACTGCACTGTTCCTGTTAAATGTCTATTGCATAATTGAATTCTTTTTTGTAGATATTGTATTAAAACCCAAGTGTCTGTATAGTTAATATATAGCTGCTTATGTGTAAATGCTATTTTAAACACTAAAAAGCTTTTAATTTTATGTGATAACCGCAGTGTATGTGTTCAGTTCTTTGCAGTCTTGCATCATCCTTTAATTGAGATTGAGGAAATGTTGGTTAAATCTTGTTTTTCCCCTGCCACTGAAGTTCGCTGATGATTATTCAGGTACGGGGGGGGTTCTGTGGGAGCTCCCAAATCCGGAGTTTTCCTGCTGCAGCCCCAGGGGACGAACGTGCTGGGAAAACCCCTCAGTTTGTTCAGCTGTTCCACATAAATATTCCCCATTTGTGGAGTCTCCAGCAGAAACAGGGATCACTGGGACACCCTGTGCACACTCTGGTGTTCCTCGTGTTTGTCAGGGCACCCAGGCTCCCTGTAGGGTCTGAGGGGCTCAGCTGGACTCAAGATTTAAAGGTCTTTTCCAGCCTAAATAATTCTTAATTTTCCAGCCTAAAGAAAAAGAACGAAGCAGAGCTTGGTGAGGCAGATTCCCTGATCCCAGCTGATAAAAATCAAACAGCAAAGGGAGAATCGAGCATTGTTTAAATGCCATAAATCCCAGCATTTCCCATTGAGGTGGATATTAAATTATCAGAATTTAGGTGAATATTAAATGATCATAATTCTGGACAGCCTTTTCCTGCAGGCCCTGGTGGAGTTAAATCAGACTTTTTTTCCTTCCTTATTTCTGGAATGATGATCAAAAGTTATTTAATGCTTCTCTGCTATGGAACCCCAGCCCTGGAGCAAGGAATACTGAGAGTCTCAGGTGCACCAGCGTGGTTGTGATGAAGACTCCCTGCAGGCCCCAGGAACAAGGACTCCAGGCTCCAGGTCAGAGTTTTGGTTTTTTTTAATCACGCTGAGGAATAATTTTGGATGCAGGTGATCACAAAAATCTGGGAGAAGTGACTTTGCGGCGTGCCAGAAGGTTCTTTATTTTTCTTTTTTTAAGAATGAAAATATTCACTGGTTTAGATTAATTTGCAAATCCTTTAATTGAGCTGGACTGATGAAATTCCAGTAACACATCGTGGAGAGATGGAAAAATTTTAATGTAGGGAATAAAAGAGCGTAAATGGAAAAACTTTTAAGGAAAGAGCAGAATAGTTCCTTGTCAGCGTGGGTGGGGAGAAGAAAAGATCTTGGTGATGTGACTGGATATTTACTTGGTTCTGTTTGGCAGCAGCGTGAAGTTTTTGGTGATCTTGGCGTGGTTTTTGGGATGGAGGAACCTCCTGCTGTGCCTCTGGAGAGCAGGATTTGCACCCTGCTCATTTCCATGGGTCTTTCCCTGATTTCCGTGGAACGCAAATGGAGCGAGCTGGGATTTGAATCCCCTTTGTATCCCACACACAACTGCTGTGACCTGTCAGAAGGTTCTTTTTACTTCTCTTTTATTGCCCGTGTTTGAAAATTCTTAAAAGGCTTGGGAAGGGATTCCTGGATGTATCTCTGGAGCTGTTACCTGGGTAATTGTAAGGGGAAATCACCAGCAGTGGTTTCAGGGAGGTGGTGTGGGTGAGGCTTCTGGCTCACCTTGCCAGACTTGAGAGACTGATGTGAAATAACAATTTCTGGAGGTTGTTTCATTAACTGAACCTATTTTTGGCTCCTTTTGGGGGCTGGAAGGTGTTTCCAGAGAGGATGGAGGCTGCTCCTCTGGACTTAACTGCTGAGCCCTGTGCTTTCACAGCTCAGTTCATGTGGTGATTGTGCCTGGGGCCAGAGAGTGCTCAGAAACAGGATTATCTCCTTAAAAACAGCTTCTGCTGAGGAGCAGGTGACAGAGGATGTGGTTTATTGTCTGTTCACCGAGTCCCCCTCTGGCTCCTCTTCAATGGGATTCTGGAAATAATCCCCCGTGTTCAGATCAGGCCTGAACACGATGATGTAGCACTTGGGGATGAAGTAACTCACCAAAATCCCCAGAGCAGTGGCCAGGACGGTGCAAATCTGAGTGACGGCCCTGAGGACCGTCCTCAGCGTGGCAAAAATCACGAGGAAGAAGATCCAGACGACGAAACAGACGAGGGTGGCAAAGGTGATGCCCCTGGCCACGTTGTACCTCCGGCCGGGGGTCTGCACCATGAAGGTGCACAGGAAGCAGGCGAAGGCCACGCAGCTGTTGTAGCCGTGCAGGAGGGCAAAGGCGGCCCAGGACTTGGTGCCGCACACCAGCAGCACCTCGCCGGGCAGCGCCTGGTAGTCGGCCACCAGGAAATCGGGGCCCAGCCGCAGGTGGCAGAGGCAGAGCGCGCCCTGGGCGAGGAGGGACGCGGCCACCAGGAGCCAGGCCCTGCCGCGGGTTACCCAGCGCAGGAGCCCCGGGGCGCGGCGGCGGAACTCGGTCAGCAGCGCGATCTCCAGCGCCTTGGGGAGCAGGGCGGAGAAGCAGCCGCTGAGGCACAGGGCGTAGGAGGGCTGCTGCGCCGCGCACAGCCCGGCGCTGGGCCTGCCCACGTACAGGCAGCAGCTGAGGCTCAGCGTGGCCAGCGAGAGCAGGGCGAAGAGGCTCCTGCCCCCGCCGGACGCCCGCACCACCGGGCTCTGCAGGTGCTTCAGGAAGAGCAGCGCTGTCCCGCAGCTCAGGGCCGCGCTGAGGGCCATCGCCGTCACCAAGGCCACGGCCAGGGGCTCGCCCCAGAACAGGAACCTCTCGCTGCGGTCGAGGCACCGCGTGCTGCGGGCGGGGGCCCACTGGTGCTGCGGGCACGGGGAGCAGCTGGTGCTGTCTGCAGAGAGAGCCCGGTGACCACCCCGCGGGCCTTGGGGACTTGCCACCCCCGGCAGGCCTCGGGGGCGGAGCACAGACAGGGGTTAGGTGGTGGTTTGGGTGGCGTTTTGCCTCTTTCCCTCCCTCCGAGGTGTGTTGGATCTCCAAAGCCTGTGGTAGGTCACCCTCTACTTTTCCACCCTCCTCCCTGAAGGATCCTTGTATTTCTTGCCTCTTGTTTCCCTTCCCCAGCAATCCCAGAATTTTATCCCATGCCTCTCTTCCACCCATGCCCCCAGAATTCCATCACGCCCCTCTCTCCTGCCTCTGGAGATAAAACACAAATGCTGTCCTCATTCTTTCCCTCTGGGCCCAAGAGGGTCCCCAGTGAAGAGCAGAGCAGGGAGGGGAACACCTGGCAATGCTTCTGGAGGAGAGCTCCCAGCTCATCATTACCTCAACCAGCAGAGAGAATAATCCAGTTAAAGCCCTTCAATTCCCCAGACCTCACCTGTGCTGCTCCAGAAGGTGTTCTCTGGACAGTCTGTGCAGTCATAGCAGCAGAGGTTGAATCCTTTTATTCGTCTGAATTGTCCTGGCTGGCAGCGCCTGAAACACTCGGATGTGGGCTCCTGGCAAAGGCAGGAATGAGCATCAGCCAGGCACCTTCAGGAGAAGTGTAATCTCCAGCAAATCAGAACGAACTGTGCCATTTTTACCTTTTGATCTGCAGTGTGGAACTGGATCTGGGATTTACGGATGTACAGGGACTGGTCATAGTCCCCCACAGGCAGGTAGGTCAGGGTGCCGTTCCTCCAGGCCCAGAAGATGAGTTTGTAGCCAGTGTTTGTGCTGTGGGATTGATCAAACCTGAAGCTCTGGCCGTTCACCTCGAACGGGAGGGTGTTCATGAAGTGCAGCAGCTGGGGAGGAAATGAAACGAAAATCGATTTTGTTCTTGTTTGGAGGGTGATGATGGTGCGAGCTAATTCCTGTGTGCAATCAGCTGTCCCTTAGGAGATTGGGACAGTCTGGCTGTGACTGACAAAAACTGGCTGGCTGCCCCTCAGACCTTTCCTCACCTGCCAGGACCTGATGGGTGTTTTGGGACAGGCTTTTGGGGTGCAGCCCAGGGCTCTGTGCAGGGCGTGGGCCACGCTGTACACGGCCACGTGCACCGGCTGCACCGTGGTCACCCCGAGCATGGGCCAGACGTCCCCGAGGGTGACGCGGCCGCACTGCTGGCAGTGCGTGTCCAGCACCTCGGTGTTCATGAGGCGGCTGAGCTCCCTGGACTCCCGGCAGAATTCCTCCTGCTCAACAGAGCCGAACAGCTCAGCCACGTACTCCTGGAAGCCAGGGACCGTCCCCGTCCTCATGACAAAGCCCAGCACTGTCCCGATGCTCTGGATGTTCGGGATGGAGGCGGTGATGCCAGACAGCATCCAGGCTTCCGTGCCGATCCAGACCTTCTTGCCCAGCCCCATCCTGATGCTGTGCTCCAGCAGGGCCTGGGCTGGCAGGCTGTAGGCGAACAGCACGATGACGTTGACTTTGGTGCTGTTAATCAACTTAACCGTGTCTTCCAGCTGCCTTTTGGCGCTGGGCTCGGCCAGGTCTGTGGGGATGAGCCCCTCGAAGGCGATGCAGATGTTGTCGCTGCCGACCATGCTGAGGAACAGAGCCTGGGCTCCTCGGCCGTACTCGTCATCGCTGCCGACCGTGGCGATCCAGTTCCAGCCGAACTGGTTGAGGAGCAGCACCACGGCCTCCACCAGGTTCTTGTCGCTGGGGACGGTGCGGTAGAAGGATGGGTACAGCTCCGTGTTGCTGAGGGTCTCACTGCTGGCCCCATAGCTGACCTGTGTGTGGGGCAGAGAGGAAATAAGGGGAAAGAGGGACGTGGCCACAGTCCGGGTCGCTCACCCCTTTTTTTCTTTAGTTTTAGTGCATTAAATTTGCAGAAATGGTGGGATGGTGCTGAAAACTCACCCACTCAAGGGGTGGCTCTGTCATGGCTGCATTCGCCAAGAGAGCCATAAACTGTCTGTCTCCTTTGTGTCCTTCATCACAGCCCCAGCCCTTATCGCTAATTAAATGATAATTAACAACTCTACACAGGGTGACACACACAAGGTGCTGTCATTTCTTAGCCCGGGGCTAAATTTCCCTGATCATTAGAGTTCTCTGTTGTGGTAACTCAGTGTTTAATCACAGATGGATTGTCATGGAAATAAATCCGAGCTCTGTTACTCCCATTTTACATGGATCAGAGTGGTCTGAGCTCTGTTCTCTCAGGGAAATTAAACACCCAAGAACACACAGGAAACCTGTGGCAGAGGAGAGGCTGGAATCTCTGCTCTAACCAACCAAACCCCCACCAAGAGGGAAGATTCCTGCTTCTCCAGAGAGCTTCTTCACCTGTGGGATCAAGAAAGAGCTGAAGAGCTTGGCTGTCACCAGGCAGAGGTCTGACTTGTGGGGCCCGATGACGGCGGTGACGCGGGGCTCGTACTCGGTGTAGTTGCAGAGAACCCCGATGCCCGTGGTGCCCTTGCGGGTCAGGAACAGCAGGCTGGGCTGCAGGGCCGCCAGGGCCTCGAAGCAGGTGTCATACATGTCGTATCCCAGCGTGATTCCCGGCAGCAGGGAGCTGGAATTGTTGATCTGATCGATGGCGAACTTCATCCCCAGAGCCCAGATCAGCCCGTCCATGAATAACCTGAGGGAAGAGGAGATGGGAACTGCGTGGCCTGGCAGTGCTGTCACAAAGGGATCAGCTTATCCCACCTTCTTTGACGTCTTGGCATCCTTGTGGGCAAGCAGCATGTTCCTGGCACTGCCAGCAGAGCATCCCTGGACCCACTTCTGAGTTTTCTACTCTGAGTGTGAGCACCTTTCCAATTAAATTAATCTTGTCTGCCAGCAAAAATATCCTTGGAGCTTCCCAGGAGAAGGAACAGAGGTAGAGACCGGTTTAGCTGTGAGGGTCAAGACTTTTGTGTCCTTCACCCATGAACCAGTGATTCCCAAAGTGCTAATTCAGCAGAGATGTGGGATTTTTCCTGGGATTTTCCTCCTCTGTGCATCCCAGCACACTGAGCACATTCCCTGCCCCAGGGGCTGTGAAGATGGAAGGATTTTGGACCCTGCTTTGCTGCTGCCAGAGCAGGAGGAGGGACAAAGGACACCCAGCCTGGCTTTTCATTCTCCTCACAAAGAGCTGCAGGTAGGTGGTGATGTGGTGGTGGGAACCAGCCTGGTGTAACTGAGGAGGAAATGCTGCTCACACCTTCAAGCCAGCTGATTTTGTCTCCTGCTTTGCCCTGTGCTTGGTGCTGAGTGTCCTTTTACCCCCTAAAAGGCAACAGCACCATCCCAAAGTGGGATCTGCCCGTGGGGGAGCAGTGTGTGGAACCAAAACCAGCATTTACAACCTAAGTGTTTGATTCAAGCCCTGAGGAAGCCAGTGCAGCTAAAAGCTTTCATCAGAACGGGGTGGAAGTCTTGACAGCACCAAGAAAACACAAACACATTCCCATTTTGGGAGCAGTTGATGTCCCAGTGCTCCACCCCTCAGAGCTCTTCTCTGTCCCATCCCGCCAGCACCAGAACCGCTTCACTTTCCCGTTTCTGCCAGCCCTGCTGACCCCAGCACGGCTCTTACCTCTCGCACAGCAGCAGGGTGGGCTCCGAGCGAGCCGTCAGGTTCACCGTGTCCTTGCCAAAGGGGAACAGCCCCCCCAGGACAAAATCCCCCGGCCTGCGGAACTGAGCCGACAGGCACGAGGGGCTCAGCGCGGCGGCACAGCCGAAGCTCAGGCACAGCCAGAGCTCTGGCACCTTCATTCTGGGGGGAAAAAGGGAATCTGGGAGAGGGAAGAAGAGCAGGGAATCCGGGCTCAGTGCTTCCTGGGAAGCCTCTTTAAATAGAGCTCGGAGGGATTAAAGGAATTTGTTTAGCAAAATGCATTAAATTGAATTTGGTGGGGAATAATCAAATGCCCTCCGAGGGCACTTGGGTGCAAACCACTGCCCCCATCCTGATTGCCTTTACTCAGCGAGCAGCCTTTACTCAGAGTGATTTACAAATTCGCCAGTCACGGCTGTGGAAATTTGGGTTCCCTCTGGCAGAGGTGATAAAACTCAGGTTATCACCCCACTGTAATTCTGGTGAAAAGACCAACACAGCAGTCATTTTCACTTATTTATCTTTTAAATTCGAGGTCACCTCATCACGGAAATAACCAAATCTCCCTCAGGGCACGGCAGGAATTTGCCTGCAGAGGCCATTCCTAGGTCACAAGGTTGGTGAGCTGTCACTCAGCTGTACCGATATTATTTTAGGAAGTTGTTACTGGCTGATCTGATTTTTTTCCCTCACGTGAGCTGGGATATTAATTTCAGTTCAAACCCAAGTTCACAGCACGGTAATTTTGGTGGCATCGCTGTATTTTTTCTGTGCAGGGTTGGATTTTAGGACAGCTCTGAATGAAAAGTTCCATTTCCTGCCTTTTTTACTGTATCATAAAACATCTTTTGCTGCCAAAGTGATGCTCCAAGGCTGGAATATTTTCCTTGCAGGAAGAGAAGCAGATACAGAGAACTAAATGCAGGAATACTTCAGGGAAGCACCAGTTCCAGCTGTGTTTCCCAGGTGTGTTCCTACTGACATTTTTTTAAGGATACTTTCCCTTTACTGGATTATTTAAGTGACAGCTTTAACTGTAAAACTTTAAAAAATAAGTTCTAAACACAATCCTGAATTTTGGGCAAGTTAAATCTTCAATATGAATATTTATCCCCTAAGAAGAATAGTTGAGAATGAATGTGACAAGGGAGAAAAAAGTATTTTTTCTTGTGGCCACGCCACCACTTCAAGATATCTAAACCCATTTTTTCCCTTGATACACATTATTGGATTTAATTTAAGGCATTTCATTCACTGCACAGGTGCAGTACCAGCTGATCTCCAGGGAAATGGAACAGATTTTTTCCAGGAAAGAAAATGTGAGTAGGTCACGCTGTAAATCGTTTCCCTTCCACCACCACACACCCAGAGTGTGATCCCACAAAGGAAACTCCTCAGAACCACGTTCTTCACATCATTTAATGTCCAGTTAGTCCAGGCTCCATGAGGTAATAGTGATTTCCTGAATTTTTTAGTGTTACATTAGGCCAAAACGAGACAATCACCCTGTGCGATTCCCCCGACTGTTCCTGTCATCCTGGACTAACCCTGGGCTGCTTTTCCAGCTTTCCAAAAGCTCCACAAATCCCATTTGACATCCTCTGGCTCTCCCAGTGATTTGCAGTAGAAGCCAGAAGCCTCACAAAGGAGTGATTTACAGTACCAGTGTGGATTTCCCCCCCAGAGAGGCAGAGAACTCATTTTTTGTAGGCATTTGACACATTCATAAATAAAATAAACACAACTCAAGAGGCATGGCTGGCAAACTGCTCCAGGCTGCAGCCTGGGCTGGATAAAGGGGATTGTGCAGCACAGCTTAAAATCTGCTGCACATCCCAAGTGCAAAAAGCGTGGATTCAAGGGGCAGGGAGGTGACCCAGAGGGAAGGCACTGCCGGATGGATCCCTGCTCCAGGAACGCTTTTCTCTTAAGGTAACGACATCCAGCCCCACTTCCTTCAGCTCCCGGGGCCCCAGAACGAGCAGCAGCGACGGGGTGGCTGTGACAGGGAAAGGAGCTTCCTTTCCCACGTGCATTCCTCAGGATTATTTTCTCCAGCAAAGCCCTCAGGTGGGTTTTTTGTATAAACCGAAGTGGCCGGGTGAGCTCACGTGGGACATGAACGTGTCCGGACACCACGGTTCAAATCTGTGCTGTCACACGAGGCCAGAACTATTGCTGTAAGGGCACACAAGCTGCTGAAGTTTGGCTTGAAAAGGAAAACACCCCCCTGCCAGCCTTGCTGGGAACAAAGAAATAAATCCCTTAGCAGCTCATCCTAATGCGGATTTTTTTTCCCTAACTGCAGAGCTCTACACACAAACAGACAGATGTAAAAAAAAGGAACTGGTCCACATATTTCTCTTATAAAGTGAGGCATCCTGAACAGTTTGGCCAAGTCCTCAGCTCCAGGCTGGAAAGAAAAAGTGGAAATAACCACGGACAGAGAACCAGAGGCTTTTGTGCTTCTCTGAAAACGTGATTTTCACCCTGGGCTCATCCCGGTCCTGCTGGAAACGTGGCTCGGTGGCCACCCCGCCGCCGTCAGGGCAGGTCAAGCAGCTTGTGCTGCGCGAAGAGCTCCTGGGTGATGCTGTAAACGTCGTCGATGTACGGGACGGCCTCTCCCAGCATGGCCACGGCCTCCTCGCGCGGGCCCACGTTCATGATCTCCAGGAAGGCGTCGCGGGACGGCAGCGCGCAGAACGCCACGGTGGCGGCCTTGCGGACGACCCAGGGGTGGTAGGCGGCCAGCGAGGCGTTGTAGGCGTCGGTGCAGAGCACGGAGGTGCGGGAATCGCCGGAGCGCAGCCCCTCCAGGAAGAGCTGGAGCCAGCGCAGGGCGCGGTGCAGCCGCAGCACCGTGCGGCAGCCGGAGTCGGAGCGGGCCCGCAGCGCCGCCGGCCCCGCCGCCAGCTCGTGGCGCACCATGGACTGCAGCGACACGTACTGCTGGCCCTGGCCGCCGCCGCAGTGCCGCTCCAGCAGCGACACCTTGGCCACCGCGTCCTTGGAGATGAACGAGAAGACGGCGCCGAGGCTCTGCAGGAACCTGCGGGCGGGGAGTTAGGGGGTTACGGAAGGGTTGGGGCAGAACGGGGGGGTGTGGGATCGGTCGGGTCCCACGCCCTGCTATGGGCAGGGTCACCTTCCGCTACGCCAAATTGGCCTTGGACGCTTCCAGGGGTGGGGCAGCCGCAGTTTTCCTGGGCAACCTGTGCCAGGGCCTCCCCACCCTCACCGCCAAGAATTCCTTCCAGATATCCCATCTACCCCTGCCCTCTGCCAGTTTGAAGCCATTCCCCCTTGTCCTGTCACTGCAGGCTCTTGTGGATAGTCTCACTCCATCTCTCCTGTCAGCCCCGGTGCTGGAAAAAACGAGCCATAGCTCGTTTTAATGGGTTAAGCTGGGGAAACTGCCCTAAACTCCTGAAAATAGAACAGTGTGCGATCTGACGCGGCTTAAAGCAGATGGGATACTAGGAAAAAATAGCCGTCACTCTCTAGGGGAGATCTCCCCTCTGTCAGTGTGAAGCCGCTCCTGTCCTGTCGCTCCATCCTTCTGCCCACAGCTCGCCACCACGGGGAACACCCGCTCGCTCCCGGGCACTCACCGGATGAGCCCCCGCCAGCCGCTCAGGTAGGGCTCCAGCAGCACCTCCCGCTGCTCCGTCACGCACCTCTTGAAAGCCTCGAGAACCTCCCGCAGGCTGAACGCGCCGACGGCCGCCGCCGCCATCGCCCTTCCTCCTCCTTCTCCCATCCCCCCCTCCCGGCTCGGCCAATCAGCGCCGCGTCCGTCACCCGCCGCGCCCCGCGGGCCAATCCACTTCGCCGGCGTCGCCGCGGCTCGGCCAATCCGCGCGGGAAG